>JAJJWW010010097.1:0-139318 GCA_023531295.1 Papaver armeniacum | reverse complement strand
AATGGGCTAAAAATAGCTCAAATTGCCTCAAAGTTCGCCGGGCTTAAGGAGCACCAACACCCATCCTGGAAGCCTCCGCTGAGAGTTGCCTTCAAAACGAGCAGCTTTGATTGCAATTTGCTTTTCAAAACATCCTACTACAGTCGTCTTATTAAGTAAGTTCAATAAGGAAAAGACTGTAAATATTGCTTGCTGCTCTATATGTGGTGTCTTTATTCATATATGCAAAACTGCCGGATTGCAGCGTTTTGGGTTTTGTCTACTTTGTTTGATAACTATGATTCTTCGTATTCAAGCTGTCGGATTAAACTTATGCAATCATGGTCACGAGTGTGAGGAGCACGCACATCTAAACTGTTAAATTTAGTGTTATTCAGATGCATATAATAATGGATGATAACATCGGACGGTTTAAAGATGTATGCTTCATTGTGCAGTCTTGTATTTGCATAAATGATAGCAAGACTCGAGAAGGAAAGAAAGAAAAAAAAATCTAAATGAAAATGTTCACTTTCCAACTTGGGACAACTCCCCAGCCAAGACTCTCACAAGAGTGAAGTCACTCCCATGCCTGATGTTTCAAGCCTGAGATATGATCTTGATCTATCACTCTGTAATAGGCATACGAAGTATGAACTCAATCTGATGAACTTAGTATCAGAACTTTGCAACACTTGCTGAAAAATTGTTCTACAGCGGAAATGCTCTATAAACTAACTAATTACAATGCTTTACATATGGTATAGTATGGTATATAGATATATGAAGTGGAACTAGTAGTGTCATGCATCCGTAGTTACTTTATCCCACAAGCGAATTGTTGTGGTAAAAATACTAATACAATCAAATAGAAAAACAAAACATCTATTCTGTAACATTTGATGGGATGGATAGCCCAGCAGGATTGGAGACTTGGGGGAGTGTTCTATGAAAAAACATCTGTCATCCTGGGCCGCGTATGCTTGAAGAGATGGCGAGAAGGATTGATGTATCAGCCTATTATCTGGTATGATCACTGCTCGAAGGAAGGGTCTGAATAACAAGTTAGTGCTCAAGAATCACCCAATTATCCTCATCATCATCGTCATCACTTCCAGCTAATGCCTGGTTGAGAAATCAATAATCAAGTTTTTCAAGAATCATTACTTATAGAAGGAAAAGATAAGAGAAATAAGAAGTAGCAGTTGAATACGAACTCATGGGAATGCATTTGCTTTTTCCAGAATGGCAACAAGTTTCAAGTTGGTTCTGGACCCTGAACACTAGGCCTTGTCACAGCAGCTGGTTTCAGGGCTGAACGACTGATGGAATCAAGAAGAAATTCATGTAAGAGAAAAAACACAATAGCTGGTTTCAAAAGATAAACAGTAATCAGAGATAAAAGAGATTCAAGGCCAACCCTGTTTCTTATCTGCTCTAGCAATGAATCTGCTCATCCTCCCTTTTTAATCTGCTAAGACAGAGCTCGCTCTGTTACCTTTCTCAACTGTTGAACAAATCAATAGGTTAAAACCATTAAACTCAAATCAAATTATAGACATGCGGAAATCTACAAGCTTGAAACTGTACAGGCTAAGCAATCATCGCAAATTCTGCTTTTGTCATGAGAAGCAACAGCCTCGATGAGAGCTGGCCAGGTGGGCGGGGACCGCGGGGGTATCTTGGTTCTGCGAATTCCACCTTCAACATCCATCATTTCTTCCTAGAATTACAAGACCATGTTCTGAACCACCAGTTGGTGTGTCATCTTCTAATTAGTGCTGCTGCTTGTAAACAAGTTGAGGGTCTATTGCTTCTTTTTCTGAAGGTAGAGAAGCATACCGGGTGCTGGCTTGGTAAGTCTGATATGGGCTCCATTTCTACCCCAGAAAGGGGATCTTGCTGAAAGTTATCAACTTCTTTGGGCAGTAGATGCAAGAGTGTTTTTGCCTCCGGAGTTGAGATATCTTGCAAAACCATCTCAGTTGCTGTGTCTGGGTTGTAGACAATGGATTAGTGCAGGGATCCACAGTTTCCTCATCCAAGTTCTGGGGATCTCAGGGCGGCTTTTACATTGTCTGCCAGTGGGATGATGATGGATTTACAGGTTCTGGATTAGCCAATGGTTGATGATGAGTTACTTCAGAGACATGATCAGTGCTGTCTTCAAATCCATTCTCAGACTGGGGATCCAGATTCTGGAGGCGAACGGCTACCTGATGGCATGGTCCCCTCTGTACTGTTAGAAAGATGGACCCAGAGGAGGTTGTTTTGACTCTCTGATTCTAGCTCACTTAACCGCAAAGTTATGTGATCATTTGTGGCTGCTCTGAGATTCAAAATGGTTTTCTCTGCAACGCAGTGAACCATCAACATTATCTAATAATCAGAACCCAGAAGGCTCTCATGTGACTCAAGGTTGAAACTTGTAAAGTCCAACTGCTGATTCTTTCTCAATTTGACGCCTCTCAGTTGAGAATTCATTAGTTTCTAGCTTATCTTTCTACAACTCACCATTGCTATAACATTCATTCTTGTAACTTCCAGTACCTCGGATGGAGACCCAAGTGCATCATGGCATGTGCCATTTTTCCTCAGTAGCAACTTCACGAATGGCTTTACTTCCTAAGTGAGAAATGAGTAAGCCTCCTCTGTTGATGCTGACTCTGAAGTATCAGATTTTGTGGTTTTAGAGAAGAAGTCAAGAGGGGCACCAGCAACTTCCTTCTTACTAAAAGAGTTAAATGAACCCAATCAGCTGGAGTTTTATCTTTC
This sequence comes from Papaver armeniacum, assembly GCA_023531295.1. NCBI lineage: Eukaryota > Viridiplantae > Streptophyta > Magnoliopsida > Ranunculales > Papaveraceae > Papaver > Papaver armeniacum. Next base: position 136,564 of record JAJJWW010010097.1, on the reverse strand, counting down.
GACCAAGTCACAAGCTGATCCGTTGGACAGTACTACAGGTTTATTTTCTACTTCAGAACAATCAACACCAACTATTATAATCCTGGTTCAGCAAGCTTATTTTCTGTAGTCAAAGATACAACATTCTCTGCTTCCCACGACCACGCAAGCAGGCTTCACATCAACCAGTTGATCATCCATGCTAGCATCAGGCAGTTTCTGCTGTTTCTGAATTCTGAGGCTTCTGTAGACAAAATAACCGAACCTGAGTGTTTCAAGCCCTCCATTTGGATAAATTTTCTGTTGCCATCTTCAGTATCTTTTGTTGGTTCCACTACCTGAGAACTGTTTTTCTTATTAGTATCATGGTCCAAGATATAAAGATGTTGAGGCATCAAAGGAATTGTCAGAGTTTCTGTCATCAAGTACTTCTGTGTATAAGTGCCATGTCAACTACCCTATCTTGTGAAACTATGCACTTCGGCTGCTCCATCCCCATTCACTGGGGAATTTTTAGTCAAATTGCTTGGAGGACTGGAGTAAGATAAACTGAATCTTCCTTCAATGAACGAATTGTCATCATCATCTGAAGGATAAGAATTTCCAGCTGACATTGAAGCTGAGCACTGAGCTTCAAGCTTCTCCGATTCTTCATGCGTGTTAGAATCCCCCTTTTTCTCATCCATCAAAACATTTATATCATCACCCTTGGCTCTTCATCAATTCCTGTTTCAGCTTCTGGTTCCATTGCAGGAGAGGCATCCACGTAATTTTCCACCTCATTTATGTCGTCAGACCGATACCCATCTGAACTTGCGTCAATTTCCTATCCCTCATTGTCCCCACCAGCTCCTGTTGATCCTCTACCATACCAAGGGTGGATGCTGTATTCTCTAATTTAACATCTGGAGTTGATTCCGACAACTTCAAAACTTCTTTCTCAACAATGTTAACATTCAAATCATCCAATGTTTGTTTTCGAAGCATACCCTGTCTACTAGGAGATGGAACTGAACTTATCTCTCTCTTCCTTGATCTGTTCACAGGGCTACTACTTACATGAACCTCTATGTATTTCCTGAATCAGTTCAGACGAATTACTGGGTGCCATCTCTAACTGCAGAGGACTTTCATAAGGAGGTTTGCTTAAGGGTGAAACAGAATCCAGATATTTCTCCATGTAGCTTTTCCCAGTTGGGGAATTAAGAAGGGAGGAGCTTGATGGCCTACTTTTCAATCTCACATGATGAAGGCGGGTACCATTCTGAGTCTGGATTTTGTCCTCTGACAACAACTCATGCAATCTGCAAGAGTGTCAATGTCAGCCGATTAAACTTAGGACTCAACAACAAAGTTACATACAATAAAAAAAAAAAAAAAAACAGCAATCAATTTGGGCCTCACTTGGGATGTGATGTTGGGGTCGATCCTGGAGTTTCACCATACTTCCGATATGCCGATTTCCTCTGCCAAGTAATCAAGACAAACGAGGTTCCAAGACATTGTTATTATGTAAAAAGATAATGCATATGATTCTCATATTAGTGTTCCCCTATACTGAATTCCGCAACTACTAACAGCAAGGCAATGAATCTCTCATGCAAGACAAAGCTCAGTTTTATCATACGGTATATACCGTGTGCAGTGACTTACCTTAAATTTACGGGCTCTCTTTTCGCTCTGACCTTCTGTTTGTGTTGTTTCAGAAAAGGATTTGTAAAATGAAGGATCAGAATATCTCTTTAAACAAGCTCCAGCACCTGCAGTATCAAACCTGCGAGGGACATAACACTGAACTTGTTAAGAATTTATTCAAGCTTGCATCCATACCACAAGTCTACGGCTAATCAGACAACCATACTTGTCAAGCAGAAATAACCGAGGCGGGCCTCGACATTCTTCATAAGAATCCATTATAAATCGAGGCAAATCTCCCCGAGTAATCTGATTCTGGTCCATTCTGAAATTTGTATGCCAGTCAACACCTGTAAGCAAATTAGCCTCATAAGAACATCAATTAGTAAAACATAACCAAAAGACGAGAAACCTTGAAAGAGCAACGGAAACTGACCTCCATTATGAAGGAATTGAGAATGACTAGTCTGTGAAAGCAATCCTCTCTCAACTAATGGTACATCTGCCTCAATCTGCTGGAGACGAGTCATTAGTCCATGACCTCTAGCTGAAGTTGTCATCACTTCTTCATGGAGGTCATGAAAAATCTCCGACGCAAACCTAAATAGCAACAAAACAAACTCATCAGCAGGCAATTCATCCGAATACAACTTCCAAAAGTTTTCATTACAGCAAATTGTGCAACGCCACACACTACAATGTCATCTAGTTAATGCCTCTCAACCCTCTAAATCAATGGTTCCTCATTCAAAATTTGCAGTTGAAACAAAACTAAAATGCTACACCATTGCAAAAATCCACAACCGAAACAAGGAACAACAACCGCCCATTGAGCGCTTATCGATTAGCTAAGATTTCAATACAGCAAATTGTGTAATGCCACACACTACAACAACATTTGATTGACGCCCACTAACCCTTCATAATCAAAGCTTCCTCATTCAAAATTTGCAGCTGATAATACACTAAAATGCTACAACATTGCAGAAATTCACAACCAAAACAATAAACGGCCGCCGCGTATCAATTTAGCTAAGAATCCATGAATGACTCAACATATAAACACCATCAGTTCATCCAAAAGCACTGACAAAACTCAAAACTCCCATTAAATTACAAAAATTTCTCTAAAAAACACACAAAATTGAGAAACCCCATATCTCAAAATCTCCAATTTTGAGCAAAATCTATTGTTCTAAGCCCCAATTGAGGCAAAATTCAGAAATTAAAACTATGGGGCAACGAAAAATTTCAACTTTTTAAGAGAGAAGAAAGGGGGAGAGAAGTACTAACTCAGCAAGGTCACCGAGTTGACGAAGAAGACCAACCAAACCAGCCATGGCAACAGCTTCAAGCAGCGCTTCAGGATCATCTTTAAGATTAGGAGGATGTTTATAAAGCTGGGGATCAGCTAATGCGTATTCATTCCTTATCTCATACCTTCTCAATGGCATTTTTGCTTTCCTCTTCTTCTGTGCCAATAAAACCCAAAACCCCTTTGATTCTCAACCCCAGATAAAGGAAGAATTTGTTGTTTTCTTCTTGTTATTTTTCTTCTGCCATTAAAGCTGCTCCCTGTCAAAAAAATCTTCTCCAAGAGAAAAAGAAAGAATTTTATTTAATAATTGAATAATGTGAATATGCATTAGCAGTACTATCAGAGAGAAGAAAGAAGGAGATGTTTGTTTGTTGGGTATAATTGTAAATTTAATAATCATCATCACCACCATCAGAAAAGTAGTCTTCTTTCTTACTTTTCTTTCTGTGATTTTTGATTATCTTTTATCTTTCTGTGATTTTTGATTATCTTCCTTATCACTGTAAAAAAAAAAGAAAGAGGAGATAAAACTCGGAACAAAACGAGTCAACTCAATGCTAGTTAACTTACAAATGGTGGAGCCGTTGCCCGCGCCATTTTGACGCTTTTATTTTACTGCATCTTTTTAAACAAAATGGACGAGTACAGAAGAGTTGGATTTACGCGGTTTCACTTTTATCTTTTATTGCTTACTTTATTACCTTTTACCAATAACTAACTTTTTTATCTCATTTCCACAACTACTAAGTAATCCAAATCAAGATTTTGGTTTGAGAGTCAGTTTGTTCATCCACGTACAACAAACTAAAATTTGTACATTCCCATATAAATGCTCTAAATAATCGATGCATTTTGAGTCACACTCTGTCACACTTGTTTTTGATTTAAAATAGAGTTCGGGAAAAAAACGAAGATAGTAAATATATGATATATCAATTTGAAATCTAACATTTCTCTGCTATTTGTCCAAATATTCTAAAATAAAGCGAAGAAGTGAATTTCCAAGAACATAATAAACAACTCCCGATTAAATTAAAACATATGGAGTTTTCAATATCTCATTTTGATTTTCTAATATGTTAGAGAGTTTAGTTTCTTTGTTGTTTTTTCTCTCTTTTTCGGCTTTGTTTTTGATATATCAGTCATGATTAAAAAGGAATAAATTGGGAGTTATTTTTTTTTTGGAATAAATTGCAACATTAACTGAAAATAGAGCCAACTCTAATACTGATTTGCTGGAAGGATAAAAGGATAATGTCTTTTACGTTGATGCTTCTTTTACAGAATTAGATGGAGTTTTTTTTTTCAGGTAACACCACAAAGTACAGTTTCAGCAAAAGCATTAGCAATTCAGAAATCAACTAAACAAGCATTGGAGCTAAATATTCAGGATGTCAAGCTCATAACAAAGCGTAAGGAAGTTGCCAAATTTTTAACACCAAGAAATTTAGCTATGAATGGAGGATGAAGATAACTCTGAAGGATGTGCTTTCTCTTTTGAATTCGGTTAATATCGTAGATACTAAATATGAGCACACAGCCAAGTATAGCCGCAAAAGAATAAAAGTTTATTATGATCCCAGGCTCCCAACTCAATGAGAAGAGAAATGTTGAAATATAAAATGATGAAATGAAATGTAAAGGGTGAAATCATTGTAATGTTGGCATTTAAGACAGAACTCTCAAGCTAGTTCCCTAGTCTAAAATTATACTTATCCCAGCCCCTAATATGTTGAATATAAATGATGAAATGAAATGTAAGGCTAAGTTCCTATGGTGTGTTAATCTGAAGAAGCCAGACAAATTTTAAGTCTTATGGGATGCTAATCTAGAGATTAGCAAAATTATCGAAAGAATATTAAGATTTTTTACAATTATACCAAGACTTAAATCTCAAATACGTATTAGTAAAGATATATCGTCCGAATCCATTCCGGGGCGAAAAGGTGATTTTTCTCACAAATAATCCAATAAAACCATCTAAGATGCTTTTTATAAACTTTATAACCACACACTTTTTTTTTTGAAAACATTTTAAAACACATACGCAACGAATATAAACATAACTATCAAATTATACATATTTCATAAAAAAAATATAGCTTAAGCTCTTTGATACACAAATCAGGCACATACAGTGTGGTGGATTTATATCTGAGCTCTGGCCACCTACATGACTCAGGGGTTCATAAAAGTACCTAACGCTAACTAAATTGGGTGGTTAACAATAATATTGGTGCATTTTGAGTGATTGACGGTATGGAAAAGACGTCAAATCTATGGCCGGTTACTTTGACTTTTGGGAAGAAACAAGTGAATTGGGATCCACATCCACCAAAACATATTAAAATCACGGACCATAATTTCTTATAGTGTAGACGTGACGAATTCCCACCATTACTGCTCCAAAACTGGATTCCAACCTTTTTTGTCGTTGCACTTGCAAGTTCGGATGTAGAGTAGTGCATTGATCAATATTAGTGGTATTGTAAAATTGTGAAAATCTTTTCATGCTTCAAAAAAAAAATAAAAAATTATACCATTCCATATTGGGATTCAGCACATTAAAATCGAAAGATATTTTTTTTATGTTTTGGAAACAAAATTTTACACAAAATTAAAATCAACAAAGAAACGATTTTTTTATTTTAAAAATCTTTAGAGAAAAATCTTTTTCAAATATTTTTTTTATTTTTATTTTTGAATGCATCCAGCTTAATCGCTGTTTAAGTTTAAAAATAAACTTACTGGTTTCAACCGACAAAATTTTTTTTGGACAAATAAAATTTTTCATTGATTTTAGTTTATTGTTATTAGTGTTTAAAATAAACTACGGAAAAAAAATATTTGTGAAATTATCTAAGTAATGTGGAACAAAAAAATAATAACCCTAAACACTCATCTAAAATGGAACTGAAGGAATATAGAAAAATGTAATCAAGCACCCTGATCGCCCCTGGATTAATCTAGTTAAAACTATGGAGCGTGCACATTCAGTCTTCCTCTTCATTTTTTGTTAATTACTTTGATTAATTAATTTAATCTAGTTAAAGGTAGAAGAGCTAACAACTGTATTCAAAACTGATTCCTAAGTTACCTGCTTCCAAAAGGATGGAGGATATTGGGTTGACATTGTCAAATGGATAGTTAACTACTACTAACTAATTAATCATCATATAAAATGATATGGGGGTTAAAATAACAAACAATGGATTATTATTCCAAGCAATTAACTATCAAATAATAACAAATCAATGATTATTAAAAATCAATGTAAACAAAAAATTAATAAACAAATGTAATTATCAGCTATTTAAGAGATTGCTTGTTTGTATAGTTATTTAATTACAAACACGCGTCATATACTCAAAACAAGGTCTCCATGTAATGTAACAAGTACCTAGTAGTTAATCAAATTAATTAATTAATTATTATTCATAATGTGAACAGTGATAATCGGGGTTGCACAGTATATACTAGAGATAGTGAGAGACATAATCATGGTATCTTTAGCTTAAAGCTTTATTATTACGTCTCTTTTCTTGTTTCCTTCCTTATACTACACTACTTTCTCAATCTCCACAATCCTCAGACCAAGAATCATGTTCAAGTTTGTATATTATTCATCATTTCTCCTGAAGAGTTGTGGTAGTGAGCACTTCACCCAAATATAAACGAAAATCCATATGGATACATAAAATAAAAATTAATAATAAGTCAAATCGCTACCGGTGATTAAGTAAACAATTTATAGGAAATAATAATTAACTGTGTGGATACCCGATTATGAACAAAAAAATCCATATGGATACACAAAATAAAAGATTATAAGCAAATCAAATTGCTACCAGTGATTAAGTAAGCAATTTATAGAAAATAATAATCGATCGGTTTAATTTCACATTGTTTGTGTCAAACTATCCCGATCTAAATTGGGGCATATGCCACTTAATTGGGGCTCTATAGATTACTTCATCTACCTAATACACGATGATAAGGGGAGTCTAATATTTATGTAAACTACCAAAATTACCCTCAATTTTTTTTAATATTACTAAATTACCCCCATCAATCTTTGATAAACATAACTAACAAAAATCAGTTTTCCATTTCTAACCTAAAGACCGATTCTTCATCTCCTCTACTCCCTTTTTTTTTTTTTGAAACTAAAAGTCGTCGATGATCGACGATTCAAAAACGATTAATCGTTTCTTTCTTCTATAAAATGTCGAAACCAAGAACTAAGTATGCTACTAACAGGAATCATTCTAGTGCTGACAATCTCGTACTTGTTGAAGCGATTCGAAATAGAATAAAGGAAGTGCAAGAACAATCCGAAGCCTCTCGTATCGCACAAGAGGAAGAAATAGGTCGAATCAGGTACTTTTCTATCAACCCAATCCTCTAAACTAGGTTTTAGTAACATGCATTAGGTTAAAAATCGATAATGTTGAAATCAAAAAATTTATGTGTTCACGAGAATCGGGTTACGTTAATGGCGAAGTAACCCGATGCTTGTTAGAAACTGGATTATGTTCTAAAACTTATAAACCGATTATCTTTGCATGTGAAATGAAATCGGTGAGCGTTAATGTATAAATAACCCGATTGTTATAGCCAACATTCTCGGATCTTTATTTTTGTTGGAATTGGATTACATATGTCTTCACAAAACCGATTGTGTAGTTTATAATCTGACTTTATATGTATGTCGAAGTAACCCGATTTTTAGAATTCGATTTACATTACCACTTAACAAAAATCCGATTGTGATTTTTCTTATGTTAGGAATCGGGTTCTCATATGTATATCTAGTAAACCGATTATTACCTTGACTTTAAAAATGCATTCTATTCCATTGTTTTTTGTCGCTTAAATCCAGTATTTTACGAGCAAAAAAATCAATGCCGAAGAAATATAAGAAGAAACATGACCATGCTACTCCTAAGCCTTTGGAACTCATCAATGGTGCTGGTCACAAATTTGAATGCTTCCCACGGAAGGGGCACTGGAGTAAAGCCAAAGGGATCAAGCATCAATGACCTACCACCTCCAGTGGAGCATCCAACACATGAAGAATCTGATTCGATACACCGACTGAACAAGAAGGTGGTGAGGAGGAGATGAATTAGAAGAAACTGGTGGCAAAGGAAGGTGATGAAGAAGAAAGTGATGAGAGTAAAAGTGATGAATATAGTCGTGGCAAGAAAAGTGTTGAAGAAGAATGTCGTGTGTAAGAATGGTGTTGAAGAAGAAAGTGATGAGGAAGGTGGTGGCTAGGAAGGTGGTGATGATGAAGAAAGTGATGAAGAAGAAGGTGGGGATGAAAGTGATGAAGAAGAAAGTGAGGAAGCGAGGATGATGAAGAGATAAGAGAAGTTCGTTCAAGAACAAGTGCAAGAACAAGAAGTTCAACAACAAGACCAAGGAGGAGATGCTCAACAAAAGGTAAGAAGAAATATGGACCAAAGAAGAAGAAAGGTGATCCACATGCCCGACCAGTGCAAGATGTTTGCTCAGTGCCCAATGATCCACCTTTAGGGATACCGGTGATGGAGGAAAGGTATTATGGGGTTACAAAGGCAGATTGGGCCTCAGCTGCTATAATACTCATAGTAAGTACCTAAACATTCTATTATGTGATATAAACATTATTATCCGTGTAGGGTTTTGATTGTCCATCGTGGTTGTTTTATTTTATAGGATCACAAGGATGTCGTTCGTCTTATGAAGCCGGGAACGTCGAGTGACGTAGTGATGAGGCAATGGCCACTTATAGTACGTGTAGAATCCAGCGAAGGAGGAGTTCGGGAAGTAGTCGATCTAGTCAATTCTACTGGGTTGGTACCTGTGGTCGACAATTTGGACCACCTCAGTTGCGGACAGACCTCTATGTTCCACCTTTTGCGAGAGATACTACAGGAAACAGTATACTTTACATCTTCCGTTTGGAGAAATGACGATAACTCCAAATGATGCTGAGTTCATTACCGAGCCAAGCATGAAGGTGAAGCCAGTGAGCACAAAGGGTACGTGCAAGAGCTTGATTGGGACAAGATTTATGTGGAACCAAGGAAGTGTTCCAATGGGATGAGAGAAGACCAAGAAGGAGATGCTAGTAGGCAAGTCAAAGCAAAGGATATTCCATCTCTCGAAGCCGAGGGACAACTTCATGGAAAAAGTGAGTAATGCGACTCATTTTTATACCTATGTCAACTACACTAGTTCACATACTAACATATAAGAATTCATTGAATTTCAGCTTGGAACGCTTCTAACTGGGCAATGGAGAAATTCGTAATGGGAAAGAAAGTTCATGCACCGACAAAGAATACACGACGCTGTATCCGACGTGCTGCGGAGGGTTCATCGACGAGCATTTGATGTGTCAAATTCTAGAATTCCCATATTGAATCCTATATGTATTGCGCTAATTTCCTAAAGCTGTGTAATAGATATTTTTTGTTTGAAAGCAAGGCATAATCGGATTATATAGATATATAAACACCGATTTGGGAATGTCCCCATTTTATTTGGGTATTGTTCAGAAACTCAGATTAAGGTTTTATTTCGTCACTTGAAAATACTCAACGAGAATCGGTTTACAAAATAACTAACATAAACGATTACTGGATCGAGACTTTGAAAGAAAATTAAAAAATTTGACAACTATTGATTAGGCATTAATGAAAGTTAATTTGAGTTAGCTTGATTAAATATTATTTAATAATCCGAATTAGCACTAATTTAACAAGGATATATTAGGTATTAACATAAATAGTGGACGAAAGGTTTTTATGAAATATTTCTTAATGACCCTATTTTGTCATCTAGCTATATGCCCAATTTAGCTAGGCAAACTATAAATATTTGAGTTCTCGTGTATATTGTCAGACCAATCAATTCGTATTGAAGGCTCTTGGGGACCGGTCACAGACTTGACAATGAATATATGAAGACTAGATCGGACTTCACAGCGAATCCGAAGACTTAAATACTTCATCTCTGAAAGTTTGCCCCCACTGGAGTAACTCCGAGCTACGTCACTGTTTGTAATTATGTTGCTTCCAGTGTTCTGGCTGAATCTGATAACCACTACTAGTACTACACTTCTACAGTTCTACTGTCTTTCTGCAAGAATCAAAATGTAGATAGGAGACATATTCTGTTATTGGATTGTGTTGTACATGTACCTCTTTGGAGATTTAAGATCAGCTTTCATCTTCCTGCAATTGCGCAAATCATCATCATCCATGAGGTACATACACGATGAAGACCCATATATCCATGGTGGACCAAAACAAGAAAATTAATTGAGAGTCAATGGAGAAAGAGGTTCACACTCTGATTCCAACAACCGTCCCAACTAAAAGTTATTGCAGTACCTAAAAGGAAACCTAACCAGGACAACAAAGGAGAAAAGGAAAAAAATTATGAGGAAAATAAAGCTCTGGCTACACCATTGTGCAATAGTTGTTCTTATGGTGTGTTGTGTAAAAAAATTACGGTAAGACATTTTACTTGTAAAAATATACTCCCTTGGTTTCAAAAAGATAAACCGGTTTCATGTACAAATGACACATGAAAGGAGCCTATCTCTTTTAAACGGACGGAGTACAAATAAAACGGTACATAAAGAAATTCCATAACCATATCTCCATGTTTTGCTTTCTTAGCGTGTTGAGAGTCTTGAGACGTGTCAGTTCTAATGAGTAATTTCCTTTTTCGCTTTGGGTGCAAAGCTTTGCAAATAAGACTTTTAGTGGTTGAATGAAAATTTGTTTTATTGGGAGAAAATGTGATTCTTTTTAGTTTGACATCACTGACATGATTGTACCGGCACACATAATTAACATTTAAGACTTAGAGCATTTCCAATTAGACATTGGAAATATCCTAAATATAAGACCACATAGGGATTTTTTAAAGATTTAACCAAAAATCATCTCAAATAGAAATGTGAAGGGAGAAAGTAAAGATGATGTGTCTCAGAAGTTATGTAGACATCCTCAAAGCTATCCTCTAGTTTTAGTTCTTTAGAGGATGTGAAGATCCTACTCATCATTGTTAATGGTTATGATTAGTTATATAATTTGGATCAATGGTTTAAAAAGTTCCAAATTAAAGAAATACAATTTGTGGTTGGAGATGTTTTTCTTCATCTCCTTAAATTAAGGAAATATTGGTCTTAACATAAGAAAAAACAACTTCCACAAAAAGGTGCACACCAAGTTATCATTGGAGATGCTCTTATAACAACACTCTTTTTGGGTACTGAAGATGAGATCCTGTTCTAAGATGTAGACTGTAGAAAAAACTTTAAGCTTAAATTACACGAACATCATTAACTACGTGGGAATTGATCATACATACAAAAAAACCAAAACGGAAAAACAGTTTTTGCAATGTTCATTTACACTTAGATTGGAGTTTACAACAAAGTAAATACATGCATATACTTGGTGGGCAGTTTCTCTTAATTCGGCACAAATGTCCCAACATATCCAAAGCCCATAACGAAGAAAGCTCCAGCTTGAAAGAAAAGATAGAGGTAAAAATGATCATGACCGTTGATGAAGTCATATATAGCAGTGTAGAGCAGAAACACTCCCATTAGTAGCTCCAGTAAGTGAATCCTGTTTTCAGCAAAACAAAAAATAACTTAGGACCAATACCATAACCGAAATAGCGACTTATGAAGTTATGCATGTTGCACTCTACCTTTCTCCTATACGATTTGTGTAAGAAAAATGTCGACTTTCTAGACCGCATAACCCACATCGTTTTCTTCGTGGTTTGCCGTTGTTTTGTTTCAATGTGTTCCCAAGTTTCTCAGTCACAACCCATTCATTCACACGATTAGCCTCAAGTAGTCCGATTATGGCAGCTTTAGTCCGATGAAGAGACATGACATTTTCAAACAGTATCCAAAATATAACCAAATGAAGAGATCTGTTAAAAACAAGGGACGAAAACTCAGTGACACTAGTCTTGCATTTATATGTTCGGATATTTTAAGGAATGTCGCTGCGCTCGGAGTTCTTACCTCGGAGTACAAATGGCATTGAGGATTGTAATTGTTGCTGGAATATAAATAGCAATTGGCTTCGGCAAATGAACTTCAGGAACCATTACACTTAACGGGATAATTACGCAGTAGAAGAAAAATGTTACCCAGTGAGCTACTATTTTCCTTACAAAGAAAAAACAGTAGATAACATGAAATTTCTTCCAAATTGAGACCTTCTGCACAAATCCAAAAAAAAAAAAAAAGTTATTTGTGTGTAATACTAATTCGTAATGCAATTGAAGTTAATCGCGTAAATTTAGTAGAGTTCCTTGCCTCAGAAAGTATGATCTCTTTAGACATTTTCTTGAATAGATTAGCAGGACCGCATGACCATCGGTGCTGTTGAAATCGATATGCTTTGAATGTGCTTGGCAACTCGTTTTTCACCTAGAAAATCCAAGGCAATAAGTACGTTTAATTCGCGGTGAACAAATAACAGCAAATCACAACTGGAAATTGAAACTAAGAGTAATATACTCACGGATAAATCACCAACAAAAACAAATTTCCAACCCTTGAGACTAGCTCTAACTGCAAGATCCATGTCTTCTACTGTTGTTCGATCTTTCCACCCACCCGCATCCATTACTGCCTTTAGTCTCCACACCCCTGCTGTTCCTGCCAAAATATGTGTAATCAATTGTTAACTCTTTGCTTTTAAGTGTCGTATTAACTCCAAGTGGCATTGTTTTTGTCTGAGTTCAAAGGGATAAACGTGATCAACGCGTAACTAATCCATGACATACCATTGAATCCAAAAAATGAACACGTAGAAGAACCGACTTCTTGTTCCACACTGAAGTGATAATCTAGTGACATTTCTTGTAGCCGAGTCATCAAACACTCATCCGCATTCACTGCATGCAATTACAACATTTAGTGTATATCAGTGTAATATCAATTTAAGCAATGTTGTTTGGGTGTTGTGATCAATTCGTACCAAACTTCCATCTGGCTTGAACTAAGGCAAGTTCGGGATTCTCTAGAAGATATGGAATGGTTCTCCACAAATAGTCAGCTTCTGGCTGAAAATCGGCATCAAATATAACCACAAACTCGCAATCTTTAACGTATTCCTTTTCCAGACCCTCGCGAAGAGCACCAGCTTTGTAACCGTTTCGGTTATGTCGATTTTCATACTTAACATTCACACCTTTTGCTATCCATCTTTGGCACTCCAAAGCTACCATTTCCTGTAAACCATATTTGGTAGCAACGGTCACTTGTTCGTACAATGAATTAATCAAACTTTCATGTTTTTTTTGCATTTTAAGAAATTATAAGATTACCCGTAAAACATCATTAGTTGAGTCATCGAGAACTTGTACTATGATCCTATCAGGGTGCCACGAAAGTCCACATGCAGCTCCAATTGAAAGTTTATAGACCTGCAATACATATATATGGAATTAAGGAGTGAATATGAACAGGATAACACATATATTTGCTAATATGTCTTTTAGCAATTAGCATAAAGCTAAAGAGTACACGCATAAAATGCTTATTGCAGGTTCATGAACCTTTTCACAATAGCCTCTCTATAATATCTTTTCCTAGTCTTTGTAGTTTTGTGATACTTGGCCTATTACGCGCACTTAGTTGGCAAAAACAAGCTTGGGTTATGACATAACAACAAAAGAAATAAAATTTTGTCTTTACTTGATGGTTGGTGACAATTCATTGCTGGTTTGCTAAAATGGTTTTTCTGTGTTGTCCGTCTTTGACCTCAACCCTGAACCCTAAATTCAGGATGCTTGAATCCAAAACTTAATTTTAACTTTAACATTTTCCTTTCAAGTTTGATTGCTCTCAAGCTAAAGCTGGAAAAACTTATAATTAACTCGAAAGCTAAAAATACTAGACATAGTACTGCTCATAGCCTAGCATAAAAGGTAAGATCAAACGAAAGCAAGTGCCCAAAAACTCCGTAAATCGCAGTAAACTATATATATATTGTTCATCACATACGTACCTCCTTCTCATTGTACATGGGTATCTGTACTAGCACCATTGGATATTTGTTATTACTTTCCAAATCTTCTTTCAGGGCATCCAGTTTATACTTGGTATATCTTTTCTTCCCTAGAGCTTTAACACACAAAATGACTATTGCCATATAAACTCTTTCCGCGAAAAGCATAACAGACATGGCAGCACATAATATTATAGCAGCGTTAAGAATATACACAATCAATGGGTTTTTAATCATTTGCCATGTTATTCGAAATGCATCTGTAACACCATCATAATTAGCTCCCAGACCTGGATCATGACCACCAAAACCTAGATTTAGATTTTGTATGGTTACTGAGTTTTAGAGAAAAGGGCCTGAAACGTGAAGTGATCAAGTTCAGAGGTGGCTGTAATAATAAAATGTAATGTCTGAGATACAGATTCAAGTTAAATAAGGAGAGAGATATATGGATAGAGGATTCAGAGGATGAAGACATTGTTAGAGAACTAGCTATAGCTAGGTGTAAGAATGTAGTACGATGAGAGAGCCGTTTAAAGAAGGATTTAAAGAAGAACAGACACCCGGTTCACATGCAGGTAAAGCCATTGCAACGTATAACTTTTGATAGCTGTATTTCTGCTCTTTTCTCGCCGACTTTTCGATAAATATCTTCACCATTAAAACTGTGTGTTAGTCCTTATTAGGACTGTAAAGCTGTAATATAGTAATAACTTTGTTACTCTGCCTATTCCGTCCTTCTCTTGTGACTAAGTTATTATACTTGTACAATTATGAAGTCTATGGATTGTCCTGTATTTGGCTATATACTGCATAAATAAACATGCAGAACCTATATGGATCTTGGTGAATTATGAAGTTGACTAAGTGATGAGAATTACAGATTTATGTTTACTTCAATCACACACTTGTGTCAAAGATTCAAAGCAGTTATACACGTGTAGGAGAAATGTGTTTAATGTGATCAAGTTTTTCGTTTCATAATTACTATTTCATGACATCTCATTCAATATATCGACAAAAATTTGACAAATCTTAGTTGTATAGATTCGTGAACGACACGCTGCTAGTAAGCTAGCTCTCGGAACGCTTGTCGTTTTGAATACGTTTCAGTTTTTTTATCTACTAGCTGGTATGTATACTTTAGTTCATAGGTTCAGTTCACCACCATGAAAGGATTTTATTTGCCACTGCTAGGAGCTTTATGCACATGGACTTATAAATTAGTCACCACCAATCACAACAAGAATTGACATATTCTTAGTTTCTCAGAGTTGGCTAATCTTCATTCTAGTTGCTAATGGTAATGAAGTGTTTGAAGTTCCCCATGATACATATGGTTTCTCAAGTTTACTGTTTTTTTTGCACAACATATTTAGCTATACCATTCAACTCCACTGTTTTCATTGGCCTTGCTTGGTATACTGCGGATTTCGAGATGTCAAATGCATGTGCCCATCAAACGTCTGCATGATAAATCCAGAATTTCAAAAGTTTGTTTACTGTTTTGAAAAGCTTTCGACAAATATAAATGACATGCACATGCCATGCTTAACGCAAAGTTTGACATGGCTTAAGTTGGGAAATACCTCATTCTTGTAATAAGTGATTGGAAAAGATTGTATGTCAACCACCCTAGCAGCTGCTCTACCTTTTATGTTTCATTAGTTTGTATATTGATTCATGTCCATCAAGAATTTTTATGTAGTGTAATCAGAGAAGACGAGTACCATCTTAAAGTGAGGACGCTCAAAAATATTCTAGTAGTTGTTTTTTGTTTTAAAAAATAAAAATAAATCCAGACCTAGCTTCAATTTCCTGCACATAAGGCACCAAACTTAGATCACAACCCCTACCAGTAAAATGTGGGAAACACCTCATGCAAATACATGTAACATCACTGCACATATATATGTATCCAATGATACTTAATCGAATTGCACGCGACCTTAAATTCAAAAATTCCATGCTTCTCAGCAAGTTCGGCACCAGCCTTTACACCCATCAGCACTCGGAGTGTAAAAAGATTTTCCCTTTTTCAGAGAACATGGCTGAAGCAGTGATCAGCTTTTCCTGTGAAGCCCGTAAACTAACTCCATATCCTCCATAGCCTTTCTCGGTTTCTCCTTACTGCATAATAAGCATACAAGAAAAGTGTTTGATGATTTTTGATCACTTTCCAGGAATCAAGCCAAACTTCCATCACAAGCAGATATGGGCTTGGGTTTCAGAATTTCAGCTCAGATCGTCTGTACTAGAAATGTAAATTGTACTGGGCTGTCCGGCCCATTGGTTAAATGGTTAAGGGAGGGCCGGAGGGGAGGCAGGAAACCTATTTTGAGGCGTACTGAATTTTTTTTGAGGCATACTAAAAATAATGCCAAAATAGGGTCACTAAATAAAAAACAACATCACTCCTTATCCGCCATTTTTGATAATGGCATAACTACCCTTACATGATTGGTGTTAATGATTATGATTAGATTTGATTAGCTATGAATTTTAAGGATTGATTAAAAATTAAAGTGCAAATTGAATAAATAGCCCTACTTCTGTTGGGCCTTCATAACTGCCCTTAACCAAGATAATTATACCCCTCCGTGTTTTAGGAAAAATCCACTTACTGGTAATTCCACAAACACCCTCTACATCAGTCGAGAATCGATATATCACTAATTTCATTTTTAACTTCAAAGTTAAGTTTTTCTTTGTTTCCCTTTTCTTCCTTCGACCATCTCCATCACCCCCTCGCAACTAGCACCAACTTAGCCGCCAAAATGATTCAGAATCAATTCCAGAACTATCATCTATAGATGCGGCCTTCTTCTTCTTCTTTTACTTCTTATCTTTCTTTCAAAGATTGAACTTTTAATATTAGATTCAAAGAGTTCTAGATCTGATTTTTGGTTAAACTCACTCGAATTATTGAAGAGGGAAGTAATGATGATGAGGGTGATGGTTGTTCTGGTGGCGACGGCGGTGGAGAAGGTATATATATTTTATTTTTATTTTTATTTTTTTATTTTTTTGAGATTTAGGCTTATATTTGATAGCTTTTTGTCTACTGTGATTCTCATGTTGGTGGTAGTTGTATTGTATTTGTAACAAATGGTGATGTAGATGGAAATAGGTTAAAACGATAAAATTAATGATGAAGATTGTGGTGATTCTTATTGAAATGATGAAATTGATGATAAAAAGGTTGGAATGTTGGCTTTGCTTAGATTAAGATAATGAAATTGGTATGTTATATTAAGAAAACGATAATTCTTTATTTTGTTTTTCTCTTATTTGTTGTTGACATCAAACTTGCCTCCATTTTACAAACCTCTTAATTCTCACTACATAACAAGTTTTTATACAACAATTGAATTTGATTTGGATTTTCTTAAATCAGTGCACTGTAATGTTCTCATATCGTTGTTTTTTCCTTGATTTGTTGCCCGTGTAATGAAATCTAACATGTCGGGTACTTTTAATGTTCTTGTGAGAAAGTATAAGTTCATGTGGCTGCCTCTCTTAGGTATCTTGTAATGGCATATGCAGAAAGTTGTCCAACTTTCTAACATACAAGACTAACACTGTAGGTGTTACTATGTTGCATTCTCTTCCATATTCTTTCAGTAGACACTTCTTGATGCATTTATTGTAATTTCATTTTCCTTTGATGGTGTGAAATTGAAATGATCCTGTGGTGCAATGGAAGCACAACTGACTCCATATCAGAAGATGCGTGTTCGATTCATGTCAGGTTCACTAATTTTAGTACATGAAATTCTTGGGTCAAATTTGGTTGTTGACACTATATTTTGACGTCAACATTGGTTGTTGGCACCATATTTTGGATCAACTTTGGTTGTTGATGCCATACATAATCTGAATATTTTCTAAATTTTTAATTTTGGTATCAACTTGGGTTGTTGACACTAGATTTTGGTGTAAACCTTGGTTGTTGACACCAGATCTTGGGATCAACTTTCGTTGTTGACCCATACATAATTTGAACATTTTCCGAATTTTTAATTTTCTGGATCAACTTCAATTGTTGATACCACTCTTTTTTTGTCTTTTTTTTTTTTTTTTTGATTTTTGTTTTGGAGATCAACTTTGGCTGGATCAACTTTGGTTGTTGACACCATTTTTTTTTCTTTTCTGATTTTTGTTTGGGGATCAACTACTGTTGTTGATACCACCTACAGGGGCGGCGGCGATAGCGGTGGTTGTGACGACGGCGACGGTGAAGGTGACGGCGGCGGTGGTGGCGGCGGTGGTGATGGCAGGGACAATGGTGGTGGTGGTGGCAGTGGTGGAGTGGTGGTGCAATATTGGTGGTGGTGGCGGTGCTAGTGGTGATGGAATGGTGGTCGTGGTGGCGGCGGTGAAGTGGTAAAGAAAGAAATTTGTTGTGTTTAAAAATTAAAAAACAAATCATATGTATGAGGGCATTTAGGTATAACCGATCATAGTGATTGGTATAACTGATCGAACCCATGTATGTGACTTGGTAGGAGCGATCACATAGTAGTATTGGAATACTGACAAACCAATTCTAAACTTGTTTGGAAGTGTGGTAGAATTGATTCTATGAAGCAAGTCTATGTGAATATGAAATAAGGATTTACAATGTAAAGATGTCAACATACTTTGAACACGAGAAGTAACTCTTATCATTTATGCTTCAAAGATATTCCTTGGTACTTAAGGTAATACCGTATCGAAATGAATTGAGAATCTTTTAGTTAAGGTTTTTGGTTTTATATTCTTTAATTACCAGCAATTAATGCATAGCTCTAGAGAATACAAATTAGTAATGTGCATTAACTGATCGGAGATTTCATATTGAGAGATTTCGAAATATTGGAAAAACATTTATTGGAATTAGGAAAGCTTAATTTTCTATTCATTGCAAATCTTGAGAATATTTTTGATTTTGGAAATTCCTTGGTGTCCGAACATCCTTAGTCTATAAATACATAAGTTTGCATTTCTAGCAAACTATCCTAAGCTCCAGGAAAACATTATTATTTTTTGTTTCTAACGGAGCCGTCTAATCAGAGAGGAAAGTATCTTAATTAGGTGAAATATTTTACAACTGCTTGTTTCAAGAAGATAATTGCAGTTGGTGAGGACTAGATAATTGCAGTGTTATTAGTTTTCGATTTGATTTGATTTGATTGACTAATGGTTATCGAATCTTTGATTGCACCTAGTTTGTTTGTGCTTGATAATCTTTATTCTCGACATAAGATTCACTTAGACTAGATCAAAGTATCGACGGGATCTTTAACCGTTTGTAGATCGAAAGACATCTTGTGATAATCCATCGTCAACATACTCCATTTTGTATGTGATTTATCACAAAAGATTCAAGTGGTGTTATGCAGGTGTTGACGGTGGATTTTAGACAAGGGGTAAAATCGTAAAACCTATGACCTAGTGTTACCCGCAACACATTAACTAAGAGCATTTAACTCGTGTAAATAATTAATAGGGTATTTTTTCAAAATACCAGATTAGGGTTTTCAACACGAACCATAATTCCAAAAACAAGCCGCACTTCCGCGCACCATGGCAACCATGCTAAACCAAGCCGCATATATCGCGCACCATGGCAACCATGCCAAACTGCCGCATATCAAGCACCATGGCAACAATGCCAAACCAAGCCGCATATCGCGCAACATGGCAACTATGCTAAACCAAGCCGCACTCGCGCACCATGGCAACCATGCTAAACCAAGCCGCATACATCACGACCATGGAAACCATGCCAAACAAAACCGCATACAGCGCACCATGGCAACCATGCCAAACCAAGCCGCATACTGCGCACCATGGAAACCATGCCAAACCAAACCGCACTCGCGCACCATGGCAACCATGCCAAACCAAGCCGCACATCAAGCACCATAGCAACCATGCCAAACCAAGCCGCACTCGCGCGACCATGGCAACCATGCCAAACCAAGCCGCACCTCGCGCACCATGGCAACAACGCCAAATTCCAAGCCGCTATGCCTTTGGCCCACGACCAACATAGCGCCCTAGGTTTGCAAGACTTGCAACTAGGTCAACATGGCCGCACGTGCCATTGGCACATGCCAACACGTGCCGCAAGCCATACTTCCAAGCCGCTATGCCTTTGGCCCACGCCAAACATAGCGCCCTAGGTTTGCAAGACTTGCAACTAGGTCAACATGGCCGCACGCGCCATTGGCACATGCCAACACGTGCCGCAAGCCATATTTCTAAGCCGCTATGCCTTGGGCCCACGCCAAACATAGCGCCCTAGGTTTGCAAGACTTGCAACTAGGTCAACATGGCCGCACGTGCCATTGGCACATGTCAACACGTGCCGCAAGCCATACTTCCAAGCCGATATGCCTTGGCCCACGCTAAACATAGCGCCCTAGGTTTGCAAGACTTGCACCAGGTCAACATGGCCGCACGCGCCATTGGCACATGCCAACACGTGCCGCAAGCCATATTTCTAAGCCGCTATGCCTTGGGCCCACGCCAAACATAGCGCCCTAGGTTTGCAAGACTTGCAACTAGGTCAACATGGCCGCACGCGCCATTGGCACATGCCAACACGTGCCGCAAGCCATATTTCTAAGCCGTTATGCCTTGGGCCCACGCCAAACATAGCGCCCTAGGTTTGCAAGACTTGCAACTAGGTCAACATGGCCGCACGTGCCATTGGCACATGCCAACACGTGCCGCAAGCCATATTTCTAAGCCGCTATGCCTTTGGCCCACGCCAAACATAGCGCCCTAGGCTTTGCAAGACTTGCAACTAGGTCAACATGGCCGCACGCGCGCCATTGGCACATGCCAACACGTGCCGCAAGCCATACTTCCAAGACGCTATGCCTTTGGCCCACGCCAAACATAGCGCTCTAGGCTTGCAAGACTTGCAACTAGGTCAACATGGCCGCACATGCCATTGGCACATGCCAAACATACACGCCGGTAGCCGAACTTGCAAACCGTGCAACCTACCACCAAGGCATTCCGCACATGCCATTGGCACATGCCAAACACACACGCTGGTAGCCTAACTTGCAAACCGTGCAACCTACCACCAAGGCATTCCGCACATGCCATTGGCACATGCCAAACACACACGCTGGTAGCCTAACTTGCAAAACCGTGCAACCTACCACCCAGGGCATTCCGCACATGCCATTGGCACATGCCACACGCACCACTAGCAGCGCCACTTGCACTCAAGATGCAACCAACACTGAGACATCGACACAAACCGGGGGATGCTTTTAGGGTTTTGGTTTGGCGGTCACAACATGCAACAGTACACTACGCTCACATTAAGAAAGCGTGAAAAGGAATAAAGCGGTCAAATAAAAGAGGAAATAATGGTGAAAACGTTTTCACCCATTAAACCATGCGGTTACCACCTCCTCCCATTATTTCACCCTTTACTCTCTTCCTTCATGAGGCTGTGGGTACGTTTCAATCTCGACTTGTATAAATAGGTCTAACCTATTTCCACCGCATAAAAGGTCTCTTGGCCAGAGAAATACACTACACTTACACTCTCGTAAAGGCAACTTTGCAAGCTCTCCCAAAAGCTTTTATCTCTTGAAAGCTTCCTAAGCTTTCACTTTTTCGATACAAGTCGAGATACTACTCTCTCAACACCTTTCTTTGCTTCCTCCCCAAATCAACCCTTCTCCTCCACTTTGCACCGAAGCAAGTCCGGAACAACCATTTCTTGGTTTAGGCCGACTTGTACAGACGATCGATCTCTCGAATCTACAAAGTGCTCACGTGCAGACAGCTTGTTTATGGTTTGAATCAATTTCTCACTCACCCACCAAAATTACCGAAATCAAAGTAAACGATTTTCACTCATAAACAATTACGACCACAAAACGAGGATTGATCTATCGTCTACAATGTCGATTGTCGATCTCGTTCTTCGACCCAGATGTCAAGATGGTAGGGAAGGCGACTAATCCTACTCAACCACCAGATGACCCGGCCATCGCTTGTAAAAACTACATGAGGAAACTGAACTCGCCAAGATACTACCAACCCGATTGGGGACTTGTCGGGCGATGTTACCAGCGAAGCCGCCAAAGAAAACCGCCTTTTACATGGAGAGGAGCGTGTTCGCAAAACCTATGAAGTGAGTAAATTCAGATCGGGCAAGATATACAATCTATTTTTAGGTTCTTAGTAAAAACCGAGTCATACTATCGAGTCTTGTGCCTATCGCTAGCACACACACTTTCATAAAAGCAATATCCCTTTCCCAAAACATAATCGTAGTCATATTATCAAAACCATTCATCCCAGAAATAATCCAATATCCTCAAAAGCTACCAAATTGCCTACCAAAACCTCAGCCAAACTTTGAACTAGACATCCAATATGTCTTTCAAAAAAAAAAAAAAAAAAAGAGAAGAAGAACCTAAATGAAAGTTTAACAGAAACATTCAAGGAAAATCATCCAACAAGTCTCGCTCTTCTTGAGTAAGTCAACTTTGCATCTTCAAGAGCCGCTTCTCTTCATAGTCAACATCTTGGATAGCTTTTCGAGTTCCACCTCCCGTCGGCAATCTCCTCGCATGAAAAGCTTTCGATTGTCGCATCTTTCAACTTTTGGATCTCAAAGAAGGCCTTAGACAAACCACGAAGTGTTGAACTCATTTTCTACGCACACGTCGCGATGGTGCTCCCAGTGGCCGCAATAACGTCTTCGTAAACGGTGTGACCAAATACCTCACGCATATCCTTGATGGAAGATAAAGCCTCTTCCACACGCTTAACTAGCGCAAATCGACTAGTGACTTTCTTGGTTGTGGCCATATGTCCGTACTTCTCCCAGATTCTCGTGTACAACGCCTCATGCTTAGCCGGCACGCTGAAGCCGCCAACCAAAGACATGACCTTGGATAAGGAACCAAATACGGGATCAAAATGGCGCCGCACTCGGCCTCACGACTCGTAGAGGGTATTCTTCCATGCCTAACCAGCGTCCACACCAAGTCATCGCCCATTCCAAGACGATCCACTGTGCGCGGCTTCCTGCATGCACTTACCCGATGCGCTTTCCAGGCACACATGCCGCACACGCATGCCACATGCCGTGCACACATGCCGCACGCGCACACATTCTCAGTGCTAACAGCTTGCATCCTTCCAGCCGCTAACATCTTGCGCCCTTCCAAAGACCATCCTTACCCTTCAAACAACAGCCATGGCTCCAGCACTTCGTGATCAAAACCGTGTCATCTCTCGCACGATACACTTACGATCACTGTAACCAGAGCCGCTCCGCCACCCCAACGGTTCTTCAAGCATGGCAGCTTCCAAATGTCACCAAAAGACGCTACTCCACCATCGTGGCAAGATACTCGAAGATCCTAAGAAGCCGACCTTCTTTTTTAGCATTGTTGATTTGATGAAAAGACAAAAGATACTTCAAATAGACGTGCGTTTATAGATGAAGAGGCTCGCGTTGCTCTTGACGCCCAGAAGGGGATAAGCAATCCAATTTCGTCACACATGAAGATCAGAAAGACTTCTCAAAAATCGAAAGCAAGGGAAATCAACAACTCTCCCGAGTTCACAGACCCTTCTCCCGTCAGACCCGCACAATGGGAACTTCGCCCACAAAGTCGCATGCCTATGATGAAACAGCTATGTGAGATTCTATGTTTCTCCAAGGCGTAGCGCCAAGACATATTTGCACCCCTCAACCGCACCGCATCAGAAAGAAGGCGCTCCAAACAGGGAAGCCGTTCCCAAACCCCAACCTCTCCTAGAAAGTACGATCGATAGATGAAACTGGGGACTCCTAACCTCTCGTTCTCTTGAGGGATGTCGAGTTTGGATGTAACGTGACGCGGCCTCCGACTTCAAAATGGTAACCGTAAGGCTCCGAAAGTTGCAAGACGTCGTTACAACATTCTCTCCAGTATATCTCCGCATCAACGTTCTCTCCGTATAGCTACGCATCGGCCGTTTCTCCAAGAAATGCTTCGCTTCAACGTTCGCTTCCCTAACGCCACCCTTCCTTCAAAGTTTGCTCGCTTACGCATCCAGCCAATCCCGCTCACCGCAGAAAGAATTACTACAAAGATGGAAACACGTAAACCATACTTGAGGACGGAAGATATACACGGATCCCTTTACCTCACAAAGCTCCAAGACACAACCCACCAAAAAGTCGTGCCCACAACGAGGTCCTCTACTCTTCAAGGGTGCAACACAAGAATATCATCGCCTCTCGTCTAGAAGACACCTTCAACACTTTACGAGGCCACGGAGGATCCCGAGCCCGCACTATCCGAATATGTCATCATGTAATTTCGACCATCCCAGTGTCACATCCAAGAGTACGATAGGCTTATATCAAATCCCGTGGAGGGGGGATTCAAGGCGATGTAATGAAAGTAGGTTATGCATGGGGACTACCAGCGTGATATGCTTTCACTCCCCTCAACCAGAATCGCAGAACTAGATACTATAGACTCCAGAAGATCTCTATGAGGAACACGCACAAGACATAAATAGGATTTGCATGAAAAAGCCATGTAAAATCCAGGGTTTTTTAAGGAAGGAGATCTCGGTGCTAAAACCGCCAAACACATCCAAAGAAGATGCATCAAGACCGGTTTTCTCCCAAATGGGAAGGTCCGTACATAATCACTAAAGCGTATGACAAGCCGTTACTACAAGATTATCAAAGAAGATGGAAAGCTAGAGGCAGCCATCAACGGAAAGTGGCTTAAGGCATACTATGCCTAATCACTTCCCCGCAACATGCTACATCAAAATTCCTACTCTTCAAGTCTCGAGTCAAAACTTCAATCCTCTCGAGACTCCAAGGCCAAAGCTTTCTTCTTCCAAAGATGGATTCTGTGGGCAGAATCACACTGTATGGAATACCACCTGGCCGACCTTCACAATATTGAGACGATGCCGCAACCATCTCGATATTAAACTCCAAGGGTTCACAGTGAACACCATGTTCTCCCACCTTTGAATGGCCAACTCGCAGGCAAAGATGCATGGACATATTCTCCATCTCAACAATCATTGGCAAAAGATAGTTCATTACGGAAACCAAGGCGGATGAACATCACTTCACCACGCCTCCCGGTAGCGATATGGCCGCATGTCTTCCATATCCTCGTATAAAGGACCACGAATTCTTTCCGCACCAGAAACCGCCAACATTCCGATAATTGGAGGAGAGACACCTCATACGAGTCCCAAACGACGAACTCGCATAAGGGTATTCATGACAAGAGATCCCTAAATCATCATTCTCCAAGTCTGCAACCGTCAACAAGGTTGGATTTGAAGGGAGGGGAACGACTAGGTCATCCTCGTCGATAACAGTAACGCATACTCCAACGGGATATCTCTGCACAAAAGGAAAATTTTCAATTCATCAAACAAGCGGTAAAGCGTACGTCGGACCACCAAAGAAGAAGAAAACATACCTAATGATTTTCTTAACCCGAATAGCCTTTGTTGGGACGCTCCCGCAAGAGTCAGACCTCGCGCCTTCACCTGGAGAACCTGGCTGGTTAGAAGATGGTTCGTCTCCGTGCGACATGACAAAGAGAGAAACTCAACAAGAAGAACCCTTTCTCAAACAAGGGAGATGATGCAATTACGTTGGGAATGAATACTTTAACCTTAAAAAAAGGAAAGGAAGCAATGAGGGACATAACGCCTCCATTTTAGCATGAATAATGCCCTGATTGAAGCCGCCGGAGGAAGGCAAAACAAGGAAACTTTGCTATATGTAGAAACACCTACTCCCTCCTTGTTTACACCGGTCTCGACAACCTAGCACAAGCCGCCTTCCCCACCTTGCGCCGGCCTCGCCAACAGCACGCTCCCACGCCAAGTCACGCCCGCAAGCACGCGCAACTTCCACACCTTGCGCCGGCCCCACCAAATAGCACGCCTGGGCTTCCCAAGTCGCGCCCGCAAGCACGCACAACTTCCACACCCTGCGCCGGTCCCACCCGCCTAGAACGCCTTCCAACTCACGCAACTTCCCAACGTCGCCCAAGCGCGCCCCCCCACCAATTGCGCCGACCCCACAAGCACGCACGGCATTTCTACACTTTGCGCCGGTCCCACCAAACTAGCACACTCGGCTTCCCAACTCACGCCAACTTCCCAACGTCGCCCAAGCTGCACCGGCCCCACCAATTGTGCCACCTCTCCCGATTTGTGCAAAACTACCAGAGGCAAGGATTCCAAATCCTATTTATAAAAGGTCGACAAGCCTCCTTCAATTTTCTTTACGGCTTGTCGTTAATAGTTTGTCACCATCTTATGCTTACCTCGCAACAAAGCCCCTGCCCGAGCTGCAGGGGACTTAATGTTGATGGTGGATTTTAGACAAGGGGTAAAATCGTAAAACCCCATGACCTAGTGTTACCCGAAACACATTAACTAAGAGCATTTAACGTTGTGTAAATAATTAATAGGGTATTTTTTCAAAATACCAAATTAGGGTTTTCAACACGTAACCCTAATTCCAAAACCAAGCCGCACTCGCGCACCATGGCAACCATGCCAAACCAAGCCGCATATCATGCACCATGGCAACCATGCCAAACCAAGCCGCATATGCGCACCATGGCAACAATGCCAAACCAAGCCGCATATCGCGCACCATGGCAACCATGCAAAACCAAGCCGCACTCGCGCACCATGGCAACCATGCCAAACCAAGCCGCATATCACGCACCATGGCAACCATGCCAAACCAAGCAAGCACCATGGCAATAACGCTAAGCATGCTTCATGCGCACCATGGCAACCATGCCAAACCAAGCCGCATATCACCCACGCACCATGGCAACCATGCCAAACCAAGCCGCACTCTACGCACCATGGCAACCATGCCAAACCAAGCCAAGCCATATCAAGCAAGCACCATGGCAACCATGCCAAACCAAGCCGCACTCTAGGCGCACCATGGCAACCATGCCAAACCAAGCCGCACCCCGCGCACCATGGCAACAACGCCAAATTCCAAGCCGCTATGCCTTTGGCCCACGACCAACATAGCGCCCTAGGTTTGCAAGACTTGCAACTAGGTCAACATGGCCGCACGTGCCATTGGCACATGCCAACACGTGCCGCAAGCCATACTTCCAAGCCGCTATGCGTTTTGCCCATGCCAAACATAGTGCCCTAGGTTTGCAAGACTTGCAACTAGGTCAACATGGCCGCACGCGCCATTGGCACATGCCAACACGTGCCGCAAGCCATATTTCTAAGCCGCTATGCCTTGGGCCCACGCCAAACATAACGCCCTAGGTTTGCAAGACTTCCAACTAGGTCAACATGGCCGCACGTGCCATTGGCACATGTCAACACGTGCCGCAAGCCATACTTCCAAGCCGCTATGCCTTTGGCCCACGCCAAACATAGCGCCCTAGGTTTGCAAGACTTGCAACTAGGTCAACATGGCCGCACGCGCCATTGGCACATGCCCACACGTGCCGCAAGCCATATTTCTAAGCCGCTATGCCTTGGGCCCACGCCAAACATAGCGCCCTAGGTTTGCAAGACTTGCAACTAGGTCAACATGGCCGCACGCGCCATTGGCACATGCCAACACGTGCCGCAAGCCATATTTATAAGCCTCTATGCCTTGGGCCCACGCCAAACATAGCGCCCTAGGTTTGCAAGACTTGCAACCAGGTCAACATGCCCGCACGCGCCATTGGCACATGCCAACACGTGCCGCAAGCCATATTTCTAAGCCGCTATGCCTTGGGCCCACGCCAAACATAGCGCCCTAGGTTTGCAAGACTTGCAACTAGGTCAACATGGCCGCACGTGCCATTGGCACATGCCAACACGTGCCGCAAGCCATATTTCTATGCCGCCATGCCTTTGGCCCACGCTAAACATAGCGCCCTAGGCTTGCAAGACTTGCAACTCAGGTCAACATGGCCGCACGCGCCATTGGCACATGCCAACACGTGCCACAAGCCATACTTCCAAGCCGCTATGCCTTTGGCCCACGCCAAACATAGCGCCCTAGGTTTGCAAGACTTGCAGCTAGGTCAACATGGCCGCACATGCCATTGGCACATGCCAAACACACACGCCGGTAGCCTAACTCGCAAACCGTGCAACCTACCACCAAGGCATTCCGCACATGCCAAACACACGCGGTAGCCTAACTTGCAAACCGTGCAACCTACCACCAAGGCATTCCGCACATGCCATTGGCACATGCCAAACACACACGCTAAGCCTAACTTGCAACCGTGCAACCTACCACCAAGGCATTCCGCACATGCCATTGGCACATGCCACACGCGCCACTAGCAGCGCCACTTGCACTCAAGATGCAACCAACACTCGAGACATCGACATAAACCGGGGATGCTTTTTTAGGGTTTTGGTTTGGCGGTCACAAAGATGCAGCCGTACACTACGCTCACATTAAGAAAGCGTGAAAAGGAATAAAGCGGTCAAATAAAAGAGGAAATAATGGTGAAAAACGTTTTCACCCATTAAACCATGCGGTTACCACCTCCTCCCATTATTTCACCCTTTACTCTCTTCCTTCATGAGGCCAGGGTACGTTTCAATCTCGACTTGTATAAATAGGTCTTACCTATTTCCACCCCGCATGTGAGGTCTCTGGCCAGAGAAATACACTACACTTACACTCTCGTAAAGGCAACTTTGCAAGCTCTCCCAAAAGCTTCTATCTCTTGCAAGCTTCCTAAGCTTTCACTTTCTGATACAAGTCGAGATACTACTCTCCTCAACACCTTTCTTTGCTTCCCTCCCCAAATCAACCCTTCTCCTCCACTTTGTTACCGAAGCAAGTCTGGAACGGACATTTCTTGGTTTAGGCCGGACTTGTACAAATCGATCTCTCGAATCTACAAAGTGCTCACGTGCAAGACATTTGTTTAGGGTTTGAATCAATTTCTCACTCACTCACCGAAATTACCGAAATCAGTAGAAACGATTTTCACTCATAAACAACAGTATTAGAAGAAAATAGAAGATTTGAAGTCGAAGAATAATTCTTATTAGTTTTCATATCTAGTGGATTTAATGCACAAACCTTGATCGGCTAGGATCCAACTAGAATCAGTTATCTTTGATAGATATGATTGCGTGAGATCTACATTCTCTATATTTCTTCCCCGAGATCTATATTCATTGAGTGGTAATCTATACTTGGTCATTTTAGTAGTTAATGTTTAGATCGATCTAACCATACAAAGTAGATTATTAAATTAAACATAAGAGCCTTTGATTAGAGTGGTCACCAAATAGATTGTTCCTATGTTGTCTGAATACGATCCAAAGGACTTGATATTCACGTGTGTGACACTCGAAGTCGAAGGTGCAGGGATACTGAGGGAACTCAGTAGCTAGGGGTAGTCCTCTCGGTATCAACTATATGAATTTTGTATTAGATTTTATATAGCGGCTTCACTCTGAGAGTATTCATACTGAACTAGGTCCCAGGGTTTTTCTGCATTTTCGGTTTTCTCGTTAACAAAATCTTGTGTTGTGTTATTTACTTTTCTTCCGCGTTATAATTATTTTATACTATAATAATGTAAATACATTTGTGGGTTAATCCTAATCACTTGATATTAATCCTATAGTAAATCGGTTTCGGACCATAACTATTATCAAGTGAATATCAAGTTGTCGTAGTGTCTCGACTGTGTCCATAGACAATCACACTTGTCCATGAACGGAACCAGGAGGGTGGATTTTTAAGAGTAATATTTTAAGGTTTTTGTAGATCTGAAAAATCTTCGGAGGATTACCACTAGTTGAAAATTTCGCATGATCAAATATCAGAAGACAATAAACCACTTGCCTTATGCGAAAAGAGGCTTTGTACTCGCGTTAAAGGTAAAGTTGGTGATAAGTTTCACAAAATTCGCATAGAAGAGGGACCTTTTTTTTTGCTCAGTAAAGTAAAGATTTTATTAGAAAAAGGAGAGCATGCCACAGAGCAACCAACCACCAAAAAAAAAAAACAACAAAAACCAACAGAAAGAAGACCCTCAAAAACAGACTACTCAAGGAGTTCCCAAAAATACAGATCCTCTAGTTTACAATGACCTCATTGATAGAAAATCCAGACATAGGGGGAGAGTATCTAGCCCACTGAAAAACAATTAACTTGATATCGTTGATGATGTTTTCAACTGTTCTTTCTTTGTTGTTGAAGACCCGATCGTTACGCTCCAGCCAGATAATCCAAAAGATCGCGGCATACATACGCTTCCACACTTCCTTACCACATACCGATAAACGAGAGGTTGACCAGTTTGTTATGATATCCATAGTGGAACCATTAAGATTCACCGCCTATTAGCTTGAATGTAGTAATTCCAAATACGCTTCGAAAGTGCACGCTTATAAAAATATGATCGTTAGTTTCGGCAACCATCTTGCAAAACAGCATAGATTCACTATAGGATTTCCACTTGAAGAGACTAGCACAGAGTTTCTTTTCTGCAGATTATCAGTTGTAGGGAGCCTATTTAAAACACACTCGCCATAAGAAAAAATCTACCTTATGAGGCCAAGCTCTAGACCAAATGAGCTTATGAGGGAAGGAAGGAGAAGTAACATCTTGAACAAAGAACTTGATATGCCGACTTGACAAAGTGAAGGCACCAGAATTATCCCCAAGCCAAACTATAGAGTCATCTTCATCCGGGTGAAACACGATTGAGTCGAGCTTGCTAAAAACAATAGAAAGCTCATTTATCTCAAAGATCATTAAATCTTCTATGTGTTAAGCCTAAATCCCAACCTGAAGCCAGCAGTGGTAGCCATGTAAGCTTCACTAATAGACTTATGCTTCCCAATCGAAATCCTATAGAGATTAAGACAAAGTGAAGCAATAATCCCTTCATTGCACCATTTATCCTCCCAAATGCGAATTTTATTACCTTGACCGATTTTGAATTGAATGTTATTAAAGAATTCTTCTTGAACAGCGCCAATTTGCTTCCAAATTCCAACCCCATGAGAAGTACTGGACTGTTTAGTTCTCCAACCTAAATCCGACAAACCATGTTTCTCTTCAATAATTTTAGACCAAAGGGAGTTTTTTCAAAGCAAATCTCCCACCACCACTTCATAAGAAGGCTTCTATTCATTTTTCTCAAGTTGCGAATTCCCAAGCCTCCCAAATGCAAAGGTTTACTGATCCTTTTCCATCCCACCCAATGATGTTTTTTAACATTATTAACACCATGCCACAGAAATTTTTTAATACATTTCTCAATTTTTGCAATTACAGATTGAGGGCACATAAATAGGGAGAAGTAGTAAATAGGAATGCTCATAAGAACACTCTTAATCAAGGTCAGTTTACCTGCTTTACTGAGGTACCTACTTTTCCAGATTGCAAGCCTATTGTTAGAGGTGTAAAACGTGTGCCGCCCTCTAAGATGACCCGACACACAAGTCGCGTGCTTCACGTGCCATGTGCCAGTGTTGTCTTTGTGCCAACTATTTAAATGTGTGTGTCGTGCTTTGTGCTTTTCTAGTCAAAAGCTAGGCAAGATAGCCCACGGGCACAAGACACACGAATAAACGTGTGTCTTCGTGCAAAGGCACACGTGTTATAAACAATTTGAAATCACTTAATGTATACATTAAGTCGGACATTATCACAAGAGTTTAATTAGATAACATATCATTTGAAATTATTTCAAGTAAAATTAACAAGTTTATTTAATAAAAGAAATAACCCATCAAATATAAAATTGGATTATTGTCATGTAAATTAATGTTCTAGCTAAATATAGGTGACGACATTATGACAATGATATTGAAATATATATTTTCTAAATATTAAGGTATTATATGTGTTGTTATAAATAAGCAAACATAAAATGTTAAAAACTAGCTAGAATAGTGACTCTTTTGTGAAATATACAAAAAATGTGATGTATTATGCCTTGTTATATGGTGTATTTGTGTATGTTATGACGTGCTCTCTAAACGTGTTGTGCTGGGCTGGGCCACGTGCTTATCCGTGCTGCGTGCTGTGTTGTGCTACTGTGCCAATTAGTCAAACCCAACACGTCCCATTTAACAAACGTGTCGTCTACGTCTTGGGCTAAGTCACGTGTTTGGTATTTATTGTGCTCAAATTTTAGCGTCTTTGTCGGGTCAGCTGTGCTACCGGCACAGCCCAATTTACACCTCTACCTATTGTAGCACATTTCCACCGCTCTTTCCCATTTTGTTGCAGGACAAGGCTTTATCTCCCAGTGGCAGGCCTAAGTAGATGGATGGAAACGCTGCAATTGCACAACCAAAAACAGAAGCAAGCATCTCAACATTCTCAACATTACCCACAGCGAAAATATTACTTTTACCAAAGTTGGTTTTAAGGCCAGAAGCATATTCAAATAGGAGAAGATTGTACTTAAGCATCCTAACTTGAGAAATATCAGCATCAAGAAAAACTAGAGTGTCATCAGCAAATTGTAGATGGCTAACTTTGGTACCATTAGAGGACCTGATTCATGGTTTTCTTACTATTTGGTTGATACTGCCTCCCATCGGCGGATCTGCAGAATTTTTTTTCTTTTTTTCTGAAGCATCATTTTCCGGTTTGTGGGAATACACAATATATGCATCACTAATTCCATGCGATGATAGTAATCTTTGCCCCGGTTATTATTTTCCCATTTGAGAATCGGATCCAACAAAAATTAATGTTCTTATTCCCATTATTCGTTTGATCAGTCTTACATTCCATCAGTCTTACAATTAGTTGACATGAACTTAGGTAATCATGAGAAGCATGGGAGTGGGAGTAGTCTCATATGATGAAAAAAAAAAGAGATAATTGTTTGAATCTCATACGAAAAAGTGGCAGAGCCAACTTAAAGACACATGGAATTTCATGTTGCAAGTCGAACGACCATGAACAAGGCTAAGTATAAACACAAATCAAGCTCAATCAGCTCCAATAAGAGTGTTGAGAAATACAAAAAGAAAAAAAAACACAGAGTTACAGCATCAAACACACGCAAGTGACTCGGTATAATGATAAAGATGACCCCATACACCTCCTCTAGGTGCATCGAGAAAAAATATAAACCAGGAAAAGTATGGATTTTGGTAACACTCATTTCGTTAAGATCACAAGATATAACCTCCTTCCCACGTACGACCATCACCAGCTTTGACAACGATTCTGCTTTTCGTCTTCCTCGAGGAAAACTATTGATCTCCAGAAATAGCTAAGATCAAGAAACGGACCATCTATCCCTGGAATCATAGTGATAAGACTTTGCAGGTCAAGCTTGTGTAAGCGTTTCCACCCAGAATAATCAGTCTCCATCTTCAAAACGTCGTAATAAGTAGAGCAAGAACTAACATGTTCTATAAGATACAAATGACCGCCACACTCTCCAAAATACATAACTTTCGACTCATCGCCATGAGGCGAAGCTGGCAACGGCTTAACTAGTTCTTGATCGACATCAAAATACATTGAGGACTCGGCATTTACATATTCTCCAGTCGCAATCCAGTGCAAACAACCATTCCAGTAGACACCAGACCTTAAGAAACTCATATCATGCCCAAAAAAAGGTGGATTTGAGCTTCCTCCAGGAGTTTGTTTTAGATGAGTATATTTCAAGATAATACTTATTTTCGACGTCGTCATCCCAATAATTAGAAAGCATTGGTTGGTATCTCCAAATACAGATAACTCGATAGTCCATGGACTTGATTGGATCAAAAGCTAAACTGATACTGCAAACCATGATGCAATAATCTTCTCGTTTTGGAACATCATCTCTGAAAGGTGACGGCGGAAGACATCTGCATCGTCTCGTGGTTGGATTGTAAATGTAAGTTTTATATGTACAAGGATTTGGAAAGTAATCCTGGATACGAAATTCAGTACGTCTATTGCAACATAAAAGCCCATTACAAGATTGACTGACTCGGACACCAAACTCCTCCACTGAACCATACTCACCTGGCTCTGGATCATTTATATCAAATAGCCGAGGGATTTTAATATCACCACCATCAGTAAAAGGCACCTCCTCCTCCTTCTCTCTTTCATATCTTTGTTCATATTTACCATTACCATCAAGAAGGAGAAAATGGTAGAAATGTTCGTAAGCAGATTCTGTAGGAGTACTAGCGTTTCTTTCAAAGAAGAATCCAGTGGTTTTCGGATCGAGTCGACGAAAGTGAGTAACAGCGAAATTTTGGTCGGAGATGAGAGAAAACCATTGTTTTGATACCGATTTGAATACAAGGAGTGATTTCACAGGTAGACATGTCAAAATAAGTGTTAACAGATCAATGTCACTAATTACTTTGTCTATAACAGAAGATGGTGATGATGAAGACTTAGAAACCTTAGAAATCCTCATCCTCAGATTTCAAAGCTGCTGCTATGCTTTGAAGGTTGTTCTAGCAATATTTGCGGTGCTTAGGCCTATATTTATAGGCTTCATCGTGCATGAGCAATTTGGTAAGAGGTAGAAATACTTGTTTGGATGGGACTCTAATAATTAGGCTTCCTTAGTCCTAAGAGAACAATGAGACACAAAGACTCACCATAGGTTTATCGTAAAACGACAAGTTTTTCATGTGGCGCACTGCATTACTAGAAGCTGTAACTTCACTAAACACAATCCATGCTTGACCACGAAGCTTTTCTGTCTTTAACGCAACAACATCTAAAATCCTCCCATACTGAGAGAATACAGCATAAATTATTGGCAAAAGAGAACAGAGAACATAACACTTGAATCATTCACTTGCACCAGGTGATGGATGTTTGGATCCCATCGCATGCCTTCACATTATGCGCCGAAGGAAATGAAGAGAAAACCCCTACCCTCTATGCTACAGGCCAAATGACAACGAATTCAATGACTTAAACTTCCAAGAATGATTCATGTGTCACCCGAAGAAAGTGATGTAAGGATTGTGCCCTTGGTTTTAAAACAATTGCTTCGGCACTCATATGATGAGGATGACATAACTGTTCAGCCACCCTGGTCTTGCTGTTATATGCCCAAATGTACCTGTCAGAACTAAATATAACCACATTTTTGTCAACTGGACTGAAACCTACAACGTCAAGAACCTCCTCAACTGATCCATCAGACAAATGATCTATTGCTGCTAACCAATCATCAAGTTTAATTTCCTTGTGCAACGTATACCAGTCTCCTCCATCATCAAGCACCCAAACACTCAAACTCCTATCGATCCTCTTGAACCTAGCGAAACAAATCAGTCCTTCCGACTCTCCGAGACATTCTCTAAAATAGGGATTCCTTACATAGTTGTCAATAAAACCATCACCATCCATTCCCCGGTCAGGAATATTGATCAGTATACATTCGTTGCCACGGGTTTTTTCTTGGTTGATGATATTATTAACATAGATAGAAAAGATATTGCGGTTTCGCTTCTGAAACCAGTAGAAAACACCATTATGGGATATATAATTGTCGTTAAAGAAGAAATCCCAAGTAACATATTGAGTACATGAAACATCATACATACTCCATTCACCTCGTGCGGAAGAAAATATTTCAACTTTGAATTCCTTAGTTTTTTCAGCTGCAAACCTTTTTATGCGGATAACCTTATAACTCTTAGAATCATTACATATGAAACCAATCACAACCCAATAATAAATTTTCTCTAGTGGTGGAGGAAGTGAAACCCATTTTTGAGTGGGTGGATTACAAACATAATGAGTAATCAGATCACAAATGTCTGTTGTGCACAGAACTAAACCACCGCTTGAACCTATCACGAATAAACGTGTCCGTCCTTTCTGATCAGTAGTATCATGTGAGAAAATTGGATCTAGAAAGCTCAAAGAAAACCCATGATGATTAGATATAAATCGTGAATGCGAATCAGGAACTGTAATTGTAACCAATCTTTTCAGTTTGTTGTTATCTTGAGAATGGTCTTTTTTAGCATAACAATAATGAAATAATCCCCATGGGAGTGATGAATAGTTTTGTTTATACCATTTGTTAATGAAATTAGGGTTCGAGAGTATAGATAACCATACCTTAGAAACACACCTGAATTTGAAGATTAAACTAATAAGAGGCAGATACAAAAAGATGTCAAACCAAATATCATCTGTTAAATCATTTCCATCAAGTCTTTCAAATGAATATCCCATCGGCATAATCTTCTTCATCGTAAAATCGTTTTTTTTTTCTTTTCTTTTTTTTTCCCTAGAGCAGAAAAAAGTTAGGGCAAAGTGCCTTCTTATTAAAGATAATCAAAGGCAAACGAAGCTCAAGGTTGGTTTAGGCTTGGAAGCTGATTTACACGGGGATACCAATACGGTGACACTGATACAGGGATTCGTCAATTTTCATAAAATGGGATACGGGATACGGTAGGATACGTGTATTTATTTAATTTTTTTTTGATATAATAATAATTCATTCTACTAAATAATCATAATGTAAAAGAATCTGATAGATACTATTTTGAATATTAAAGTGAGCAAACATTAAATTTTCAGCATTTTGGGTTTCAGTCTTACTTATGTTAATTGAAAGGATAAAATCATATGTACTCCGATTTCTCTCTAAACAACATGAAGAACATGACTGTCCAATAAGCCTTAAAGCTAGATTTTTCTAACACCGTTTTTTTTTTTTTGAAGCACCAAAAAAATAAATACCAAGTCTTTTTTCTTTATAGTCCACAAGTTATTAGGTTTAGATATAATTATTCGATATGTTTATGTTGAAGAATAAACCAAGATACTATGAAGAAGATAGAAGGGATCAACTAGTTATGTTGATATAGTTTGAAGAAAGCAGTATGGATCAACTGATACAGTGGATACGATGAGTATGAATCAACAAGTATTGTTGACACGGTGGTACGATGTTTATGAGGTTAACTCGGGTTGCAAGTTTTACTGTTTTAGAAGTTTTTTACGTGAGAATTTTCTAGAAAAGACTTTGATTAGAGAGTTTGGTTATGTTAGGAAAGTGTTTTTGCTTGAGAGTCAAGTTTGTTAAACATATAATTAGGCTGTTGAGCCGTGAGTTTTAAATACGTCAATTAAGAGAAGTTTTGTTTAGTTTCTTGTCGGAAAAAATTTGATCGCGCAGTGCGCGTTCAAAATTTGAACGAGCACCTTCATCATCGTCCGATCGCCAAGATATGACATCATCAGTTTTAAACTTAACCGGAGTTATATTTTCCGAATTTTAACTAATCCTACGAATTTTTCGAAATATTTCACATGTTTTCGACTGAATTTCTGAGAACCCTATTTGGAATGTGTTCGTTGTTTCCTTCAATGTTTGTTTTGCTTAAAATCATTGTACGGTATAGAGCCATTTTATCTTTCTGCCATGCTCGGAATCATTGTGCTAGGCTGCTAGCGTTCTTAAAGCTTGATTAAATCGTTTGAATCCATCTTCTTTGTAACGTAGATATGTTAGAATGGCTTCCTAGGACTAAAATCTTAAGATCTGATATGACGCATAGTTTAACTTCGAAAGAACATTGGAAACGCAGGTTACATTTTCCCTCCTAATCAAAATTGCAGCATTTAGAACGTTATCAGTAAAGTAAAACACCATAAGATCGTTTTTTCTTTCCACTTTTTTTTTTTTCTTTAAAAGTGAACTTTGGTGATGAAATCAAGGGGTTAACTTCACCACACCTCAATACATACAAGTGATAATCGATCAAAAAAATAAAATAATATACGATATGTAGTAGTCAGTGATTACAACACTTACAGTCTGCATGATCAATCATTAAAATTGAGCCATTACTATCACAAAACTGATATTGTAGTTACGCCAAAAGAAAGAAACAAAATATTGAATTTGGAGACTAGACAAAAGATTGGTTCGAACATACCAGACATTTCTGGGAGTCACCGACCAAGTGTTTCAAGGTCAGAATGACTCTATCTTCTTCATCACTTGATTGCAGAGATTTTGGCGCGCAAAATTATAAAGATACGGGTAAGAACAAAAGATTACGCATCTTGTTTAGAAACAGAAAGATTCGTAGGATTAGTTAAAATTCGGAAAATATAACTCCGGTTAAGTTTAAAAACTGATGATGTCATATCTTGGCGATCAGACGATGATGAAGGTGCTTGTTCAAATTTTGAACGCGCACTGCGCGATCAAATTTTTTCCCTTTCTTGTCTTGTGTTCTTCATTAAGTCTTTGATATCAGATTTTCTACAGTTCATGAGTACAAATATCTATAAATATTTAGATTTTATGTATAAATTTTTAAATATATAGATTTTGTATAAAAAAATAAATGTTAAATTATAGGAAGTATCCCCTCATAGAGTATCTGAGAGGTATCCCAGAGTATCCCTACCCTTTTTGTAATTAAAAAAAGTGACACTTTAAATGGAGTATCTGATACGTATCCTCAGGTATCCCCAAGTATATGATATTGATACGGCGCCGATACGGATACGTCACCAATTTTGAAGTATCCGTGCTTCATAGCTTGGAAGCCAGTTGGACTAGGTGTGCAGTTAAACTGAAACTAGAGTATTTCACGGATTAAAACCCAGATATTGTCATGTTCCTTTCCGGGAAAAATTGGAGAAAGTGGAGCCTTTTCTGTATCTTTTGAGGGTATGCAGAGCCTTTCTGTATCTCATGTTTGCATTCTCATGCTTATTTTTATCTGTTTCGTGTATCTGCTGCCTTCTGTCCCTGATTGTTCCATCTTAGCAGATGACATGGCATGCTGAGTCATCACTTTTGTCTATTAGCATCCAGATCATCAATGGGGTAAAGTGGATCCCAGTATTATTAGAGGCGGGATTTTGTGTCCGGAGAAAAGTGCGGTCAAGTTAGCATTTCCGTTGATTCTGATTGAGATCCTGAAGACTCCAAACAAAATGTGCGGTAAAGTTAGCATTTCCGTTGGAACCTTGATTTTGGGCATACCAAAAACTTTCAAGGCATACAAAATTGTTTTCCCATCCTAGGTGATCTTATAAGGGGTGTCTATTGGGTAGTTCAATTACCTATATACCCTTGAACCTAAAATTAAAAAATAAACTATCCTAAACATCTCTTCTTCTTCCTCCATCCAAACCACCTTCCTTTTCTCTGAGAATTTTTTTTTTCATCACCGTAATTAATTATCGATTGGTGAAAATTCGATTATCGGTTAAATTGAACTATATAATGGATCGTACAAAGAAAAAAGCAAATGTCAAGTGTTCTAAATCCTCTTCCAATCCATGAATTAAAGAAGCCAATTGAAGATTAAGGTGTAAAAACTACAATTGAAGCAAAAATTGAATCGGAAATTCAACCATTTAAAGCTCCAAATATTGAAATGAGGATAAGAAGGTATTCCCTACAAACCCAATCTTTTAATTGTTGTTTTGATGGATTGAATGGGTTAAATTGCTAAAAACTTAGGGTTTTTGATTCTGATAGCAGGTTTCGGTGATAATTGAGTTGAGTTTTAGCCGAACTGTTCTTGAAATTTCACCACCGAAAGTGTCTATGAACAGTTGGTTAAACCGTAAATGTCAATTTTTAGCCGAACCCAAAAATGCATATTAAATACGTCCCCGAATGTCGTTCGCTAATAACTTGCAAACCTTCGAGCCCAAACACGAGAAGTGAAATTTACCTAGGTGGTTGTCGGGTTGGTGGCTGACTCCCGATTGATCACTTTTCAAGCCGAACCTTTCCCTGTAAACACTTCGAAAATATTGATTTGAAGGATCTAGGTTCGGCTAGCTCGTGTTGTTGAGTTATCAGCTGAACCTTCTCTTTGCACACTCAAGTTTTTCGATCTTGTTTTGGCCATAACTTTTTCGTCTGATGTCGGAATGACCTCATTCTTTTTGTGTTGTGTTTGTATTTTCATTCTCTTGAAATTGAAGATAAGATCTCATTGATTTTAATGAGTTTAATATGGACCTTGGTATTCTCCATCATTAGACTTCACTTTCTTAACACTTTTAGTAATTTCCATTTTTTTGTTTGGGTTCATCCTATGAAAAGGCCGCACAATAGAAAACA
Source organism: Papaver armeniacum (assembly GCA_023531295.1). Classification (NCBI taxonomy): domain Eukaryota; kingdom Viridiplantae; phylum Streptophyta; class Magnoliopsida; order Ranunculales; family Papaveraceae; genus Papaver; species Papaver armeniacum. The sequence goes on along the minus strand of JAJJWW010010097.1, from coordinate 96,500 downwards.
TATGTAATAAAAAGCATAACCCCTAAATGTGTATGAATTTAAGTGTTTCATGGAAAATCGCATCATGTTCCTACTGATGTGATTTTTAATATGAGCCAACTTAGAAAAATATATAGTTAGGTGATACGATGTTAGAGTGAAAAACCGAACTTAACTCTTTGGAAATAGGTTCGGCTTGTTATTAGACTTTAATATAAGCCGAACTAGGATCTTGCAAATAGGTTGGAAGTTGGAAAATGAAGGTTCGGCGTATAACGTTAACATATTTAGATAGCCGAACTGTTCATCAATTTAGTGGGTTCGACTTATATTTTTAAGCCGAACATAGTCCTGTTCGCTCGAACCATGATGAAAATACAATTTTTGATGATTTCAAACTACAAAAGTGAGATTAAACATAAGATAGAAGTGTACATGTGTGTTAGAAGCATTTGGCTCCTCATCTATGTATTCATCATCGATTTGGCTCATAAAAATTATCATCTTGAGTTTGTGTAAAATCATTCTCATAATCTAAGAAATCACCATTTACGGATCATTGTTGTAGTTGATATGTATTTTCCTAGGTTTTTTAAATGAAGAATGACCCTCCTCATCCTCCATTGAATCAAGAATTAAAATTTGCTCACTTTCTCCTTCTCTTTCTCTCCTTCTTAACCAAAACTTTGATTATTTTTTTCCCCAATTTTTGTCATCTAAACAACCTTTATAATTCTGAAAATTATCTTAATCACTAAACAAAATATTTAATCACTAATCCAGATTACTAACCCTAATACGTAAAGGGTAGATTTGCCATTTAAAATTTTTAAGGGGATATCTGATTTTGTTATTTCACAATCCTTTTTGTCTTTATTGAGTATGCCTAGAAAGCTTTTGGTATGCCCAAAATCAGGGTTCTTCCGTTGATTTTGTTGACGGGAAAGTATCCAGGCCTCTTAGTATTAAGAGGCCCAGTAAAGAAAAACTAATAGGCCCAGTAAACAAAACTGACAAGATCACTTCCCAAAATCCTGATAAATATCATTAATTATCAATAATAAGTTGAAGAACATAATGTCAATATATTTTGTTAAAAAGTTACTAGCTGAAAGAAACTTAATCAGGATGAATTACACAATGTTATCAACCATAGACCACAACAAAGAAGAGGAAAACAATGTTCTGACTAGACAAAGCTGTTGATCGATCTACTACTTGGCATAACTGATGGCCATTGGGTTATGAGGCGAAACTTTGAAGCCCTGAAGTGCCTGCATGGCGATTGAAGATTGCACGTCATCTCCAAACTCTACAAATGCAATACCAGGCTTTGCGTTGGTCATTCGAATTTCCTTAAAGCCAGGGTATTGTTCGAAAAGCAATTGCAGCATCTGGTTTGTTGTTTCATGGGGGAGATTCTGGATGAACAGTATGTTGTTTGGAGCTGCATTAGAATCTTGCTCGCCAGATTTTCCTGGGCGGAAAGGAGCCTGCAAATGTTTACACAATAATGTTTAGCACAGATGTAGCCTGAGTTGCTCATAATTAGCGGAGTTATTCTCATGTGCAAATGGGTCTTGCCTAATAGAGAAGTGACAAAAGAAACATATAACTTAATGCTATTCCACATCATATCTTAAAAAACCATCGAACTTACGGTGGATCCACCATTATTCTGAGCAGTTGCGCTTGCACCATTAGCTCTAGGACCAGCTTCTGGCGTATCTTCAGCCTTTCGTTTTTTATCAGCTGCCAAAACAGAAAATAGAACAGACATTCAAATTTAATTTTTTAAAGTATTGGGCGATTTTAATTTTAACATGTATTACAGTGACAAAAAGATCACTGATCGATAATACTGTGATCTAGAGGCAGGGCAACCTAAATCCAAAATTTCACCAAATGACAGAACAAAAGATTGAAGACTGAAATACGATTATACAAATGCACTTACATTTTTCTTCGTTCTTCTTTTTCTTCTCTTCTTCAGTTTTAACACAGTCTGACTTTGTTTTTGCATATTGTACCCTCTGAAACAAGTAAATCATGTATTGTGATCAACTAACAATGTAAAATGCGAAAGCCGAGTGCCTCTCTGTAAACACAGTGTAAGCAGCTCACAAGCAAAACTAATTGTCACCATAAGATATATGAATTATCTGTAAATGACCTCAGACTTCCTTGAATAGAATCTTGAGCTATACTCTATACTTCTAATTATGGTATATCCTGTCTACTACAATTGTATGCCAATGAACTGTGTTATATGATGGCAGATGCTAAGATGATGAAACTTCGAAGTAGCAATAACCAAATTTGTGAATACTCATAAATCTACAAGAATCTGGTGAAATACGTCTTTATTGGAACAATATACAAATCACAGTTGCCACTGAGATATTGACATCTACTACCTTCCCGGGGTTATGCTCATCACATGAGCTGTAATAGTTCAGTTTTCCAAAATATCGGTATTCATTCAATTAACTACCACAAAGATTGCAAGATTTTAACTAGGGAAATTCCATAATGCAAGTCCCGATTCAACACAAAAACAAAAACAATTGCATAAACAGAATAAAAGTCGACACAAGAACAATGAGAGGCAAAGACTCACAAAGGTTTATCGTAAACGAGACGCCTTGCATGTGGCGCACTGCATTACTAGCAGCTGTAACTTCACTAAACACAACCCATGCTTGACCACGAAGCTTTTCCGTCTTTAACGCAACAACATCTAAAATCCTCCCATGCTGAGAAAATATAGCATAAAGAGATCTCTTCAACTCTGCCAAACCAGAAAATAGAACATGAGTTAATCATCTATGCATCCAAACCCTTTTACATCATATAAAATCTAAGCCTAAAACTAAGGCAATACTGTCATATCCCTTCAAGGTACATAAAGAAGAACCTAAAATCCTGCCGAAAACATTCATAGAATCGCCCATAGCACTACAAAGGAGTCTAATCAGCTGAATTGAAACCTTAAAAATCATCATTCTGATAACGCTACAGAACATATGGTTTAATAGTTGATCCAGGATTCAATCCAACATCTAACTTCGAAAAATAACCATCATCCATTCGTGCTAAACCAACAATTTAGTACCAGTAAAAGAAAATTCAAACATCTTTCTTTAAAGAAATCATCAATCCGCACTCACAGGTCAACTTCTCTTGTTTACATAGTTCATTCAATTCGTTAATTGACATAATTGCCTTGAAAAAGCTAACGAAACTAACTGATAACCATCTAATAAGCTAAAGAATTCATGTATCGAATTATCTGCTTAGTCTTTTAGGCGAAAAATACATTCTAGTTTGAGACTCTTTAACTCTACCGGTAAAGCCCGATTATCATGATTTCGATACATGAAGTCTTCATCCTATGAAACATTACTGGTCTATCAAGTATAATGACAACTGCACACTCTTCTGCCTGCAACCCACCACCAGAATCAGCTAAAAACCCACCTCTAAAACATAAATTTGCACACTATGAAAAGATTAACACTCAAATTGTTCACCAATACAATCTATACTCATGTTCTAAGCCATTCAAAGCTCATGAATCGAGAAATCAAGTCATTGTAAAGACAATTAGGTTTACAATTTCACCAAATCGAAAACCCCTAAACCCTAAACAAAGTTATATACAATTAATCATGCTAAAAGATACTTGGGTTTCTTAAGAATTAGCTAAGAAACGGAGATATTTGTATAAAAAACCCTAAGTGTAAAAAAGTGAATAAATTTTTTTAGGGTTTATGAGAAGAGTGTTTATTACCTTCTTTCTTAACCTTTTCGTTAAGGTTTTTAACATAGATTGTTTGATTTGGAGGTATATCTCCTGAAAGCATGGTTGCTGCTGTCGGTGGCGGTGGTAGTGGTGGTGGCGGGGTGGTGGTGCAGGCGATAGCGAATTTACAGAAGAGAGATGGAGGAGAAGAAAAATCGAATTGATTTCTGGAGGAAGAGGGGGATTTAAAATGGGCTTGTATTGGGCTTTTTGATAATTAAGCATACCCACAAGAGAAACGTCAACTTCCCGATCTTATATATGAGACAAAAAAGCTAAAACTGATCCCGACTGTTGGATCACTCAAACGATATTCCCGCTCAGCTCGGTAACCAGGTACATGAATGTATTCAGTTTGCTTTCTATAACAAAGTGTTTGGTTCAAGGAATTGGATTCTTGGTAATTCAATTCAGGGGGAATGTAACCAAGTCCCGGAACTAAACAACACAAATCTGACTTTATGTAATTGATTTAATAATGCAATGGAATTGGATTCCAGGATAAAAACAAAAGTAATTGGATTACCTCAACCAAACGTTAATTTTTTGGATTTGAATTCACTTCCAAGAATTGGATTACCCTATATCTAAATTCATAGGAATCCAATTCTTCCAACCAAATGAGGTGTAAATACTACATTTGCATTCTCTATTGTAAAAGACATAATCTCTTATTTGTTTATTATTGTTTATAACTTCCAATGATAATGATTGGTTGTTATTTTGTGCATGAATGCATAAGACAACAAAACACTTGGGGCGGGTTGGTCGGGTTTCAGCTAATACCAACTACCAACCCAACTATAGCGGGTTTTTATTTTCATAACCAATACCAACCGCTCAAGTATCGGGCGGGTTTTTGACCCGCCCACCTGCCCTTTTTATGGGTTGGTCGGTTTCGGTTTTAAACTGCCGCTTAGAAATCAACTTCATAGTTACATGACAAAGAAAAATTACACATTTACTTCAACTTGGGTTTATGTATAAAACATGCATGTTAGGTTTATGTGTCTCGACACAATCAATAATTTTAGTTATGGTGCTTACAAATGGACTGTTCCTTTGGTTACTAATAACAACCGCTTGGAGAAAATTCTCTTCCCCATCTTTTGGGGCATCATGACATTGAGGTAATAATTATACGAGCTTAATATCATTTTTCCTATATTTCTTCATTTGTCGGGATCGAATTGACTAATAACCTTCTTTCCACTTGCAATCATCGTCTTGAAGACATTTGGAAACCTAGAAACAACAAAAGCACAATTGAATAGTTGAAGTCGTCTTCAATATCATTATTCTAACTAGTGGGCTCATATAGGTGACTATGTTGATTGGAAACATTAAGGTAACTAAATCAGTAATTAATGATTCTGAAACTTGAGAGACCGTCTACTGCCAAGGAATATATAGCATCAAGCCATTAAGCAAGTTGCCAAATGCCCATAGCATGCAATATCATATCAAAATATGGGCCGGTAATTGTTGCAATACAAATACCATAAGTTTCCTTATCTACTACTAAGGTTTCGATCAATGGAGAGCTAGGATTAGTTTCTATGCCAATGGTCTATATTAACCAAAGGTTTTCCGGTGGGCTTGGGCGGGTTTCTTAACAACCAACTACCGACCCAATTATAGCGGGTTTATAGATTCATAACCAACTACCAACCCGCTACGGGCACCACAAATTTCAGTTAAAACCCACCTTGGTTTAGCGGATATCTTGGCGGAGTTCGGTAAGTTTCAAGGCGGGTCTTGTGCGTGCCACTGAATCATATACATTCCTAAAATTGGGTAAATGGTACATACAACGGAAGTTTAATTGGATGTTTAGGCTTCTAAATGCACGTCCGATGAATACAGGAAGAATGAACACCCCTGTTAGGCCGTTATTTGGAGGTTATTTTGCATGTGGGGAGAGTGAATTGGTTAGGAATGATCGGATTTCAATGATTATTGTATTAGTTTAGTACCAAGTCCTGGTTCGATGCCGAGAATTCATTGGCTTTATCTTATGTGAGGAAGATAAATGACAACCAAATTCACTATCACTTTGCTCAAGGTTTTCCATATTAGCAAGAATGTTCAAGTCGACAAGGTTTTCCATATTAGCAAGAATGTCAACTTTATGACAAGGTTTCACCTGGTCAAAACTTTAATCCAAGAACCTAATTCAAGTTTATCCCTAAGTAAAAAATTCTAGTTATTTTAATTCAGGTTAAGGACACATGGGATGGAAACAAACCCTTTATGGTTAGTTCAGAGCTATTGAGTTATAATAAAATACACTTGTAATATTGAGTTCACCAATATAAGGGGAAAGTTGTCACTATTAACATTAAATGAAAAAGTTAAACCACTCCTCAATATAGAGGCAAACTCGAAAAGCCCTGGAAACACCTAAAAACTTAATTTTGAGAAAAAAATTTGACGAGGAAATGAGAAACTAGAGAATTTAGTACCTAGATATCGATTATAGCGGTTTATTCGAGCAATATCGAAATCTCCTTGCAGCGTTGTTACTTCGATCCGCTCGAGCCTATTAAAAATAAAGTTTATTATTCACTCCCATATAATCAATAACATCTATCAAAATACATCTATGAAAACTAAAGGAATACTGGGTGAGAAAATATGCATTTGTCTGGCACATTCAGGTAACCAAAAACCTTCTTTTTTTTTTGGAAAAAAGTCTTTCAAATTGAAGAAAATTTCGACCATTTTCTTGGTTTGGCATTGAAGATCTACGGTCGTTGTATCTCTCATGATCAAAAGAATTTGTTTAGAGTATGATCCATAAACTTCGAATATTCAATTTCGAGTAGGCTCATATTTAGGTTGTTTTCTTCCAAATCTCTCCCACTATATGGATATCTTATATACGGTTATGGTTTATATGATCTTCAAGAAATGTTAAGAAATATTGATAGATGATGAAAGCTTTTGCACTTTGAAAATTAACCCAGAAAATCGGATCGTACACGGGTCAAAACGTGAACCTTAGGAACTGATTTTTTTTGTTGCTAAAAAGCTTTTGGTAGGCATCCACTACTAAAAAGTCATCTAGTAACTTTTATTTTAAAAAAACTGCAACGACAATTTATCTTTATTAGCATAATAACATGAACATGAACCTTACAACACGCACACACGAGTAAACTAGCAAAATCCGCCGGGTCCTCCGTATTGTATGGTATGTCGTCGATCAAGTTCTTCCATATAACCATAATAAAATATGTCATAGTTTTTCTTACAACGAAGAACTTTCTTCATCTTTTTTTCATGAGGATCTAAAAGGGTACCAGACGCGTCATTATATTGCATTTGTGTAAAATAGGCAGCATGGCTAAAATTATCATCCGGAACATAACCACTTCCCATTTGTGGAGGAAATCCATCTCCATTTTCCATTGAGTGTCCTCCCCAATGTATACATTCGACACCGATATCACCAAATCTAAGAAACATTTCTGATGGCCAATATCCAATTTTGGTGTGTTGAACTACATACCACCATCTATTTTCTGAAGAATTCTCGCAATTATAATGGCATCAAACACCAACGAGTAAGAATGATATCTAATACTCAAATGGGCGTTGATAGCTTGCACAACAAATTATGACTATATATAGCAATATAATTTACTTACCAGATATATATGGAATCGCATTTGAAGCACAACGCCTTCATAGATAGATGTGACGTTTTAGAGGCTCATCCTGGAGTAATTTATTGGGTCAACTTGAATAAAACCAGGGCAAAGAGTGTTATAACATCCAGTTTGTCCATTTCTGCCTACGAAAATCGATTTATTAGATTTTAATAAGCCTAAATTCTATATTTTACATAAACTTGAAAATTATTTGTTAGTCAACATGGAATAATAAATAAATAAAATAAATATTTGATGTAATTATATGATGATTTAAAACTTACTGTCCAGTATATAAAATTTCGAATAATAATGTCATTGTCGTACAATATAGGATTCACCTATGAATAAACATAGTTTTTGAAGTTAGTTTCTACAAAAATCATATGTAGATATATACCATATGGGACAGACATATATAGGAACACTAAAACAAAATTTATGTCGAGCTAACATTTTTATTCAAGCCTCTAACATTACCATGCAAGTCAAAAATTAGGCTTGTCGACTGATCCGATATGGAGCCTCAACAAAGCCCCACATGGGTCCCCCGCTTTGCAAGTGTTAACTCAAGTTCAAATGAACTTCTTTTTGACATTTTTAACAATGATAAGAATTCAAAGGATCAATATTTACGAATATGATCACTAGTTGTTTTAATTGTTTATAGCTGTAACCCAAAAAATTTGATTCACTTACCGTCCATCCAACATGTATTCTAGTGTATTGATCATCCCACCCCGATCTTAAAGAAATTTCAGCTAAGCTGTATTCTCCAAGGTTCACGATGGGCTTCCAAATACTCATCTTTGCACTAGCTCCGTAAAAAATTTCATCTTTAGTTTGATACACAACAACTGCAAACTGAGAAATTATGGATATACATAGAAAATGACATAATATCAGAATTGATAATATATTCACCTTAGAATAATGATTAAAGATACATAATATGCTTACATATTCGTTCGTGTCATCAGATATATGTCCAATTGATGATGGCAAATACTTGGCTTTGATTAAATCTTCTTTTTTGTCCTTCGTATGGGTACTGTTCCATGTGGACACCTCTCTATACGAGCTCGAAAAATTGATGTTTCACCCTACATCTTTCCATCTCTCCACCCGGTTTCATCTAAAAATAAAACATTAAATAGATTTTGAATAAATATTCAAATAAATAAATAAAACGATATTCTTAAATTATTTTTGGGTCCTTACAAGTATTATTGGAGGAAAACTATAGCTCACATTAATTAGAAAGATAAATATCAAAAAAAAATAATACGTGTAAAGACATTATATGAACCTCAGTTTTATGGGTTTTGAGCAAAGGATGGTTAAATGAAGGTTGCTTGTAAAACTCGACATAATCGTAGATGTCACCCCATGACGACTATCAGAGTACGAAACATATATTAGATGCTCTGTTAATTGATATGAACATCAGTATAATAAACCACTATTTAGCTGACATATCAAAATATTAGCTTAGATCTTACACATGTATTGTCTTAACATGAGGTTTATTGAGTATCTTCAATTGTTCTTCGAACTCTAACTCTTCTTCCTTTGATGTACTATGTCGTCCATCAACTTCATAGTTTTCTAAATTCAGAATAAAAGAAATAACTACAAAGACTAAGAAAAAAATATAACTTTCCATTGGTGATTTGTATAAATGGTATTAGCTGATATGTTTTTAGTAATATTTATAGATCATATTTATATAGAAACCAAAACCTACTTAAAACTATTAATCTACTTGTGTAATAAATATAAGACATATTAATTAAGTCTGCGGTCATTAAATGACTTACATTTTCTCATGAATAATGAAATTTAATATGGATTTTGCATTTAAAATATACCCTTTTAATTAATTAAGTAAGTTACACAAATGTCATAGTGACGACAAAAACAAGAAGAAACATACGATAGATATCTTAAAGAGTTTTCTCTTCGATTGCAATATGAATTAGTTTACAACTTTGCTATTGGGAGGTAACATTTTTCTTAGCGGTCCTATTTGTGTGGGTAGAAGTAAATTAAGAAATCATGTGAAACCTCCTCTTATAGGTTTTTTGAAAAAACGCAATTTCCCAAGTTCGTAATGTGAATTTAGAGAAGAATTGTACCAGCAAATTTCAGACATTAACTTGAAAGAAAACCCTTTTCATTAACTTTAGATTTTACATATAAGAAACTATTGTGAATTTAGAACATAAATAGAACATTAGATATAACTCGAAAAAATTAATTAATGCACAAAGTAAAATAAAATGCTTAATATTATTCTTTCGCATGGTTGAACTTGTAGATACATTTTACTAAAGGGGAAGCATTATGTCTGCACCAGTTGGATCCCTGACATGTTTAGGACAAATTTGACTCTCTGCCTCTTAAAACGTGGATCATTGTGAATATATAGCGGCTATCATTCCCGATTAATACATATGACTATAACAACCAAATTTAACCGTGTTTGTCGATTTTTTTGATTAAACTTATACTGTAAAACTACTAAGTACATTTGGTTATTGAGTATGTACGAGATACATAAATTTGAAATCTAATAATATATAACCATTAGTGTTAAATATAACTGAATTAAGTAAGAACTCCAAGGATAAGAGTGCAGTGAAAATAAATATAAAGTTACATTATACAAGTATATGCTTAGATTTTGGTACACTTTAGTGTTTGTGTCCCGAGTTTTCTAGTTGATTGGTTTAAATTCTATACCTTTTGGTTGACTTATTGATCGTGAAGAAACTTGACCAGACAAAAAAGCTTCTCTAAGTACTGTGATGTATAGATATCAAAATGAGTAGTAGATCTGCTTGTCATCTTCAATTCCAATCTCCCAAAGTTCTAGTTATGTGGTGTGACAATATGGGTGCCACTTATCTAACGACTAATCCTATTTTTCACAATTGGACATATTGAAATTTCATTTCATTATGTTCAAGTGTTAGTAGTTGCAAAATCTTTGGAGGTGAGCTTCTTATCAACTCAAGAGCAGGTGGCAGAGGTATTTTCACTAAAGGCTTGTTTACCATGCGTTCTCTCTTCTTCTTACCAAGATTAGTGTTGCATCTCCTTTATTAGTCTTTGTTCTTGTTCATGAATTGTTGGTAACCGGTGAATACTATTACCGAATCTAGTCCGGTATAGATTATGTTCACATATATCAAGTTTTCCCACTTTCTGTGTTGAATGAGTTAGCGTGGTAGTTGTTAAATGACCTAAATGACCTGTGGGTTAGATTGCACAAATGAAATTACGTTCACGAAATCACCCATTCCATAAAAGTAGTCAATACAATAACTCTTGGATATGGACAAGTATTAAGAAAGGTTTAGAAGTCATCAAGAAGAACAATATTTGGGAAATGAGTAATTGGAGGAGTATAATAACTTCAAAGGATAATTGGATTCCTCGAATGGGCATTTAAATGAAATGCAACATGGTGAATTAATATACAGTATTTCTATAAAATAATACACTTGGGACCCACAAAATTTATTATTTTAAAGAGATATTATATTATCGATAATATAATAAATTATTATTTTATAGTTAAATAATATATTATGATTTTAAAGAATAATATTCTTAGTTTGGAGGTTGAATAATGATTGTATATTGTAAATCCTGTATTAATTACTTTTGTAGAGATATTCCATTATGGACTAATTACAATATAAATACAAGTATTCTAAGTATCAATCACACTTCAACACTTCTTGTTGCAATTCAACAACGTGACTTCGGTCTTTTGAGTGCATAACGTACTATTAGCGAAGAAATCAACTTGATTTGAATTTTAAAGAAAAAAAAAAACATATTGAATCATATTCAGGAAAAGGTTAATAATTTTTTATTTTTTGTAGCATTATTATTTTATATATTATTTGGTGCTAAGGGGAACTTTTAAAATTTATTATTTTATGATTTTATTGAATTTATTATTTTAGCACTAAGGGCCCGAGTCGGGACTAGGAAATTTTATTATTTTAGCGTTATATTATCGAGTATTACTTAAAGAAGTTATAATTCTGTATGTGTCTGACCTGATTTGATATATAACAAAGGTAACTGCAATGTTTCTTTAATTGATTCTGATCGTCCTACAGGGATTGCATCTACAATAAAGTCCATTTATATCAACATTAATAATCAGGATAGCCTAAGGTGGGTAGGAATAAAGAATGGGGAATTCTTTACTAGGCAACATATAAAATACTTTCTCATGAATATCATAACAATTTAGATAAATTCTGGAACAAAATGTGGCGTATAAAAACACTCCCTAGAGTCAATTTATTTCCTTAGAAAGTGGAAGCTAATGTCTTACCATTAAAAGCAAAAACGAATGCGGTGTTGAAGCATGTAAAACCTTTATACCTGTTATGTAATCACAATCATCCTAAAACATCAACACGTTTATTTATTCATTGTTCATTCACTAGAGTTGTATGGTTTGGGTTAGGCATTTAGATGCCCAGTCATAATACGTACTTTATCACTTGGGTACGGTCTTGGTATTCATATGATGCATGAGAATTGAAGGAAATTTTTTTATCATATGTTGGCAGATATGGAAACACAGAAATGAGGTTGTTTTCAATAAGGTTAAGCCAAATCCCGTGGAGTATTCAAAGAGGATTCAAGGCTTTATAAATGAATGGAATGAACATTTAGGGGAAAGAGATTCATAAACAAGGAAAGCAAGTCAACATTCCGACATTTCTTTTTGGTTAATCACCAAGTGGTCTGGTGGTTGGCATGCTCCCTGCCACTGCGAAGGTAGGGGTTCGAACCTGTAATTGCTAAAATCCACTCCAATTTAAAGAGTTTGGATGTAGTCTAGGGACCATTAGTCTAGGGCATCAAAAAAAAAAAAAAAAAAAGAAACATTCTGACACAATTAAAAATGTTTTGGATGATATGAGGCATGATATTTTGTTTGTGGATGCATCCTATGATGATGGTTGTGAGATTGGCATAATATATTGGCTTAACAATACAGTTTTTGATATTTCTTTCTTCCCAGGAATCATCACAGGACCAACAACAACAGAAGGATTAGCAATACTCAAAACAGTGCAATCGGCTATAGAGCTAAATCTAAGCAATATCAGGATAAGAACAGACTGTAATGACGCAACAAATGTTTTTAACAACAGACTATCATCTTGCGATTGGAGAACAATGTTAATTCATAATGATGTGTCTTTTTTAGTGTAATATTAGTAAGGTAGAATGTAAATATGTCAATAGGGATTGTAACGAGGAGGCGGATAAGTTAGCAAAATGGAGTCGGGCCTCTGTCCTTCTATATTTTGAAAATGGAAAGAAAAAAATAAAACAAAGAGAGGAAGAAGGATTAGTCACAGATAATTTATTATCTCACTAATCTTCTTCATCCCTTCCCATGTCAATAGCTAGAACTAGAATGAAAAAAAGCGGAATGTCAACGCATCTGGGAATAAATGATTAATCTCTATCAATAGCCCCGTTAAAGACCAACCATAGAGTACTTAGCACAAAAGCCACAGAGATATGTTTTTATATCTCGCATTGCAAACTCTCCTTCTTTATTGTAATACATATATGATCGTATGTATATGTAGTTAAGGATCACTTGTATTAGTACGTGAAACCCTAACAAAAATGGATATATACAACGACCTTGTAGATAAGATTTCCCTTTCCTTAAAACAAAAAAGACGCCCTCCTCTTCCCAAGATACGACAAATATTCATTTCTCTATCCGACGGATTTCATATGTAAATAATTCTTTTATTATATGTTATATGAGACCAAATAGAACAAATTGGAAGCGAAATTTTTTATTATAAGGGGGAATTCAGAAAAAATGTTATATGCCAAACGACTCCAATAATGTTGTTTGGGCACAATATTTGTTGTAAAGTGGTTAGTTGGTAGTAGAACTTTTGGTTATTAAAAACTAAAATAAAATAAGTCAAAATTTTAGACCTAATTTCTGACTTGGACCCATTTGAGTCGGATAACAAATTATCCCAAATTCATGGGACCAAACAACTGACTCAAATATTTTTTTGAGTCGATTTCAAAATAAACATATGTAAATCCCTTGAAATCGGATTCGGATCTTGAGTCAGGTGATTTCACCCAGATCCAGATACTTCCGATCCAGACAACTCGTGTAACATCTCCAGCTCCGCCGCAGTTTAAGAGCAGCTTAGTGTTGTCTCCAACATTAAGGTTGTGCGGAAATTTCGCTTATTACCCATTTCCTAATACTATCTCATACCAAAAGAAAATCCCCGGAAACATTTTCCGACGATTAATTTAGAATCTGAGGATGGGAGTTTCTTCGGTTTCTTCGTCATCATCAGGTACGATCGATTCTCAAAGTCTATTTCCTGCAATTGAGAATTTAACTTTATCATCATCATCATCAACTGAAACATCTTCATCTTCATCAGCTTGTTCTGTTATTATAGATAAAGTAATCAGTGACATTGATCTGTTAACTCTTATTCTGATATGTCTACCCGTGAAATCACTCCTTGTGTTCAAATCGGTTTGTAAACAATGGCTCTCCATCATTTCTGACCCAATTTTTGCAATTAACAACTTTCGTCGACTCAATCCTAAAACCACTGGATTGTTCTTTGAAAAAATGGTTCCTAGAGAATCTAATTACGAAGTTATGTATGATTTTCTTCTTCTTGATGGTAGTCAATTTGAACAAGGACATGAAGGGGTAGAAGAAGAGACTTTTAAGACCCCTAGGAAATTTGGTGATGATCCTGAGCCAGGTGAGTATGGATCGGTGAGGGAGTTTCGTGTCAGAATTGCTCAATCTTGTAATGGTCTTTTATGTTGCAATAGACAGACTGAATTTGATGGGGAACCCTTTACCAGGCGAGAATATTTGGGTTCCATGGATCGATTTTCGACTTATAAAACTTACATTTACAATCCAACTACTAGAAAATACAGATGTCTTCCACCATCACCTTTCAGAGATAATGTTCCGAAACGAGACGATTCTCGGATTAAGGTTTGTAGTATTAGTTTAGCTTTTGATCCAATGAAGTCCGTGGACTATAAAGTTATCTGCATTTGGAAAAATTGAACCCTTTTATCATGATTATTGGGATCAAGATGTTGAGAATAAGTATTATCTTGAAATATACTCGTCTAAAACTAACACTTGGAGGAAGCCCAATTCAAATCGTTTTTATGGGCATGTTATGAGTTTCATGACATCTGGTGTCTACTGGAATGGTTGTTTGCATTGGATTGGGAGTGTCAGATATGCAGCAAATCCCGAGTCCTCTATGTATTTTGATGTTGAACAAGAACTTGTTAACCGTTGCCAGCTTCGCCTAATGTCGATGAGTCGAAAGTTATGTATTTCGGAGAGTGTGGTGGTCATTTGTATCTTATAGAGCTTCTTGAATCATGTTATACTCATTACAACATTTTGAAGATGGAGACTGATTATTCTGGGTGGAAACTAATACTCAAGCTTGACTTGGAAAGTCTTATTGCTGTATATCCAGGAAGAGATATTGCATTTCATGATCTTAAATTTCTTTGGAGAATGATAGTGTTCCTCGAGGAAGATGAAGCAGAATCATTGTCAAAGCTGGTGATGGTCGTAACTGGGAAGGAGGTTATATCTTACAATCTTAAAGAAATGAGTGTTACCCAATTCCATACTTATCCTGGGGATTTTTTTTTTTCCTCGACGCTCAAGATGGATTCGCGTGGGGTCATCTTCATCACTACATCGAGTCACTTGCGTGTGTTTGATTCAGTAAGTCTGATTCTCTTAAAAAACCAAGCACAGTTTGTGAATTTTTAGATTCAAGCTGCTGGTCAGAGTGATGATTGTTAGATTTGTTTGGATAAGTTGAAATGAGTCACCTGTTTTTTTTTTTTACTATATTGTCATTGTTTTTGAGATACCCCCATGGCTTAATCTTTTAAACTTTTCCTTTTTCTTCTGAATACACCTTGATGCCTACTAGTGAAGCTTCAGGTCTTTTACTCCCTGTCAGGTTTGTCTTAATGTTTTTATTGGCACGATAGTCATGCCTCTTATGCTGGATGTTGTGCCAAACATGTGTATGATGGTTGTGGCACTCATCATATTTTTTTGGAATCGGTTTCAAGTGTTCTGACAAACCTATAAGTTATACCATTTTCTAGTTATACCATTTTTTGATTAAGAAGTAGCGTCTCCTAACACACAACTTACATTTGTGAGTGATCGTGTGAATGGTTTGGTTACCCAGATACCCATTAAGGAACTGAACCAGAATTTTATTTAAGTGTTGTATGTATGCAAACACTTATAAAGATTATTGTATTTAGAATATGGATAACTTGTTGCAGGTTAAAAATCAGAAGTTGCAAGAATATGAATTTGCATAATCGGAGTTGCTGCTGCAACTGTTGGCGTATTCTAGGGTTTCCCTTGTGCGCATGCAGTTCGTTGCATTATGGCTCATGGAGATAATCCTACTGATTACTATGAGAGGTACTTTCCAACTCAGTTCCTCCAACAGTCATATGGTAGACCAATTGTTCATGTTCCACTGTGTCGAACAGCCTATGATAGTATCTCCTAAATCAATTTTGCTTAGTCCTGATACTTTTCCACAATTCCTAGAACTACCAAGTACCAATACGGGTTCGATACCTAGGAAGTACAATGTGAAAACCGGCCACCATTGAAGGGCCTACAGTGTCGCTTAGCCGCAGTTATATATTTCCTGTTGGTGTCTTAGATTTTTGAGTTTTATGGTTTTGATGTCATGTTCAGTGAGTAGCTTTTGAAATTGCTGGTTTCTGGTAATGCATTTCCAAACATGAACAGAATTTGAGTGATTTCAATTACAAGGAATATCCTCGTAATTTGAGATTGTGAATTTCATTGCACGAGAATTGGAAGTGCTTTAATGTGATTTTCACACACAAATAGGAAAATGCCATGGCTATAGATAAACTTGAAACAAAGATTTTTTTCATTAACTTGAGACACACTACGATTGTGAATCGAGAAACATAGGTAGAACATTAGATCTAAACCATAAAGATTAGTTAACACACAAAGTAAAGTAATATACTTAATATTATAATTCTTACGCCCTGTTCCACTTGCATAAGCATTTTATTGAAGGGGTAGCATTATGTCTGCACCTGTTGGGCACCTTGCTTCTACTGGCATCTTTGCCAAGTCCACCATTGTCAGGATCTGGTTGCTACCCTGAGTGAATTGTATTCTTAGTTCCCAGAGTTTGTAAACTCCAGTTGCTTCATCATACTTACACACCATTCCAAATTCCTTACTGATAAGTGCCTTCAAAGTAGAATATAGCAAACCTTGTTTTACTGTTGGTGTTGAGTACAGCTTCATGACTTCTTTGCCCAAATTATTCCTCAGGATTTTCGACGTGTAAACATTTAAAACCTTGTCGAAATATGAGTACACAGTACTTATGGTGATCATATTCACGCCTCCAGAAGTTTTTGTTATTACCAAATTCAGCATCCACCCAGTACTTGTTTAGATCACTCTCCTTATGCTTTACCAATATATCAGAATATTTGTCTCCCTTGCAGACTGTTGGATCTGGTTGGCCTATCATCCACAATCCGTGGATGGTAAAGTCTTTCGGGATTTTTATTGATTGACATATTGGCTTTTTGTTACAGACTGTGAACCCCCACTGGATTCCAAGAACATACTCGACAGGTGGAGGTGAAAACTTTAGGTGGTTTTGCTGCACATATGGGTGATGAGAGAGTACACAGGACTACAACGGTGAAGAGGAGGATTGTGACAGAGGTATAAGAAGAGACCATGGTGAAGAGTGTTTGAGAAGAGGAAATTGAGAGTGTTTTTGTGAGTGATGAGGAGAAGATGAAGTTTAGAGAGATGGATACTTATAATGCATTTTGTTTGTTGGAGTAGGAGGACTGGAATTGATTGATAGTGTGGACATACAGTGAATGAATTCAAATTTCTCATCAATTTTAGTATGGGAGTGGGTATTATTGATTGTTGAACATCAAAATCACAAGTTCTGAAACCCACCACTACTGCTACTACTACTATCGTTGGTGGAATCTTTGAAAAAGGCTACTAACAATGAATGAATTATACAAGTTTCTGTTTGAGATTCTCACCAATTTTAGTATGGGAGTGGGTATTATTGATTGTAAAACATCAAAATCATAAGTGTTCTTGAACCCACTATTCTATAGGTGGTGGCATCTTTGAAAAAGTAAGCTGCTGGAACTGGCAATGAAATGAATGTGGATGAAAGAAATTAGTGAGACCACCACATGCTGCTCTGTAAAATAATGGATGTTCTAATTGTAATTAAATTGTGTACCCACCCCTTCAAATGAATTGAAATTATCCATTTTTAGATTTCAGCTAACCAAAACACTTGGTAATAGTTCATACAGAATTATCTTACTAGTATAAAGAAAAAAAGCTCTTTTTTGTAGGAGACCCCCTAAATTACTTAGTTGTCCCCATTTTTTACATATTTATATAAATACCATTATTTTAAAAATATATTAAAATTGTTAAAAACTTAATATTTTTCAAAATATATACTGGATTTTTGTAAAATTCATATATTTGAAAAGCTATTTCAATTATCTCACAGAGCACAAATAAGAATAATAATTTTTGTTTTAGGAATTTTTTTTTTCCGGCATTTTCGACGACCCCGAAAGAATTAGGGCGACACAAAATGACAAAATAGGTTGAAAATACTTATATGTCCCTTCATAATCGGTAATTTAGAAAAAAAAATTATCTACCGATTGTGACTATGTTCTTTTCTTCCTAGCTTTGGTTTTGAAAATTTCAATTTGGGGCTATGACCATAATCGGGAGGCAATAAACATTATGAAACTACCGATTGTACAATCGGTAGGAAATAAACATCATGAAACTACCGATTGTGGAAATAGAGAAATTTAAAATTCCTATTGGTTTTTGAAAATTTCGAATTTGGGGCTATTACCATAATCGGAGGCAATAAACATTATGAAACTACCGATTGTACAATCGGTAGGCAATAAACATAATGAAACTACCGATTGTGGAAATAGAGAAATCTAAAATTCCTATTGGTTTTTGAAAATTTCGAATTTGGGGCTATTACCATAATCGGGAGGCAATAAACATTATGAAACTACCGATTGTACAATCGGTAGGCAATAAACATCATGAAACTACCGATTGTGGAAATAGAGAAATCTAAAATTCCTATTGGTTTTTGAAAATTTCGAATTTGGGGCTATTACCATAATCGGGAGGCAATAAAGACTATGAAACTACCGATTGTACAATCGGTAGGCAATAAACATCATGAAACTACCGATTGTGGAAATTCTCAATCATATGAAAATGGAATCTCCTCTATATAACAAATTTCTCCCGATTGTAGACTTAACTACCGATTATGGAGGGCATATTTGCCATTTCGAAAAATTTGAGATAAGGGGTGGCTTTGTTTTAGGTTTGGGTGACCTTTTTTGTCATTTTGTGTCGCCACTAATTCTTTTGGGGTCGCCCCTAAAAATGCCAGGTTTTTTTTCATAACTTTCAAAGAATAATAATTTTTTGTTTTAGGAATATTTTTTCATGACTTTCAAATTTAGTATTGTAGGATGAGTAAAATTCAAGTATGTGCATCGCACATGTGTCCTTACTAGTACGGAGAAAATGTGGTACGGGTTCATTTAAATACGCAAAAGTGAAATCGTCATGCTTGCTTTGGATTTGGTAATAGTTTATGCAAAATTATACAGAGAAAATTATACTGTATGGTTTTTTTCGATGCGGAAAAGTGAATAAGCCGTCATGCTAGCTTTGCATTTCCCAGTAACTATTCCCTGTAATGCTCCTGCACATTGACTTCCCTGCTGCCTTGCTTTGCCATTCCCAACTGCCACACAAATCCACTTTCTACAATTTCAGCTCATGCACCAATCCTTGTCGCAACTCCAAGCTCCCAATACACAAACGGTTGGCTTTTGGGAAAAGACCCATTAATACATGGCAAATGATCATAAGCAAATCTGACTTATTTAAGATGACCTTTATATCTTCTTGCGAATCATGGATACGGTATCGAACAAAGCAGGAGTTTAAGAGTCAATATCGAATTAGACAATGTGTTAGTGCAATGAACTTGTAGGTTTGTTCCAATACCAGCATGTTTATGCCAATGAACTTTGTGTTATTACAAGAATTGATCTTCGACATTTCGTTACAAAATTCTATGCCGCACTTGTTTAGAATTTCAAATCTTCCAAAACATAAGACTTTGTTGCGAGTACCGAATGGAAAAATTGATGATCCTTTTCTAAGTAAGCAGCAAACAAGCATTTCTTCATTTTCATAAATAAAATCTTGTTGTTAATGATAATATAGAAACAAAAAACAAGTACGAAATGAAATTCAAGCTCGTTGAACCAATTACAATAGAACAAAAGAATGAGGCCAGAAACACCCAGTGATTCACTCTACGACAGAGAGAGAGAGGAGAGAGAAGGAAATGAGAAGGACTTGTCAACCTAAGTCGGATCCAAATCACCCTTCTCTCTAATTGTGGTAGAGTCTCAAGCCAGAATTGAGTCTAATGATGGAAATGAGAAGGAGGGGCAGGGACGGAGGGATGTAGGGACAAATGGGGTTCGCCGACCCCACTTGATTCTGAAATCCCACAAATTTAGACTTATAATTTTTTTAATTTACATGTCTTGTGGGGGAAAATATCTTTATAAAATTGAAATTTTACTTTTAATGGGGTCAAAATCATAAAACTCATGTAAAATCAATAATAATACATCAAATATGCGATGTAAAACCAAAAAATGATCTAAATTACTATATCTAATTTAACTAAAAGTTTTATAATTTGATTTTCACTTAGTTAATACTAAAAAGTCAATAAAAATGGCAAGAAAAAAATCGGGCGGTATATACTGATTTTTACCGTATGAATTTGCCCCACTTGGAAAATAGTCCTGTCCGTCACTTTGAGGAGGGTCTGGTTATTTGGATCCGACTTCTCAACCTACATCAGAGAAGTGGATAACCTTCAATAGAATTCAGACAGGAATGGGAAGAAATCAGAGCAAGCTCCAATAGGCCATCAAAACACATTTTCTATTTTGGGTTCTTGCTCGGAGAATACACTTGGAATTACAGATTCAATTGAAGATACTCCAATTGTTAGGGATGAAGAGGCTCCCATAGAGGTTGCAGGTCATGAGACTGACAATGACATGGAGATCGTGTGCACAGGAGAAGATAAGGATATAGGAAAGGAAAACCCTTGGGTACCTAAGACTAGAGACCAACTTTGTGATAAACGCTCACAAATGAGCTCTTTGTTAAAGATTTCCTATGAAGGTAAGGAAGAGGATTTGGAAGCCATGTACAATGAGATAATGGAGAAGCATGAGAGACTTCCAAAATCCAAGAAGGAAAGGGAGATTGGAAGGGGATGTAAACAATATGAACAACTGGGTAGGGGACTAAGATCCTCCGAGAAGAAGAAGAAATAAATTTGCAGTTCTTCAATTAGTGTTGCGCTTTAGTTGTTGTTTGTTAGACTTTGAGCTAGCCTGTAAGCAACTTTGCTTTGTAGCTTTTTGTTCAGCTGTTGGAATTCTCCTCGGCTCTTTGTAGCACTTCCATGTGCATTTTCCTTCTGTATTTTTATTTTCTTCAATACAAGTTTAACCTTTCTCCTCAAAAAAAAAAAAAAAATATCGTTTGATTGGAAAAAAAAAAAAAAAAAAAAAGGCCAGAAACACCCTATACCATGTTGAAAATAATATCCATCATGATTTATAATTTTTTCTTAAGGCTCTAAACATGAATCCCTCCATTTCTTAAAGATTTCACAATTAAAACAAGAAAAAGAATCTTGAAATACAAACAAATTAAACAACCTTATATCTCTGACAAGCAGCTTCTTTCTATTGTGCTTGGGATTTTGGGAGACACTAAGAATACTGCATCAAACACAAGCAAGTGACTCGACATAATGATGAAGACTACCTTCTAAGGCTCCACTAATACAAGCAGGAGCTTCAAGATAAAAATATTGCTCAGGGAAAGTATGAATTTCGGTAAAAGTCAATTCTTTAAGATCATAAGATATAACCTTATCCCCAGATACGACAACCACCAGCTTTGACAATGATTCTGCTTCATCTTCTTCGAGGAACAACACTGCTCTACAGAAAAATAGATGACCAGATTCAAGTGGATCATTTCAAGGATATAGAGCAACAAGTCCTTCCACGTCAAGCCTGTGCGTACGTTTCCAACCAGAGTAATCAATCTCCATCTTGAAAATATTTAAATGAGTGTCACAGTATGATTCAAACTCTATAAGATACAAATGACCACCAGACTCTCCGAAACACGTAATATACGGCTTGTCAGTAATATTAGGCGAAGCTGGCAATGGCTTCACTAGTTCTTGCTCCCAATTATGATACGCAATCCAGTGCAAACAACCATTCCAATTAATATACACCAGACCGGGAATGCCAACAAGTACGCCCATTTAATGTAAATGTATATGGAGAATTGAGCTTCCTCCAAGAGTTTGTTTTAGATGAGTATATTTCTATATAAAACTTACCATGAACGTCTGCATCCTTATGCAGATTACTTCGTAGTTGTAATCCAGGTAAGTATGGGTCGGTGGGGGGAGAAAAGTTTTCGAGTTACTCAATTAATGGTCTTTTATGTTGCAATAGGGAGACTCAAATTGATGGTGAAGTTGATGGGAATTCCATTGGAGATTATATTTCCACATATGAAACTTACATTTACGATCTAACTACAAGAGATAATGTCCACCATCCCCTTTCACTCTTTCAGAGATAATGTCCCAGACAATTGTTTACTCAATGTTTGCAGTATTAGTTTAGCTTTTGATCCATTTAAATCCGTGGACTATCAAGTCAGCTGCATTTGGAGATACAAACCCTTTGTTCTTTATCATTTTTGTAGTTTCAGGAATACTGCGCGCATCTACAGATGCATAATCTATATATTGCAGCGCTAGTCAAATTTGATTCGGATCTTTTCGCGTTATCTTTCACCACTCTAAAGAGATATACCCTGTATTTTTATTCCCAAATACATGCGAATACTGTGGAACCACCGTGTCAACTCCAAATACATGCGAACATTATAGAACCACCATGTACACTTCCAAAAGATTGGTCAATGAGTCTAACTGTTAACCTGGACCAGAATTTGTGTATTCGACACCAAAGGCTGGGGGAATGGTGGGCGAGGGGGCATAATGTACCAACTGCATAATTCTACCATAATGTACCAACTGCATAATTCTACCCTTGAACTTAGTTTCTCAAGGCTGCAGCACATAATCAGATAGCATCCTTTTGTTTTGGAACCATAACTCCCTTATTGTGGCACAAGTTGCAGTAAGCCAAATTTCCTTCATGATGGGGCTTTTCTGGTTCACCTTAACGCTTGTTGTCCATAATACTTGGCCTGTCAAGAAAGGACCCAACTATGGATCCTTTGGGGTCAGATTGGAGTATATATATTTTCCATATTAAGGAATGGTTATCCCAAAATAGAATGTATCCCCACCGTCATCCTTTCCCACCCGCGACATACTAAATATAGAAACCATCTCCTATATACTATAAGAGAACCTCACTGAAGTCCCATATCGAGAGGAGTAGCAGAAATAGAGAGATCATTACAATTAAAGAAACAGCAGAGATTATACTAAATATTCATTCTCAATGGCAGATCTCGATATTTATCGTACAGAGATTTGTGACTTAGCAATGAAAAGTAAGGAAATTCTTTACAGCAATCCATATTCGTCTAATCAACAAGAAAAGAAAAGTGATTTGTCAGTTTTGAATGATAACACACGGGCTTTGACTAAGAAAGTATCTCGGTTAACTGGAACCGATACTAGGAGAACTTCGGCGGACTTAAAAAAGGCTATTGACCGTGAAGTTTTTAAATCGTTCCTGAAAAATATTGTTGTTTTAGATGATCCAGAAGTGTGTTCAATCTGTCTTCAAGATATTGATGGTGGTGGTGTTGGTGATGCTGTAGTTTCCAATTGTACAGCACATATTTTCCATGAGAAGTGCATGTTGAATTTAATTGTCGGGGTGAAAACCTAATTAACTGTCTACTTTTTAAGGAGACTCCTTGAGATTTAGATTACTACGTGTAGTTTTAGTTCTTCCTGCATTTGTTTAATTTTCTGCGTTCATATGGTAATGCTGTTAGGCCAAGCACTATGGTGCTTGGTATCCCTTTCCCAGGGGCGGAGCCAAGATATATTGTTTGGGGGATAAATGTATATGGTGAAAAATGGTATCCTTTCAAAAATATGCGGCCGAAGGCCGCTCGAAATTTTGGGACGTTATTGCTATTAGATGTATGATTATCATCGATCATCATCAAAAAATTTGATACTCATAAGCAAATTTTAATGCTAATCACACCTATCGTTAATGTTTTTAAGATATTTTACAAGACTTATGTGAGTAATTTTACAATCTAGGCTTATATTAGTTCATTTTGTTTAAACCCAAGGGGGACAAATTTTAGAAACACCTAAAATTTAAAGGCTGATTTTATAATTTTGGGATTCTAGGAGGACAGTTCCAACACAGCTCTGCCCCTGCCCTTTCCTATCTCTGTATTAAAGGGAAGGGATAGTCTAGGAAGCCTCACAATGAACAGTGCCAAATAGCTACTCAGTAGCAGTATATTGTTTTTCTAGTTTTTTTTTAATGGGAATATATTTGTCTAGATAAAGAAGGAAAAAGATGTATAATATGTAAAAAGGAGATATAATATGTAAAGAAGGAGTTTTACTGAAGAAAAAAAAAAAAAAAAAAAAAAGTTTTAAGGTAAAACTTTAAAAACTCTCCCTTGCCGTGTAAAATGTTTTGCGGTGTGATTTCCCTTCCCTATAAGACGGATCAGATGTGATCCTCCTAATAGGGAATGGGGTATCTCTACACATGTAGGGAATAAGGGAGATCATAGTGGATGATTTTTTGGTTTTTTCCCTACATATGAGGATAGGGAAGGGATGAAGGCACCATAGTGCTTTTTTTTTTTTTTTTTTTTTGCAACTTGGCATAGGTCCGTCCTGTCCCCTGGCAGCGTAGCCACCGAGCCTACTTCCCTGAGCAGACCCGGCCCATTCCCCACAACAAAGATAATTTAAGTATTTATATAAGAGGAGTATTTCATGAGATCTCCAAACTCGTGAGCGGAGACTCGATCCGACCTCCTACTTGAGAGTCAGGCTTACTTTATGTATTTATGTAAATGCACAAGTCTTTACGCCCGACAGTTGATCTGTCTAGTCCTTCTAGAGTTAGTTTGACCGTTATTTCGGTAGATGAGAAGTCATATGATTTGGGGCCGCATGTTATAAGGGATAGCTTAGTGTTGGAAAAGACTATTCTACTAAAACCATGGATTGGAGGTGGGTGGTACGCAAACCATGGATCTGCACGGCCTTTGCAGGCTGCAATTTTATCGTCCAAATGTCTTTCAGAAGAGATAGGTGGTGTAGTATAGTGTTACGTGTTGCCAGAGCCGATCCTGTGTCTAGAAGGGCCCTGTGCAAAAATTTTCGTAGGGCCTTTTACAATGTCGAATATTTTATAACAATAAAAAAACCAAAAAAATCAATAATTTTTATTTAATTTGTAAGATTATCGACGATACCAAATAAAAATTTACGACTAAATAATGGTGTTAATACATATTTTATATAGATAAAATGAGAGTATTAAATAAGAACTTTTTTTCCGGATGTCAATAAGAATACGCAAGGATAACACAAAATTTATATAGATAAAATGAGAGTATTAAATAAGAATTTTTTTTCCGGATATCAATAAGAATACACAAGGATAACACAAAAGATAGGAAGCTTACTCTTGGGAGGTAATGGTATTAGGTTAAATACGGTCAAATTTAAATTTAAATCAACAACGAATTTATTGCTCAGTGGATGGATTTTTTAAGTATTGCCCCCATTGGTTGTGTGTTCGAGTTCGGCCATACTAAAGATTTTTTTTTTTTTTTTTTTTTTTTTGTCGGTGTATGAATTTTGGGATGGAAAAAGAACGCGAAATTGGGGGATATAAGAAAAGGACAAAAACTGGATCCATATATATCAATTTTGGGTCACCCCTTATCTAAGTATTTTTTTAAATCCTAATCTACCCCTCACTAATCAGGTTTAGTGGTTAATAATAATTAGTAAAAATCTTAAGTATTGTTAAATGATTAGTGTGTATTTGTATTTGGGTGAATGAGATGAGAGTAGAAAGATGGAAAAAATTTGAGAGGGAACTTTTTTTTTTTGGTGAAAGTGGAGGATGATTGTGAAGAGAGAATTGCTGCTAAGAGGTTGAAAATTTGATTTTTTTCTTTGAATCCACCATTGTTGCAAATGAAAAGCTTGGTGCCGGATGGTATTCAACCAAAACCATGCCGGCATTTGATTTTTCAGGTTTTGATCTTCAAAACTTATTTTTTTCCGTTTTAATCACCTATTTCCTTGATTATCTGATTTTTTTGAGCATGCCGGAACAACTTCCCGGGATGGTTTTTGCTTAAATTTCTATGCCGGAACATGATTAAAAGTATCCAGAAACTTCATTTTTTTTTTCACTTGACTACCGGCATTGATAGATTTCTATCGAGCATGCCGGCACCATTTTCCTATTAGGTTCTTCACCAATTCCGGCATGGTCTTCATAACTTCCGGCGATGTAAAAAAATTCCGTTTTGAGTTTTTTCTCGGTTTTAATCAGTCCACTTCCGGCACAAGTAGTTAATTCTCGAGCATGCCGCACCCGGTTTCCGGCATAGTATGTTGCTTAAATTTCTATGCCGGACATGATGAAAAGTATCCAGAAACTTCAATTATTTTTTTTACTTGACTACCGCATTGATAGATTTCTATTGAGCATGCCTAGTACTTAGTTACGGCATTGAATGTTAGTTAAGAAACCATGCCTAAATGATTTCCTAGCATGGTATTCTGGCATGGTCTTCATCACTTGCAGCATGATCGTCATCACTTCCGAATTAAAAAAAAAAATTCATTTCCAAAGTGAGGAGCCGGCAGAGAAGGAGAAGAGAATTTGAAAGAGAATGGGGAGAGTTTAGAATTTGAAAAGGAATGGGGAATATTTGGATTTCAAATCTCTAACCCTGAAAGTGATTAATAAGAAGTGGATATGGAAATGGGGGATATGATTTTGTATTTTGATTTTAAGTTTTTTTATTTTTATTTTAAGGGAAGGGTATTTTAGTATTTTCATACCCAAAAGTCACCCCTTAGCAGACACCATGGGTTGGGAGAAGTAATCAATATCCCCCAATTCCTTTTATATCCCCCACCTCGCGTTCTGGAAAAAGGCCCTTGCGTAGCTGGGCCCTGTGCGGTCGCACACCTTCCACACCTTCAGGACCGGCTCTGCGTGTTGCTTATCTGTTTAGAGTTTTAATAGGGTTTAAATTGTAAGGTCTATGTCTCATGTTAGAGCATCTCCAATGAGAAGTTCATTTCCGTCTTATGTGCAAGTCCTTTTACACAGATGTGAGATCAAAATCTCCTTAAATTAAGGAGGTAAAATAAAAACATCTCCAACCATAAATTTATGCATATTAGTTAGATACTTTTTAAACCCTTGATTTTAAGTTAAATATATTTGTCACCGTAGATATTGCTGACTAGGCTTTTAACATCCTTAGAAAGAACCTCTAAGACTAGAGGATGAGTTAGAGGATGTCTGTGTAACTAACTTACACATTAGCTTTACATTAACTCCCCACATTCCTGTTGGAGAAGAATTTTTGTTAAAAATTTGATAAATCCTATGTGGCCTAGTGTTGATGGTGGTTTTTAAACAAGGGGTAAAATTGTAAAACCCCATGACCTAGTGTTACCCGCAACACATTAACTAAGAGCATTTAACTCAGGTGTAAATAATTAATAAGGGTATTTTTTCAAAATACCGATTAGGGGTTTTCGACACGTAACCCTAATTTCAAAACCAAGCCGCACACTCGCGCACCGTGGCAACAATGCCAAACCAAGCCGCACACTGCGCACCATGGCAACAATGCCGATCAAGCCGCACATCGCGCACCATGGCAACGATGCCAAACCAAGCCGCATATCACGCACTCATTGGCAACCATGCCAAACTAAGCCGCTATGCCATTGGCACATGCCAAATATAGCGCCCTAGGCTTGCAAAACGTGCAACTAGGTCAACATGGCCGTACGTGCCATTGGCACATGCCAACACGTACCACAAGCCATATTTCCAAGCCGCTATGCCATTGGCACATGCCAAATATAGCGCCCTAGGCTTGCAAAACGTGCAACTAGGTCAACATGGCCGAACGTGCCATTGGCACATGCCAACACGTACCACAAGCCATATTTCCAAGCCGCTATGCCATTGGCACATGCCAAATATAGCGCCCTAGGCTTGCAAAACGTGCAACAAGGTCAACATGGCCGTACGTGCCATTGGCACATGCCAACACGTACCACAAGCCATATTTCCAAGCCGATATGCCATTGGCACATGCCAAATATAGCGCCCTAGGCTTGCAAACGTGCAACTAGGTCAACATGGCCGACGTGCCATTGGCACATGCCAACACGTACCACAAGCCATATTTCCAAGCCGCTATGTCATTGGCACATGCCAAATATAGCGCCCTAGGCTTACAAACCATGCAACCTAGGCCAAGTCGGCCATGCATGCCATTGGCACATGCCAACATGCTCGCTGGTAGCTTTTCCTACCAAGGCCACGGCCCCAACGGCCACGCATGCCATTGGCACATGCCAACATGCTCAGCCGGGTAGATTTTCCTACCAAGGCCACGGCCCTAACGGCCACGCATGCCATTGGCACATGCCAACATGCTCACTGGTAGCTTTTCCTACCAAGGCCACGGCCCTAACGGCCACGCATGCCATTGGCACATGCCAACATGCTCGCTGGTAGCTTTCCTACCAAGGCCACGGCCCTAACGGCACGCATGCCATTGGCACATGCCAACATGCTCGCCGGTAGCTTTTCCTACCAAGGCCACGGCCCTAACGGCCACGCATGCCATTGGCACATGCCAACATGCTCGCCGGGTAGCTTTTCCTACCAAGGCCACGGCCCTAACGGCCACGCATGCCATTGGCACATGCCAACATGCTCACGGTAGCTTTTCCTACCAAGGCCACAGCCCTAACGCCCACGCATGCCATTGGCACATGCCAACATGCTCGCTGGTAGCTTTTCCTACCAAGGCCACGGCCCTAACGGCCACGCATGCCATTGGCACATGCCAACATGCTCGCTGGTAGCGTTTCCTACCAAGGCCACGGCCCTAACGGCCACGCCTGTCATTGGCACATGCCAACACGCTCGTCGGTAGCTTTTCCTACCAAGGCTACGGTCCTAACGGCCACGCATGCCATTGGCACATGCCAACATGCTCGGGTAGCTTTTCCTACCAAGGCCACGGCCCTAACGGCCACGCATGCCATTGGCACATGCCAACACACTCGCCGGTAGCCTTCATCACCTAGCCGTGGCCCCAATGGGGCGCGCCGGTAGCCTAACTTGCAAGCCGTGCAACCTAGGCCAATTCGACCATACGCGCCACCGCACATGCCAAAACCCACGCTGGTAGTCTAATTTGCAAATCATGCAACCTACCACCAAGGCATTCCGCACATGCCACACACGCCACTACAGCGACTCCGGCATTGCCACTTACACTCAACGTACAACTTACCACCAAGGCATTCCGCACATGCCAATGGCACATGCCACACGCGCCACTAGCAGCGCCACTTGCACTCAAGGTGCAACCGACAATCGAGATATCAACACAAACCGGGGATGATTTCCAGGATTTTGGTTTGGCGGTCACACTTGTGGCTGTACACTACGCTCACATTAAGAAAGCGTGAAAAGGAATAAAGCGGTCAAATAAATGAGGAAATAATGGTGAAAACGTTTTCACCCATTAACACCATGCGGTTACCACCTCCTCCCATTATTTCACCCTTTACTCTCTTCCTTCATGAGGACAAAGTACGTTTAATCTCGACTTGTATAAATAGGTCTTACCTATTTCCACCAGACAACAAGTCTCGGCCAGGAGAAAAATACTACACTCTCAGAAAGGCAACTTTGCAAGCTCTCCCAAAAGCTTTCATCTCTTGCAAGCTTCCCAAGCTTCTACTTTCTGATACAAGTCGAGATACTACCATCCTGCACTATTCTCGGTCTCAACACCTTTCTTTGCTTCACTCCCCAAATAAACCCTTCTCCTCCACTTTGTGACCGGGCAAGTCCTGAACGGCCATTTCTTGGTTTAGTTGGACTTGCACGCATTTATCTCTCGAATCTATAAAGTGCTCACGTGCAGCATATTTGTTTAGGTTTGAACCAGTTTCTCACTCACCTACCGAATTTACCGAAATCGCAGAAAATATTTTCACCCATAAACAATTGGCGATCACAATGGGAGGATTGATCTATCGGATACAATGTCGACCGTGATCTCTGCTTCTTCGACCTTGATGTCAAGATGGTAGGGAAGGCGACTCAATCCTACGCAACTGCCAGATGACCCGGTTACCAGTTGTAAAACTACACCTGAAAAATGGGGACTCGTTGAAGATGCTACCAGCGATTGGGGACTTGCGACTCAGTCCGACTCAACTACTGCATAACTCGGTTATCGCTTGTTAAAACTACACCGAAAACCTGGGACTCGCTGAAGACGCTACCAAAGAATTGGGGACTAATCAAGCGATGCTACCAAAGAAAGCCTCCTTTTACTTGGAGAGAGGCGTGTTTGCAAGTGAGTAAATTTAGATTGGGCAAGATAAACGATCTGTTTTTAGGTTCTTGATAAAACCGTCGAACTATCACGTCTTGTGCCTATTGCTAGCACACACTTTCATAAAAGCAATATTCCTTTCCCAAAACATAATCTGAGTCATATTATCAAAACCATTCATCCTTAAATAATCCAATATCCTCAAAAGCTACCACTGCCTACCAAAACGGTCAAACTTTGAACCAGACATCCAATATGTCTTTCAAAAAAAAAAAAAAAGAAGAAGAACCTAAATGAAATTTTAACAGAGAAACATTCAAGGAAAATCATCCAACAGAAGTATGCTCTTCTTGGAGAAAGTCAACTTTGCATCTTCAAGAGCCGCTCTCTTCATAGTCAACATCTTAGAAAGCTTTTCGAGTTCCACCTCTCGTCATGCAATCTCCTCGGCGGAAAGGCTTTCGATTGCTGCATCTTTCAACTTTGGATCTCAGCAAGGCCTTCGACAAACCACGAAGTGTTGAACTCCTTTTCTACGCACACGTCGCGATGGTGCTCCCGGTCGGCAATAACGTCTTCGTAAACGGTGTGACCAAATCCTAACGCATATCCTCGATGGAAGATAAAGCCTCTTCCACACGCTTAACCAGCGCAAATCGACTAGTGACTTTCTTGGTTGTGGCCATATGTCCGTACTTCTCCCAGATTCTAGTGTACAACGCCTCATGCTTAGCCAGAACGCTAAAGCCGCCAACCAAAGATATGACCTGGATAAGGAACCAAGTACGGGGGATCAAAATGGCGCCCGCACTGCCTCACGACTCGCAGAGAGGGTCTTCTTCCATGTCTACGGCAGCAACCATCGAGAATCATCCAACGTTTGAACCACATCTATGCCCGGCAATTGGCTAACGCCCATCTCCAAGTCACCCGGTGGTCACCAAAGGCAAGTTTTCGTGTGGCTCTACCCCCAATCATCCTCCGAACCGGATTCCTCCTGCGAACTTGAGTTAAACATTTTTCAAAAGAAGGATCAAGAAGAAAGAAAAGAAAAGCGCGAAACTCACCGAACCACTTCCCGAAAAAGAACCAAGGCCGCCGAGGAATCACTCTCACTTGTCGAACTTTCTTCTTTCTCGACTCATCACCGCTATGAGAAGGCTCGGTGTCGCTGAATTCTTTGAAGAAATTGCCGTCTCTCGGCAACATGCAAGGGCAGCAAAAGCATTAACACTACCGAAGCCCTGAGGAAACAAGACACATGTTTTCAGCAGAAATTCACGTGTTTTGAGACAAACCAACGAAGAGGCGACACATACCTGGTTATTGGAAGAACTGAAAGACACGAGAGCCGAGGGAGGATCTTTTGAAACCGTCCTAACCCGCCAAAGACGATTCTTCGTTCTCCGTTCCTTGGCCTGGGACTTTCCGAGTTGCTAGACAACTTTCGCTTGAGATCTCTCAACATTGGATACTTCTTCAAAATCAAGCTGGGAAGGTTTACAACGAACGTTCTCCACCACATTATTCACAAAATATTGGATCATAATAAACTCGTCACACCAGAACTCATTATAGCTGAAGGTCGTCGAAGTTACTCTTCCCACTTGAAAGAAGGGAAGGCGGATACCCTGCTCAAGGGCGCTAACATTAAGGGCGGCACGCAATGAATCCTTAGGGATCACCGGCTGGTAAGCAAGAGGCACCCTTGATCGAAACCCATGTGACGAGCAAGACGGTCAATATTGTATGCAGCTATCTGGAAAGACCCCATGAAGAAAGACGACATATAACCGGACATGCAGCTTTGAATAAACAAGTTTTCACCAACGCTCAAATCGCCATCGAAGACAAAGACATGATCGGAGCGTGGGCAAAGGTGTCAATTTGAGTCACCGACCTATGGACCGGCTCCCACGGGCGAAAACGATTTCATATGACTTGTCAAGAAGACTAACCAAGCTCATGCCAACCTTTGGACGCCTGTTCACCCATCGAAGAATCGGAACCCCCTAACTCGCGGGAATCGAAGGCATCGGTTTTGGAGCATACTTCAAAGTGCTCCCATAGCCGACTTGCGGAAAAGCAACGTGGACATATGAATCCACTTTCATGAAACCATTCAAACTCGCATGTTCGCAACCAGGTGATCCAGATGCACATACAGGGAACCGAGGAATAGCTTTCCAATGGGAAGAACTTCACCTTTTGCTAACTTCACAGCAATCGCTAGCAACTCTGGTCTTATTTCCTTCTTGCCGGAACCGTCATCAAAAATATCTCTAGACAACCAGAGAGCCAAAAATGCTGCAACATGAAGATCGCTGCTTTTTCTATTCAGTTCCAAAAAATCCTAAAAACCATTGAGACATCCACCAGCCTATAAAAGCACCTTTCATCCTCTTTCCCATTTAATCCTTCGACTTCGCAGTGGAGTCTTTTCGAGCGTAACTTCCCAACTTAGCGGCAAGGTCATCCCGCATCTTCACCTCACTTTCGCATAATTGGATTTTAAGATTCCCGATTCACGAAGATTCAAAGAAGAGAGCCACACTCTCCAAGGAGAAATTTATCTCACCCCATCTACATATGATTGTATGGGTGTCCGAACACCATATAGAGATGAAAGCAACCAAGCCCGGGATATCCTTCCTAATCTGGAGGTTTATCAAGCTCGACAAAGATCAATAATCTGCGCCGAGTCAAAGTTGGTGTTTATGTGCTCCTTACTCAACATGAACTCAACCCATCTATCAAAAGAACCCAATGGGCTTTGACACATCCTTAAATCAATGTTGGAAGAGGAGTATACCCCTTTATGAAGACAAACCGTATGGTGTTCTCTCAAGAACCGAACGTGTCTTATTTTCATCTTCACCACCGGTTAACAAAATTGGCACGAAAACCTGGGTGATTTTTCCGAGCAGACAATTTTTTTGGCGAAAAAACTCATCATCCATGTTTGGTTTGGAATTATGGACATCCTTTGATGAAGCGAAATTTTGTTCGAAACATCTTGTCGGATCTCTTGATAACAACTTAGCAACAAGATACCCGCACAAAAAAAAAAAAAAAAAAAATTATCTCCCGACACATAACCGCGCCCAACAAAAAGGAAAACCCGAAATAAAAAAAAAAAAAAAGGAGGGCGTATTCTCTACAGGTTCAAGACTATATACGCGGTATTTTCTTCGTGTTCAAGACTATATACGCGGTATTTTCTTCGGGTTCAAGACTATATACGCGGTATTTTATACGGGTTCAAGTGTGTCTACACAGATCCTTCTTCGGGTTCAAAATTATATATGGATCATTTTTCTATCGTTCAAAATCGCACGCGATGATTTCTTTCAGAAACGAAAATCATATATACAATATTTCTGGGGTTCGAAGTCATATGGAGCATATATACGTATTCTTCTTTGGGATTCATGTACGTATTTTCTTCGGTTCAAAATTATATACACGGTATTTTATACGGGTTCAAGTGCATCTCAAATAACCTTCTTCGGGTTCAAAATAATATATGAAGCACTTTCCTACGGGTTCGAATGATATATGCAAGATTTCCTTGGTTGCATACATACAATATTTTCTACAAGAGACACGCCAAGAAATTATATGCGCAATATATAAAGAGAAACGCCTACTCTTAGGGTTTACACCTACATAAAAGGGAAACAAGAGAAGTACGGAAGGCATACCTCGGAAGTCAGGTTTTTATTTGTGACTCGCCGATAGTAGGAAAGAATGAAAAGATGAAAGTGCAAGATGAGAGAAAGGGACTTTATATATATAGGCGTGAAGATTCTGAAATAGGGAAGGATTTCCCTTTGCCAAAAATCGTGCGTGTGAAAACGGGCCCACAAGGGCGCCCAACTTCCCAACGTCGCCCAAGTTGCACCGGCCCCACCAATTGCACCGACTTCCCAATGTCCGCCCAAGTCACGCCTGCAAGCACGCACAGCTTCCACACCTTGCGCCGGTCCCACCACCAAGCACACTCGCCCCAACTCACGCCAACTTCCCAACGTCGCCCAAGCTACACCAAATTTCACCAATTGCACCGACTTCCCAATGGCCGCCCAAGTCACGCCTGCAAGCACGCACATCTTCCACACCTTGCGCCGGTCCCACCAGCTAGCACACTCAGTTTCCCAACTCACGCCAACTTCCCAACGTCGCCCAAGCTGCACCGGCCCCACCAATTGCACCGACTTCCCAATGGCCGCCCAAGTCACGCCTGCAAGCACGCACAGCTTCCACACCTTGCGCCGGTCCCACCAGCTAGCACACTCAGTTTCCCAACTCACGCGAACTTCCCAACGTCGCCTGCCGCACCCAAATTTCCACCAATTGTGCCAACTCTCCCGATTTGTGCAAAACTACCAGAGGCAAGGATTCCAAATCCTATTTATAAAAGGTCGATAAGCCTCTCAATTCTCTTTACGGTTTATTGTTGATAGTTTGTCACCATCTTATGCTTACCTCGCAACAAAGCCCATGTTCCGAGCTAAGCATGGGACTTAATGTTGATGGGGTTTTTAAACAAGGGGTAAAATCGTAAACCCCATGACCCAGTGTTACCCTCAACACATTAACTAAGAGCATTTAACTCGGGTGTAAATAATTAATAGGTTACCAGATTAGGGTTTTCGACCACGTAACCCTAATTCCAAAACCAAGCCGCACACGCGCACCGTGGCAACAATGCCAAACCAAGCCACACACTGCGCACCATGTCAACAATGCCAAACCAAGCCGCACACTGCACCATGGCAACAATGCCAAACCAAGCCGCACACTGCGCACCATGGCAACGATGCCAAACAAAGCCGCATATCATGCACCATGGCAATGACGCCAAACCAAGCCGCACACCGCGCACCGTGACCACGACGCCAAAACCAAGCCGCACACTGCGCACTACATGGCAGCGGCGCCAAAACCAAACTACATATCGCACTCATTGGCAACCATGCAAAACTAAGCCGCTATGCCATTGGCACATGCCAAATATAGCGCCCTAGGCTTGCAAAACGTGCAACTAGGTCAACATGGCCAGTCACGTGCCATTGGCACATGCCAACACGTACCACAAGCCATATTTCCAAGCCGCTATTCCATTGGCACATGCCAAATATGGCGCCCTAGGCTTGCAAAACGTGCAACTAGGTCAACATAGCCGTACGTGCCATTGGCACATGCCAACACGTACCACAAGCCCTATTACCAAGCCGCTATGCCATTGGCACATGCCAAATATAGCGCCCTAGGCTTGCAAAACGTGCGACTAGGTCAACATGGCCGTACGTGCCATTGGCACATGCCAACACGTACCACAAGCCATATTTCCAAGCCGCTATGCCATTGGCACATGCCAAATATAGCGCCCTAGGCTTACAAACCATGCAACCTAGGCCAAGTCGGCCACGCATGCCATTGACACATGCCAACATGCTCGCTGGTAGCTTTTCCTACCAAGGCCACGGCCCCAACGGCCACGCATGCCATTGGCACATGCCAACATGCTCGCTGGTAGCTTTTCCTACCAAGGCCACGGCCCTAACAGCCACGCATGCCATTGGCATATGCCAACATGCTCGATGGTAGCTTTTCCTACCAAGGCCACGGCCCTAACGGCCACGCATTCCATTGGCACATGCCAACATGCTCGCTGGTAGCTTTTCCTACCAAGGCCACGACCCTAACGGCCACGCATGCCATTGGCACATGCCAACATGCTCGCGGTAGCTTTTCTACCAAGGCCACGGCCCTAACGGCCACGCATGCCATCGGACATGCCAACATGCTCGCCGGTAGCTTTTCAACGGCCACGTATGCCATTGGCACATGCCAACATGCTCGGGTAGCTTTTCCTACCAAGGCCACGGCCCTAACGGCCACGCATGCCATTGGCACATGCCAACATGCTCGCTGGTAGCTTTTCCTACCAAGGCCACGGCCCTAACGGCCACGCATGCCATTGGCACATGCCAACATGCTCGCTGGTAGCTTTCCTACCAAGGCCACGGCCCTAACGGCCACGCATGCCATTGGCACATGCCAACAGGCTCATTTAGTAGCTTTTTCCTACCAAGGCCACGGCCTAACGGCCACGCATGCCATTGGCACATGCCAACATGCTCGCCGGTAGCCTTCATCACCTAGCCTTGGCCCTAATGCGCGCCGGTAGCCTAACTTGCAAGCCAGGCAACCTAGGCCAATTCGACCATACGCGCCATTGGCACATGCCAAAACCCACGCTGTAGCCTAATTTGTTAATCATGCAACCTACCACCAAGGCATTCCGCACATGCCACACACGCCACTAGCAGCTCTCGGCATTGCCACTTACACTCAACGTACAACCTACCACCAAGGCATTCCCCACATGCCACACGCGCCACTAGGAGCGCCACCTGCACTCAAGGTGCAACCGACACTCGAGATATCAACACAAACTGGGGGATGCTTTCCAGGGTTTTGGTTTGGCTGTCACAGCTTGCAACGTACATTACGCTCACATTAAGAAAGCGTGAAAAGGAATAAAGCGGTCAAATAAATGAGGAAATAATGGTGAAAACGTTTTCACCCATTAACACCATGCGGTTACCACCTCCTCCCATTATTTCACCCTATACTCTCTTCTTTCATGAGGCTAGGGCACGTTTCAATCTCGACTTGTATAAATAGGTCTTACCTATTTCCACCGTACAACAAGTCTCGGTCAGAGAAAATACTACACTCTCGGAAAGGCAACTTTGCAAGATCTCCCAAAAGCTTTCATCTCTTGCAAGCTTCCCAAGCTTTTACTTTCGATACAAGTCGAGATACTACCATCCTGCACTATTCCGTTCTCAACACCTTTCTTTGCTTCCTCCCCAAATCAACCCTTCTCCTCCACTTTGTGACCGAAGCAAAGTCCGAACGGCCATTTCTTGGTTTAGGCCGGACTTGTACAGATTGATCTCTCGAATCTATAAAGTGCTCACGTGCAGCACATTTGTTTAGGGTTTCAACCAGTTTCTCACTCACCTACCGAATTTACCGAAATCGGCATAAACGATTTTCACCCATAAACACCTAGTTAATAGGAAATTAAGGATGTCCCATTGGAGATGCTCTTAGAACGGGGGTCTTAACGTCCTCAAAGTTGGGAATTTGTGAGATTCGTGTTTGTACGGTTATCTCTGGATAACCATTATGTCAGGCAGTTAATCTGTTGCGTGTGTAGTAGGAAGTTACGAATGCCAGTTGAAACCGTGTAAGTCCTGTAATATCTCTGTGTTATATATTTTGGCATGAATGAATGGAAAATCAGAGAATTATTATCAAAACAATTTGTTAGCCTTCTAACAGAGGTATTAGTGTCCCTTTGATGATACCATTTTTTGGCGTCCCTTTAACGATATTGAAACCATTTTTTATTAATCCATTAACAAAATAGGTAGAAAGAAGGATCAAACCCTTCAACTTCTTCTTCTTCCCTGAAGCCCTCTACAATATCAGTTATGCAAGAACGTAACATATAGCTATCAAAATTAAGAACAAAATGTCTATAGCCTGAATGAAGACATCTAAAGGATTTAGAAGCAAGGGCTAAAACAAAATGTTTGATTTTCGCCAATGACACTGTCTGATGACTAGCGGGATTAACATACATCAATAACAAGCATTACAAAATAGTGCAACATGATGCAAACGGTTTTTGTGAATAAAAAATGAAACGGAAAATGGGTCATTTGTCCAAAAAGTTTTAAAACATGGTTCAAATGGACGAGTAAAAATTATTATGGGTGAAATGGACAAAAAAATAGCAAAGGATGAAACTGATTCATCCTGGCTTAAACTTAAAAATAGCGAGATGAAACTGGATGCATCCTGATATAAATTAAAAATAAGAAAAAGAATTTGAAAATGGGTGGGATGAAACTGGTTATATCCTGTCTATTTTTATATTTTTGTCCATTTAAACAAAGATCAAAATCTAAATATCTTTTCACCTTGAATTATTAATTTCGGTCTTCTTAACCAATTTACGAAAAGCTGAGTAATACAAAATATATGATCACTTTTTAATTATTAGTACTATTTCAATAATTCCTTTTTAAGACTCTTTATTTATTTTTTTTGAAGCATTAAGACTCTTTATTATCCTAATTTGATTGGGGCCAAAGATATTAATTGGGGGCCTCCACTAGAGGACAAAAAGGTCACCCAAACCTAATTTGGGTCACCCCTTAACAAATTTTTTTCTAAATACCTAAACTACCCCTCGAATGATTAGTATTAAAACTTAATAAAGTTAATTTAATTAGTGTGGTTAGATTATGTTAGATAAAAAAGGATTTTTTTTTTTTTTTTTTTTTTTTTTTTTTTTTTTTAGAAGAAGAAGAGGAGGTTTTAGAGGAAAACTTGGGGTTTTTAGAAATGAGTAATTCAAGTAGGGAAATGATGTTGGAGAAGGTTCAAGTAACAGAGATGATTGTGTTGATGGTAAGATTATCTTAAATTCTCCCATGGATTGGATATATGTCACAACACAGAGAAAGAGTCGTCATTGTATTGACACCAAAATGACGACTCAAACCCGCAACTTTTCCAGTTATGAAAATCGTCAGGGTAATATGATATACCTGACGACTCAAACCTCGCAACTTTTCCAGTTATGAAAAATCGTCGTGTAATATGATATACCTGACGACTCAAACCTCGCAACTTTTCCAAAGTTATGAAAAATCGTCAGGGTAATATGATATACCCTGACGACTCTTAGCTTGGTCACAAAGAGTCGTTATTTTGTGTGTCTATACCAAGACGACTCTGAAAATTTTTGGGACAGAGAGGCTGTTTGTTTTTCACCTAGGGTCGTTGACCTTTAAAAAGGGTCGTCCATAGAGGATCGTCATAGGTTTCTTTATTATGTTAACGACTCTAATCTAGGGTAAAAAATATGAAAACCAGAAATAGGGTCGTTATCTTGATCATCATATACCCTAACGATTTTTTATGGTCTCTATATGCATATGAAAAATCGTTAGGTTTAGGCTTGTCGAATTGACGACACTTTTTATCAGAATCGAAATTTTTCTGGTGAATTTTTTTTTTTTTTTTTCTTGGAGTCGTTAATGGAGGAGAAGAGAAGAGTCGAGAGGGTGAGAGGGGAGGGAGTGATTTTTTTGTTTAGAACTAGAAATGAATTGGGACTTAGGATTAAGAGATAAAAGGTTTTTTAAGATTTATTTTTAGTGAAGGGTATAAAAGTACTTTCATAATCGGATTAATACGCCCCTGAAAAATTTGGGGTGCAAATAAAATGTCAAGCCCCCCTATTAATATTTTGGGCCCCAATCAAATGAGGTTTATTATTCATATACAAGTCCGAGTGTCCGAGAGTTGGAAATTTTTGGGCCTCAATTTTTGAGAGGCCACGAAATATAAAAGAAAAATCCCCTTAAATATTTAACCTGAGCAGGATGAGGGTTTCTTCGTCGTCATCATCATCAGGTACGATCGATTCTCACGATTTAGTTCCTGCAATTGAGAGTTTATCGTTATCATCATCAACGGAAACGTCTTCTTCTTGTTGTTCCGTTATGGACATAGTAATCGGTGACATTGATCTGTTAACACTTATTTTGATACGTCTACCTGCGAAATCACTCCTGGTATTCAAGTCAGTATCTAAACAATGGCTTTCTCTTATTTCTGACCCAATTTTTGTTGTTACCCACTCTCGTCGACACAAACATAAAACCAGCGGCTTGTTCTTTGAAAGCCCTCATAGATTTTCCCATGAAAGATTACCAGGATATGTTAATACGGACGAATGTTTTGATGTTATATACGATTTTCTCCTTCTTGATGATAGTAAATATGAAAAAGGAAATACAGGAGAGGAGGAGAGGGCTGTTACTGGTCGGTGGTGTGGTTTGGAAATCCCTAGGAAATTCGGCGACGAGTACGACCCAGAGTTCATGATCGAGTCCCCTCTCGAAATTACTCAATCTTGTAATGGTCTTTTATGTTGCAATAGAGAGACTGATATTGATGATGAAATTGACGGGGATGGGGATCCAATGAATGTAAAATCTACTACTGTGTACCAAACTTACATTTATAATCCAACCATGAGACGATATAAACGTGTTCCACCGTCCCCTTTCAGAGATAATGTCCCAAAACGAGCCGACTGTTGGATCAACGTCTGCAGTATCAGTTTAGCTTTTGATCCAGTTAAGTCTACGGACTATCAAGTTATCTGCATCTGGAGAGTTGAACCCCGTCGTTGGTGTGATTGGGTTAAAAACGTTAATGGTAAGTTTTATATTGAAATATACTCGTCTAAAACAAACTCTTGGAGGAAGCTCAGTTCCACCTATGCAAATCCGTTTTACGGGGGTACTTGTAAGTTTTCTCGACCTGGTGTATATTGGAATGGTTGTTTGCACTGGATTGCGTATCGCTCTGCGGAGTCCTCAATTTATTTTGATATCGAACAAGAACTAGTGAAGCCGTTGCCAGCTTCACCTGGTGATACTGTGAAGCCGTTGCCAAATAGTAATCTTAGTCGTCTCATGAATGTTATGTATTTCGGGGACTGTGGTGGTCATTTGTATCTTATAGAGCTTGAATCACGTGATAGTACTCATTTCGACATTTTGAAGATGGAGATTGATTACTCTGCTTGGAAACGTATATACAGGCTTGACTCAGATAGACTTGTAGCTCTATATCCGGGGAACGGTCCATTATTATATCAGCGTAAATATTTTCCGAGATTATTAGTATTGTTCCTCGAGGAAGA
This sequence comes from Papaver armeniacum, assembly GCA_023531295.1. NCBI lineage: Eukaryota > Viridiplantae > Streptophyta > Magnoliopsida > Ranunculales > Papaveraceae > Papaver > Papaver armeniacum. Next base: position 55,281 of record JAJJWW010010097.1, on the reverse strand, counting down.
TGAAACAGAATCATTGTCAAAGCTGGTGGTTGCTGTATCAGGGGATAAGGTTATATCTTATGATCCGAAGGAAATGAGTGTTAACGAAATTCATACTTTTCCTGAGACATACTCTTACCTTATACCTCCTGTTTTTGAAGTCCAACTGGGTCGTGTTCATCTTTACGTCGAGTCACTTGTGTGTGTTTGATGCAGTAACTCTGATTCATCTTCTTGTTTCTTGTCTCTCAAACCGGCAAGCACAGTTTGCACGTGAATTTTAAGAGAGAAGCTGCATGGTCAGAGGGATGGTTGTTTGGAGTTTGTATTATCAGTACTCTATACTCTGATATTAAGTATCGAGTCACCTGAAGGTCAAGGAGGTACGTTAACCTTACGACAGTTCAGGTTTTACCAGTGATGCCATCAGAAGAATTGAAAGCTAATCCATACACGTTTTGGTATAGCCAAATACAAAATGTAATTATCTCGAAATCGAGCGCTTGAAAGACCTATTGCTAAACAGATCACCACAGTGGTATTAAAGGTTGCTTCTTCTTTTGGGGTGCTATATTCGCTTTCAGAATTGCACGGACGAGAGGTATGACTCGTATTTGGTTTGAATGTGACACGATGCACGTTATTAGGGAGTTATCAGATCCTTCTCTGGTTCCGTGGAGGTTTGCCCTTTATTGGGAAAATTGTTTGAGATTTTTATCATCGATAGAATTCAGATATTCTCATAATTATAGAAAGATGGTTAATTGTATAGAGAAGGAAAGACAGTGGCTGATTTATAGGCCAAACGGGGAGCTACTACATGGTCTCAATGGTGGAATGAGCCACCATATTTTATCTGAGCAGCTTTGAGTAGTGACAGATTGAGTCTGTCTTTCTTATCGTTTCAAATAATTTGTAGCATGTTATCTTTTGTTTTGTTCTCTTTCTCTCTTTTCTCCTGAGGTTTGGCCTAGCTCCCTGTAAACATAGGAATTTGACCAAACCCGAGGACAGTAATGGGAACCTCGAGTATCAGCCGAGGTTATCATTGACAATGTCGGGTCGCTATTGCCGATGACACAACAGAAGTGAGCTTTCCCAAAGATGGGGTTGCCCCGAAGAAGAGAACTCGTGGGTGCTCAAATAACTCTAAATGTAATAGTACATGTGTACGGCTAATAATAGAAGACTTATTACATGGTAATATACTGCTAATATATATGGGGAAGGATCCGTTGACATGGTTATAATGACATAATCCGTTGACATGGTTATCATTTTTTCTACCAAACCTAACCGGCAATGAATTTAAAGCTAATATTCTGGCGACATGTTCCTCGTATAAAACTCTACATTCCTACTAAAAATGAGAGAATTCCGAAATACGAAACTTCACCATCCACATATTTTAATTTCAACCGTTAATCTTCAACGGTTGATATTCAAAATGGTAGATGGTGGTCTTATACATCTCGGAATGATCTCATTTTTGGTGGGAGTGTAGAGACTTATAAGAAAAACATGTCAACAAAAAAATAGCCTCGAATTCATTGCCCGTTGGGTTTGGTAGAGAAATTTGCGCTAAAATGTCAAGATTATGTCATTATAACCATGTCAACTGATCCTACCCCAATATATAAACTCTACTATCTTTAGCCGGCTTACCCCTACATGAGTAGATTTTCTGATACCAATCCCAACATGTCATAAGTCTATGGATGGAACTCCTAAACAGACCCGTTTTTTTTTTTGTGTTCTTTTTTTTTGAACGAAAATTTTACACAAATTGGTCAATTAACCCAAAACAAAAATTCATGGGTGAAAAAGACATGTAAAATTTGACACTGTTTAAATAGACGAGAATGTAAAAATAGTCAGGAAGTAAAGAGTTTCATCCTACCTATTTTCAAATATTTTTTCTTATTTACATCAGGATGCATCCAGTTTCACCTTCGCTATTTTTAAGTTTAAGCCAGGATGAATCCAGATTCATTCTTGCTATTTTTTTGGTGTCCATTTCACCCATACTAATTTTTACTCGTCCATTAGAACTATGTTTTAAAAATATTTGGGCAATTGACCAAATTTCTCAAAATTCAGAAAATGGGCTATATAGCCAAAAAGGTACTTTTCCTGGGTCAAATGAACGGGTAAACATTCCACCTGGGTCAAATGGACAGAGCATATTTTTAATGGGAACAGACTAAACTACCCTTTCTATCACGCTACTTAACATCGTTTCTCAACATTTCTTCTCGTCTTCTCCGTCGCCTCCACAGAAACCAGATATAAAAAGCCATTACCAGCTCTCTTTCTCCATCAGCGTCTGCACCTCATCTTCTCCATTAGCAAGTACCATCGTCTTCTTTCTACACCGTCTCCATTATCAAACACAATAACATCGTATTCCTCTACCATCTCAATCTCCTCCACACTCACCAACACCAACACCACCATCGACATCATCACCTTTATCCAACGACACCGTTATTGGTACCAACAACACCACCATCATAAGTCTGTGAATGAGTAATTTAATTAAAATTTCTCAAATTTATTAATCTAAAAAATTAGGGTTTTGTGTTAATTTGATTTCATAAGATAGGAAATGAAGACTATGCTCAAATTGGTAAATTTCTTAACCTTAATTGTGTTTTTGATTGTAATTGATTTCAAATTTGTTCAAATCTTAATTACAATCTCAGATGCACATGTATGTTAATGTTTATATATTTACTCTGATTAAAAGGAACCTGGGTTCGTCATGTCATGATTTCATCTAGTTTCAAACTAAGATGAACTTGGTTTCATCATGTTTTAAATGTGCATATTGATTTATTTTATTTTGGAAATGTAGAGATAGCATATTTTAGAATGACATGGGTTTTGATTCTTGAATTGATTGATTTTGCGTTCATGTAATTTGATATAATTAACTAAGTGATTTACCTATGTTGTCTTTAATTCCTTATGATTGATGAATTTAAATCTAACTGATGAAACCAGTTTCATTTAGGTTTAATTTTTAGTGTATCTTGTTTTAGCATGTTTAAACTAGGATGAAATCAGTTTCATCTAGCTTTAATATAGTAAAACTAGGAAGAAACCAGTTTGATTTATGTTTGAATTGTGGTGTATATTGTTTTAGCATATCCAGGTTTAATATTGTATAAAATAAGATGAAACCAAATTTCATTTAGGTTTAATTTTTAGTGTATATTGTTTTAGCACGTTTAAACTAGGATGAAACCAGTTTCATCCAGGATTAATATATTATAAATTAGGATGAAACCAGTTTCATTTAGGTATAATTTGTGGTGCATATTGTTTCAGCACGTTTTGACTAGGATGGAATTGGTTTCATCCAGGTTTAATATGTGAGTGCATGTTTTTGACTAAATATTATTTTGCGATTTAATGTGGGTACTTTTTTTAACCAATTTTTTTTTTTTTTTTTTTTTAGGTTTTTATGATGATAGAAATGGAGATGTTGTTGTAGTAGGTGATGGCAAGGTTGGAAAGCTGCAGGACATGGTATGAGAGAAGTTGCAGCTGAGATCGCAAGTAGTTGTTCAATGAGATAATGATGCAAAAAGTATGAGTTGGAGAGCTGCAGGACATGGTGATATGTAGGAAAGTGAGTTTCATATGGAATGCATATGGGTTGTATAAGGAACAGTGGCTTGTGGCAGAGCTGGTGCTGCTTGAAATGTGTGCAATGGTATTGATGAATGCTAGGATGTATATATGGAAATGTGCAGGGAAGCAGCTCAGATAAAAGTTTCAACATGTGTTTTAGTTTGAAAACAATGAATTTTAGTAATCTTGATGTAGTTTAAGCTTAACTTTTTTGTTTGTAAAACTTTTTTTGCATAGATATATGAATGCATATATCTTAATTGCAAGTCAATTAAATATGAAATGTTTTTACTTAAACTAGACTGTACTATGAGTGGTCAGTAATTTTAGTAACCTTGTCTTAGAATATGCAGGATGAAACCAGGTATATCCTAGCAGATTTATTTATTTTGCAGAATGTACATGATGAAACTGGTTTCATCCTGGCAGAAACATGTTTTTGTGAGTTTTTGCAGGATGAATATGTTTTTGTTTTTCAGAATATGCAGGATGAAATCAGTTTCACCCTGGCCAAAAAATCTATTTTTTTAAAATATACAGGATGAAACCGGTTTCATCCAAGTCTAATCTTTCTTATACCATGAATTCATTCAAGCTTTTACCAGAAAATTGAAAGACATCTATATTGAAGAAACTAACAAAAGTCACTAAGATACACTTTTTTGAATGTGTCAAAATAAACAAAAGTTGCAATACTGACATACAAATTAATGTACTCATAAACTTCAAAAAAAAAAGTCTCTCGTGATTTCTAAATACACTTCATACACAACCATCGAACTATAGTTATGGTGTAGTCGAGAAGCTGCAAATGTTCATGTTGTTTTGCTTCTTGAACTCGAACAAAACCTCACATACTGAACCCATTTTGCTGTCAAAATACATTTTACAAACACAAGCTCTAAACCTTTTCAGTTCTTTAAACACCACAAACCAATTAGACGCAACATATGGTACACTCAACTACAGTTACCCTGTTAATTCAAGAATTTTCTCAAACACTTGCAGGGTGTTACTCTAGTATTGGTGAGATAACTTCTCTGTTGATTTTTATGCCCAACACAACACCTTCCCTGAAATTATTACAATTTAATTCTAACACAATCATTCACAAATCACTAACCCATTCGGTGATAATCTCCCGTTGACGACATCAACCACAATACCCATTAGCTCACATCAACAACCATATCTTACATTGAATCAAGCAACACTTGGTCCATTTTCTCTCTTCCAATTCATCTCTATCTTTATGGAAGCGACAGTCCTTCCACAAACTAGTTTCTTCCAATCCAAACTTCAAATCAAACAAAATCTGAATTGGAAAAATCAGTTTTGATTAGATCGAACCAAATCAGGCTACGCATCAGAATCAATTCAAATCAGGCTTAACTATTGAACCAAAGATTAGATAAGAGTTTGATAGTAAACAAAGCGTATATTGGATCGAAAGATTGAATCAACAAACACAGAAACCCGTTACAACAATTGAAACTTCAAACTTACTGATTTGTTGATATGAGATGATTTTTGAAAGTAGAATATTCTAAAATTCGATTCCACAATCATTAATCACCATCATTACCCAGATTTGAAAGAGAATTTTCACCTTTGGTGCCTTCGGTGTGAATCATTTATGTTGTATCCAAAAGGAGGAAAATTTTCAGAAAAAAATCGTTTATAAACGATAAGGGTATGTTTTTTCTATTCACTTTTTTCTGGGTGAAATATCCAAATTGGCTAATTGAACAGTATATTTCTGATTTTTGGCTATATAAACAGTATCAAAAGCTAGAAATCTATTTCACCCAGGAATTGTTGGTTTTGGTCTTTTTAACCAATTTTGTGTCCGATCAACTGTATCTAAATAGAAGAGAAAAAATGCAGAAAAATAAATAAAATGAATTCTTCGATCGTTCTCTAAATTTGATCGACAAAATCCTTCCTAATTTTTTATCAGTCCAAGCAACAGTCCAAGCAACAAAATAAGTGATAGCTATCCGAAAAATCAATAAAGGGGGTTGGAACTCAGCTTGTTGCTAGCTCCCCACCAACTCTTTGTAAATTATTTTTGGGTTCCCATCTTTAAGAAAGCAAGTCTCTAACACATAGTAGGATATTTTAAGAACGCGCAATTGGGGGATAAAAAAACTAATTGGGGGATAGAGGAAAAAGACAAAAACTGGATCCAAATATCAATTCGGGGTCACCCATTATCTAAGTATTTTTTAAATCCTAATCTATCCCTCACTAATCGGGTTTAGTGGTTAATAATAATTAGTAAAAATCTTAAGATTTTTTTATAAATGATTAGTATGTGTTTTATTTGTTTTTGGGTGAGTGTGGTGAGAGTAGAAGGAGGGAAAATATTTTGAGAGAGAAATTTTTTTGTGGAAAATGGAGGATGATTGTGAAGAGAGGATTGGTCTTCTTTGAATCTTTAGCTCAACTACAACAAGGAGCATATCTTGAATCTTCACTAACGACAACAACTCTCAATTGCAACTCATTGTTGAGCCAACACCCTTGAATGATGATTTTGACGAGTATGGAGAGTTTCTTGAAGAACCAACACAAGAAAGTAAACTTGCACAACATACTAGCATCCCAACACACAGGTAAAGATGCTAAGATGTCGAAAATCAATTTTTCTTTAAACCTGCCATTTTTTCGCATGAAAACCTCGATGCCGGCATGGTCGTTGTATGAATACCATGCCGGTAGTCAAGGTACCGGCATGGTATTCATACTACGACCATGCCGGTAAACTGATATCCCCCAATTTGAATTATAAACCGGCATAGAATTCTACCAAAAAACTATGCCGGTACACAGTTAACCTTTTTACCTAACAAGGAATATACTACGGAATATTCAACTGGCATGGTTTCATTAATCGGTTACCATGCCGGTATTGAATGAAAAACATACAGGAAACAATTCCATCCCAAACCAAAAACCGGCATTGAAACTTAATAAACATCAACGCCGGAATTTAGAACCGGCGTAGAACCATCAATATCGATAATGCCTAGGAAGAAACCGCGTTGTTCGATTACAACTTTTCAATGTCGGTACCTACAAAAAAACATGCGGGAATAAATGTTTTCCAAAGCTAAATTCCGGCATTCAATATCAATTATTTTTCAATGCCGAATTGTGTACCGCTTGGAACAATATTTTACGATAATGTCAGCATCCTCGGCTTCCGTTGTTTTCTTCTTACGAAATAATATGCCGGAATAGGTTTCAAAATTGGTCTTCCGTTTTGGTTAACTTAGGCAATGCCGGAAAAATTGTCGAGCATGCCGGTACGGGTTTCCGGCATAGTGTTTTAATGTTGTTTTTCTGGGGAGGAACTTGGACGTCATCCGGGCGGACGACATAAGGATGTGACCATTCCAGGTACTCTTCCATGTAATCGGCATCAACTTCATCATCGTTTCAGCAATCTCCAACTTTTCCCACTGACTAATATCTACCAAACGACGTGGTTCCCTATCCCTCCAATCTGTTGGGTCCGGTTTTGGAACATACTCTACATGCAACCGATTTGGAGTTGAATAACACCGAGAAAAGTCGAGATCAAAACATTGAAAAGAGGCCGTCTGGAAAGGTCGACATAAGGATGTGACCATTCCAGGTACTCTTCCATGTAATCGGCATCAACTTTATCACCGTTTTCAGCAATCTCCAACTTTTCCCACTGACTAATATCTACCAAACGACGTGGTTCCCTATCCTCCAATCTGCTGGGTCCGGTTTTGGAACATACTCTACATGCAACCGATTTGGAGTTGAATAACACCGAGAAAGGTCGAGATCAAAACATTGAAAAGAGGCCGTCTGGAAAAGTGCTAATTGCTTATATCCAAGTTGACGCATCACACGCGTAGGATTAGCCATAACGTATCCTTTTGGGTGGAACAACGGCCCATGGTAAAATGCAACGTTACCAAACCTCAAAACCAGCCGGTTTCCTCTAGCCTCCTTGTAAGGGTCGAACACAACATCTTTGGTACTCATTGCGTCCAAAGCCAATCTCATATCGATCAGTCGACCTGTGTTACCGGGCTTTGGAGTATTGTTGAACTCGTATCTCTTAGCTAGAGGCGTATCGGGTTCTCGGAAGATCTATGATCTTCAAGGAGGGGTAGGCCTTGAACAAGGTTGGGAAGTGTTCATAAGCCCACACCTATTCCAATGTGAAGCAATAAGTTTTGTTTCTAAGTTCACCATAAGAGTACATATATGAACAATATACATAATAACATAAGTTTAAGAACAAATTTACATGCGGAGAGTGAAATTCCCGACAAATTGGTTGGTTTTAGCCTTAGAGGCCCTTCTCATCTCCATCATCAAATGTGCCATTACCGCGGTGCCCCAAGAATATCCATAGACACCTTCTAACGGATCCAAGTAATCGAAGGTAGTTCACACTAACCCTGTTGCCATTGGTGTCAGGGAATACCCTAGTGCCCAAGATGTACAACAGGTAGCAGCGGCAGTATAACGAATTTGTTTAGGGTCCCATCCATCCTTCAAACTTCTTTTCTTTGTCTTTTCAAAATTCTTCTTAAGCAGCGTCAACTTGATTGTCTTTGTCTTACCAGACGTGGATTCATAAAATCTCTCCACAGATGTTTTGTAGTCCCAACCAAATAGCTTGTTAGTCGATCGAGGTGCAACTCAGACCATTCTAGGTCTAGAGACTCAACTCCTTCTGCAATTGATTTGCCGATAACATTCAAGCCTAGAATGTTCTGAGCATCTTCAGGGATGAAGGTCATCTCCCCAAAAGGGAAGTGCATGGTATCGGTTTCACCATGATACCTTTCGACGAAACAATTTATAGTAACAGAATCAGGCTTCACATAATTTTCAACCAAAGCATATAGACCAAAATCTCTTACTATTGTTTGGACCTCTTCGCATTCCTCGGACAAGTCCCAACCATCCGCGGCTTGGTTTCGGCAAACACGCACAGCCTTATTATGATCCTACAATTAGGAGAGACAATACAATTAAGAGATTTTACATAAATACACAACAACACATATGTACAAGATAGAAAATGCTTACATAGGTTTGATAGATAGTACGAGCCCACGAGTGCTTGTATCCAAATAGTGTTTTTGGTTCCGGAGCTTCGCCCCAAATTCTACCACGTTCAAGGTCAGGAATCATGTCATCAATGTGAGGAAGGTGAGAACCATTAACTTTCACTTTGACGTTGCCCTTCCCCTTCTTTCCATTGCCTTGTGTTGGTTGTTGACTTGGGCCACCAAATTCGCTTTGGCTTGCTAATTGACTTTACTCTTCATCTGGTTCATCTTGATCATCCCGCTCACGGTTTGCAAGTCGACTACGGTCACTACCACTCTCCCAAATTATCCTCTTGTACCAGCCCCCAAACGTATCTTACGACCTTCATCTTTCCCTCGAGGAGGCGGACCGAGGAGTACTATCAAGACCGTCCTTCCTTCTTCTCTTAGTGACATCTTTATTTTTTATTTTGTTGGCTTCCTTTGCTTTTGACCTATATCGTAAGCACACGGAAAGCAATGAATATAAGACAACTCACCTCCAGTTTTAGTACCGGCATTGAATACCTTAAACTAAACCACGCCGGTACAATGTTCAGAAGCATACACATTGACTATGGACGATGCTTAGGTACTCACTACCGGCATATAATGCAACCTAAAATCTATGCCGGTATTGTTGACAATGTTCCTGTATGTTTTAAGTCCACTACCGGCATTCTCTAATTATTAAAAAACAATTCCGGTATCCATAACCGGCATTGAATGAATCCAAAAAACAATGCCGGTTCTGGTGCCAAATTCATAAACTCTCCTGTATGTTTTAAGAGTACTACCGGCATGCTCGAAATATTAGAAACGAATGCCGGTACTCAACACCGGCATTGAATGAATCCAAAAAACAATGCCGGTTCTAGTGGCAAATTCATAAACTCTCCTGTATGTTTTAAGTCCAATACCGGCACACACGAATTATAATCAAACACTGTCGGTACTACAAAACCGGCACTGTATTCATCCTAGATTGAATGCCGGTAGTGAAAATTCAGTCTCTCGTTATTCGGGGTTGTAAACCGGCATTGTATTCATCCTAGATTGAATGCCGAACACAAAACCTGCACTTTGTATTCATACGAATTTCAATGCCGGTACTCTACGAAACTCAACTGTTTGAGTTAGGTTTCATGATTCTAACTCGAACCCATTGCCATAGATCGATTTAAACACCTAAAAAGTAGTTTTAAATGACTTACCTTCTCACGAAGCCATATATTTGTGTAGTTGATCGCCGACATAACGTTGCTTCTTCGTGTTCTTGCTCTTGAGCAATCTTAGCAAGTCTTTCCGCTTTGTTTTGTTGAGCAATCGATGATGTTGAGTTCGATTGGGAATTTGGTTTCTTTCGTGGAGGCATTGTTTATGATTCGGGTTGGTTAATCGATGAAGAAATTTTTGAATCGACGATTAATCGACGAAGAACGATGAAGAACGATGGAAATTTTTTTTTTCAGAACCTAACCATAGGACTGTGCCGGTACTGAAAGAGAAATGGGGATATATGTTTTGGTTTTTTGATTTTAATGTTTTAGTAGAAAGGGTATTCTGGTCTTTTCAGAATGTTTTTTAATTAACCAAAGGGTATTTTAGTATTTTCATACCCAAAAATCACCCCTTAACACACACCATGGGTTGGAGAAGTAATCAATATCCCCGATTCCTTTTTTTATCCCCCAATTGCGCGTTCTATTTTAAGCTGTCTTTGCTGTATTTCATCCTGGAAGGAACTGGTCAAACTTCACCACTCAGTCGGGATTCATAAGGGGAGCTGATCTTTCACCGTTTGATCAACAAAATAAGTTACCAAAAAATCAATAAAGACAAATTTGGACATTTATGAAAATACGAGGATAATGTTGTCATGTACTCATGTTCACCATCTTAACAGAGCGCACCCCTATTATGTCCGAACAAACCTGCACTCCTGGCTCTTTCAGGATGCAGTAGCGTCCAAACATCTTTCACAAGAGACGGTAGGTGGTGTAATTTAGCGATCAAAATTAAGCACAAATTGTCTATAGCCTGAATGCAGATTGAAAGGATTTAAAAGCAAAAGCTTAAAAAGACATTGAAACGGTTTGAAGACTCGGGGAATTACCATACAAACATAACTAGTAGCATTACAAAATAGGCGGACCATGAACAAATTGACGCCTACATATATCAAGTTATTTTTGTAACAAATAACAAAAGAGGTTAAATTTTCACTATTTATCAGTAAAATTAAAGTGCTCCAATCCAATATCTTAATCAGTTGTTGCTAGCCGGTTCAATCAACCAATCATGGTGTTCAAGAGATGATGACAAATTTTGATCCTCCTTATGAAGCTCTCGCTGTTGTTGCTTAAAAAATTGATCAGCTGCATCATTATTCGAAACTAGCACTCCATTAGTACCACCGCCACCACCATCTAAACTCTTCAAGAAATCAAACCACCATGTGTAACTAGAATTAGATAACTTATCCCCCAAATCAATATTAAAATTATCCTGATCTTGCATCTGCTCATCACAAATGTTATAAACAACATCACCACAGGTACTATAATTAGTTGCTGAAGTAGTGAATGAGGCCGGGGTGACAGGAAATACAGAAGGTGAAGTTGTAGACCATATTGGTTGTGACACTAGAGGTTGCCACAAATAAGAATAACCACCACCACCACCACCACCAGCAGCAACAGGAAACTTATTCATTGGTGATGCTGAGTAAGAGCAATATTGATGATGGTGAACAAGACTACAACTATTACAATCGGCAACACACCTACAACTACCACAACAATTGCAAATATTGCTAACAGCAGTAGTAGTATTAAAAATGGTACCAGCAGCATAGCCATTAGCTCTTGCAGAAGCAGCAACACTAGTATTATTACTTGATCTATGAAGCTGTAAAGCATTAGCTATTTCTTTTCTAGCTTCAGCTACATCAGAGATACCATCAAACGAACAACCACCGAAGCTTATATTTAGACCTTTAGTTGATGATGATGATCTCCTTCTTGTTCGTGTAGCGGGTTGTGTTTTTCTTGATGATTTTTGCTCTGCTCAGCCATTTTTTGCATCTAGCTAAAGATAAATCCAGAGAGAGCTTTTGTTTGTTTTGATGATGTAAAACAGCCTAAAAGGTGTTATAGTGGTGTTTCTCTGTTTGCTCAACAAGTTGGGTTAATGAGATATCAATACCGAGTACTTTAGATAGATAAAAAGAGAAAATCAGTGTGGAAGTGACATGTATACTGACACGTTGTCTTCAATACATGCAGAGGTAGCTAGCTTAGCTACTTGACAGATCAGACAATTTAATGTTACGTTTAATTTTTATTCCAACCATCTTAACTACTCTGATAGAGTGTGATTTCCATTTAGACCACGGTTCTGCGCTTGAAACATGTCCTAATAACAAATAAGTCAATAACTAGTGCGTTTGGTGGGGATTGTGATTATAGATGGGGTAGAGCCAGAGTTAAAGATGGGAACTGCAATTATACTCTGAAACCATAATTTTGTGATTTGAGACATTTCATCCAACATGTGTCACATGAATAATCTATACACAAAATTGGTCAAAAGACCAAAATCAACAATTTCCTGGGTGAAAAGACACTTAGATTTTAAATCTTTTAAATAAATAGCAAAAATTAAAAAGATCTTGTTTTAAATGGACAAAAACTTAAAAATAGGCGGGATAGTGTAATCCGTTTCATCCTGTCCATTTTCAAATATTTTTTTCTTATTTTTATTTTGCAAGGATGCATCAGTTTCATCCTTGCTATTTTTTAAGTATAAGCTAGGATGAATCCGGTTTCATCCTTGCTATTTTTTTGGCTATTTCACCCATACTTTTTTTACTCGTCCATTTGAACCGTGTTTTAAATTTTTTTGGACAAATGACCCATTTTCTCTAATTTATAAACACAACACTCGATGTCGTCTTTTTTTACCGAAAAAAATGAAAAAAAAATCGACATCTGAGACATTTAAATTGGAAATTATATGACACATAAATATATCAGAAATGCGATTATAAACACGTCGTTCAAGGTTGGATATAATAAAAAAAATTAATCACATATTCAAGTCTAGCTATTTTTTTTTTCAATGAATTAAGTGCGAATTAATCAAATATTGGCACATATTTTGGTATAAGAGGGGTTGAGAAACGGGTTTGTGTAGTTTTTTACTTTGTTTTACTGCCTGCCTTGTCTAATGCTACTAACTTGGATTTTTATTTCTTGGGAGAGTTATCCTCCACATGTACAGTTAAGTCCACTTAAAATTACTTTTTAATCCCTTAAATCGCTGAGTTCACCATTACCATGTTTAACTCTTTTAAAATCGCTGAGTTCACTTGTCAACTCGAATCGAATTGCTGCTCGGGGAGGAACCGAAGAAAAAAGAAGAAGTTGTTCTCTGTGTAGGGGAAGATGCGTATTAGGTATTGTTGGAAGGATGAGATTCAATCTCTGATTTAATCAGTGGTTATAATTTTATTAGAGGACAAAATTGTAATATTGCAAGTCAATTTCACATCTTGGTCAAGGATAAATTGACCATAAGACCGAGAAATTGCCTTTTCCAACGGATTTGGATGGAAAACATCCAACAAGCCTATATTTGTAAATGGAAAAAAAACGGGGTACATTTTTAAGTCGGATGTAAATATAGGGATATATCTGTTTTTAATCCAAGTTTAAACTTAACAGGGGGTTAGTCAATTAGGATTTGTAGAGATATCGAGAGAATTTTTTTATAAGAGATTTGGGGAGACTCTCTATAAGTCTATTGATTTTGGGTGACTCTTTGAGTGATTTTTAGGAAATCTCAGTGAGTCATTGAGACAAATATATAGGAATTTTATATTACATACTTCAAATCAGAAGGAAAAATAATTCAAAAATCATTGTATAAAACTAATATATAATAAATAATTCATAGATTTATTTATTAATATAAAAAGATGGAAGAATATAATCAATGAAAAATTGTAAATTTAGGAATTGTGACTCTTTTGTCAACCGAAAATTAAACCAAATTGAACACGAACATAATGCAGGGGTTGAGATCTCGCATAATGTAGAGTTTTTGGAAAATAATATTATTTTTTATGATATGCATGGAATTTATTATAGCTTAATTGTTAATTTTTTGAATATCTTAAAGTCTCTACAAATATCACCTATTTTGGAGAGACTTTGTTTAAGCCTTTATGGTATATTTTCACTTAAAAGTCTCCAAAAGTCTCCCATAACCTTAAATCATTGATTTGGAAATCCAAATTCAATAACGAGGAAATTCTAGTGACTTTCGAAAGTCACTATCCAATAACAGTATTCTAAAGACTTTTAGAAAGTCATTATCCAATAACAAACCTTCCATAGATTTAAAAGACTCCCTATCGACTAACAAAGAGATTTGGAATGTCTCCAAAATTCCCTATAAATCTCAATTGACTAACCCCCTGAATATAAACTTTGGGATTAACTTTAAACTAAAAAAAAAAAAAACCTACATTGCTCACTATATTTTTTTTTGATAGCTTAGTCTGATTGTCCCTAGACTACTAAATAAATCCCTTCAATTATTTTTAGCTATTATAAGGGTTTGAACCCCAACCTCTGCCAGTAGGAAGGAGTTGTTGGAAAAGCTGGTTGCAATAGAAGATGAAATAACACGGGAAGAAATTTTGTTGTACTCCAAACTTTCAAGGCTCATACGATTTCTTTTAGACAATTATTTCTACCCTCCCAATAAATTGGCGATTACAACGGTATGTGAAATAATGCCTTCATGATACAATGAAAGCCCTACAACAAATTGAATTCAAGGTTTGTACCCTTGATCCAATCAAGAACACATGTGAATAAAAACTTCGATGATGCTTTAGAAAAGAGAGAAAACAAAAAGGTTTTCCATGTGTTTTCAACGAGATATGGCGAGATGCTATTTATAGAGGCTTTCGCATCTCTTCACAAACGATAAGTCTCTTCATCATCGGACATCAATGGCGTCTCGTTGGATTTGAATATTCGATATGTTTGTAACGGTAGAAACAGTTCACGTCACCAAAAATTCATAGTAGTTGAAAATATTCCAACGGGAGCATGATAACCATCGAGACCATTTTTTTTTTTTGAAGGCTAGTCGGATGTGTATTCTTCTTTGAATATATTTCCTTTATTTGCTCAGCAATTTTTTTTCTTTTTATCTTCAGTATCTCTCTTGATAGGTTTCATTTGTTTTGGTTTTTTTTTTTTTTCCCGCTTACATTCTGGTAAGACAACTGGGCCTCTCGAACGAGGCACCAGGCCAAACTTGAACATCATAGTAGTAATTCCACTCGTGACTCGTGGGGTACACTGTGTAGTGACGAAGGTAGTAGTAATTCCTGCCGATCATTATCACCTCAAGTGGTTTCAATTCCAAAAATTGAGGCACATGTTATTATGGTCCTGGGGGTTTACCAGCTAATAGACATATGATGATTTTTAGTTGATAGATGTTTGAACTTTGGCGTTTAAACTCTCACGTTAAACGGTGATGAAACCCTCGTTTCCTATTGGCTGAAATAGTCCTTTTCTAACGTAGAAGCTACGGTAGGGACACTTGACATATTCTATTGGTCAAAATATTAAAAATTGGATTACACTCTGTTTACATCAAAGACTCAACCGTTCGTTAGTAATGGTGTCGAATAATTTTTAACCTAATAATTTTTGTTACACCATATTTACATATAATACTTAACTGTACGTTAGTAACACCGTTCAAGGCCTTCCGTCAAACCACCAAAAAGATGTCCTATTCAAAATTTAACAAAGAGTTTTTTTAAAACAGAAATTAATATTTGTTTGAAAAAAAATTACGTATCACGTTGTTCCCTTAAATTGAAAAAGATTGGGATATCTCTAAGATTATTTTCGTGTCACGTCCATTAACATTCCAAACACCAACATTAATCACCGAAGAATTAGGTTCTGCTAATCACGAATACAGCTTTACTAGGTTTACTTTTTGCACAAAATGGTTAAGTGGGTTGCTAAATCCAAAGATATTGATCTTCAATTTTTTAACGAATATAATACTATTATGTAAATTATGCGCAAATTATGTAAATGATTAAAATATAGATCATTCTGGATTATCAATCGAAGAACTAATAATTAGAGCTTAAGACAACATGAAGATGGTTTAGTCATGACGAATGTTATGAACTCTACAAAATTCACGTGAAGGGATTTAATTTTCATTAAGTATTAAGTTATGCAATTGCGGTTAATTTTAGTGAAATGTAAAATTAGTTTCGATTTGAACATTAATCTAAAGATAGTTTTCATTGATTAAAAAAGAAAAGATTACAATAGAAATATTTAAACTAAATTATGTCCATAAACTACTTATTTCCCCAACCATTTCCTCCCGACCAAAAATCCAATTCCACGCGTTTTACGGATCAAGAGTGTTGTTCAACATGTCGCTTATTGTCTGCCGGTTTGAAATCGACTTGGTGGTTGAGTTTATTTAGAATCATCATAACCTTGATAGGAAACGGTTTCACTGCCACGGAGGGAGACATATGATACAAATCTTGAAATGCATTTGGTTGAAATCTTTGGAGCTTGATGAAATGGTTGAAATGCAGAGATTGAGGCAATTGGGATAAACTGATTTGTTATCCTAACTGCCTCAATGTCCACGTCACCACCAGGAGTCATAGTGTCAGATGGAAACTGGGAAATCAAACATCCAGGAGTGGTATCCATGTTAATGTCATCATCACCTTCACGTACTACTTGAGTATCCAACACTTTAATTTGAGTAGAAGTTTCTGGCACATTCAGCATAAAACGAATTCTCAAACTTCTTCTTTCACTTCCACGACTTCTACAACTTCGCTGACTTGATCCACCAGGACGCATACGCTGACTTGATCCACCAAGAGTCATACCTTTACCACCAGTAGGGATGGCAATGGGGCGGGTATGGGGCGGGGACCTTGAATCCCATCCCCTACCTCGTTCAAAAAACCAAACCCATCCCCTACCCGTTCCCCATAAGAATGGGGCGGGGACAGGTATGGGGAATCCCCGTAGGGGATGGGTTTCCCATGGGTTACCATAATATTACAATAAATATTTAAAATTTAAAAGAACGGGCCCTAGCTCAGCTGGTCATCCCCGTTCCCCAAAAAGTTTAATGCGCTCCAGGAGGTCCCAGGTTCGAGTCCCCAATGACGCAATATTGCAGGAATTAACATGGAAGGTAGTGTTAGCTTGCCCCCTTGTGACACAATCTCGGCCCCCTCCCGCCGTTTCGGCTCCCTTGGCTAGGTTACCCATGAGGCTCATTTGGTGGGTTAGCACAACAACACTCATTCAATTAATGTACGGTAAAACTTCAATAAATTAATAATGTTGGGACTGCCAAATTCTATCAATTTAGCGAAGTATTAATTTATCGATAAATTAATAAGTTATTAAATTATCGAAACTTTCTAAGTTTAAGTTTCAAAAATAAAATAAAATATTTAAGTTAAACCTAAATATTTCCCATAACAACAAATATATTCAAGGTTATAAATCGAGAAAAGCAACTCAAAAAAAATTTAATGTCCTTGAGACAATTAATATTGCAGTTTCGTCATGGACAAAAGATGTTCAACAAAAGTCAATTGCAAATTGTTTCCAACATTGTAAACTTTGGTCACAAGAAAATGAAGATGTACCAGTCGTTGAAGATGAAGGTATTAATGAACTTGGATTGATAATCAAAGAGCTGAATTACCGTAATCAAATAAATGTCGACATTTTGCTAGACTATCCTGGTGAAAATGATAACAGTACGGAAATTTGGACAGACGAAAAAATTATTGGGAGTGTTATATCAAATCCCCAAGAAGAGGAACTAGAGGATAATAGTTGCGTAGTGGAGCCAGTTTCTCGTAAAAAAAGAAATCTTATCAATAGTAAAAAAGCTAAACGATTTCCTCTACAATTTGAAAAAAGGCACTCCCGAACTCCTCAAGGGACTACAAAATATGAGAGATAAATTCCAATGTTGCATAGATGTGAACAAGAAACAAACAACTTTGGAATCTTATTTTAGGAAGACACCGTAATGTAGTGCTATTATAATGATTATTAATTTATATTTCAGTTGGGCCTTATTGGACACTTAAATTTTTTATTATCTTATAAATTTAGCGAGGTTATTAATTTAATACATTGGCCCAAGTCGGGACCGGCAAAAAGTATTATTTTAGCGAAGTTATTAATTTATCGCGAATTAATTTATTGAAGTTCTACTGTAGTAGTATGTCGTTGGAGCTTAGCTTGTTAGGCTTCCAACTAGTTTCATGTAATAATCTTTAAAATTTTGTAAATAATAATAATTTAAAAATAATTATAATGGTTCAAAGAATAATACTAACCTAAGGAGTGCATTTTAAAATTTTAAGTTTATACTAACCAACTAAAATGAAAAATAAAGGAAACAATTGATCCACAATTAAGTATTATGGTTCATTTTACTTCTTAGTTCCTCATTATTAATCATCTTCCTCCATGTTAGTCATCATCATGATCTTCTTACGTTATCTTCCAAAAAAAGTTCCTCGATCGGATATAATAGGTTATGGTATGGGGGCGGGTATGGGGTGGGGACCTTGAATCCCATCCCCACCCCATCCCCACACCGCACTTTCGGGGATTCCCCGTACCCGCCTTCCTTTTATACGGGTAAAACCCTAACCCATAGGGGCGGATCCCCACGGGAATGGGTTTGGGTGGGGCAAATTGCCATCCCTAACCACCAGGATGCTGACTTGATCCACCAGTACTTATACCTCCATCGGCATGACTCATTCTTCTACCACCAAGACTTGTACATGTAGCACCATGATCGGAATATCTTGGACTCATGTCAAACATCATGCTTTCCCTCACTCTTTGAAAATCGGTTAAGAGGAATTTCTGAAATCCCTGTAGTAGATCATGATAATCGTTAAGCTTGTTTTAATACTGCTCCGGTGTAGCATTGACCCTCTAGTATGGATAAGTCCGTTCAAGTACACTAGAAACAATCGGATGAGTAACAATATGTCCAGGACATAAATAGTCTCTGTACATCCTAAGAAAATGGTGGCTTAGTCGCCTGTATCTGGTGGAGGTTGGGAAAGAAGAAATTCATCACCAAGTGGCATCCTACTAAAAAAGTTGGAAATCCATCCGACCAATTTTGCTAAGGTCGCATAACAATATTGGGCTTGAAAATAGTTTTAAACCAATATTGGTACTCACGTATTTCAATCGTCTCATGGATCAAATTTCCATCTTCTTCCCAATTATAACATTCCCTTATTAATTTCTCTCGGTCATCTCGAGAAATATCTTCACTTTGATAGGGTGATGGATATCATTGTTCGGTGGCGGAAGTAGTTTTTCTTTGTAATACCAAATACCATTTTCAAAAATATAGATGTATAACGCAATCCTTTTAAGTCTTAGCTCTAGCATTATCTGAGCTTGTCCTTCTTCGCTCAGGGATTGCTTCATATGGCGTGGTGACAAGGTTAAGGCTTGTTCAACACAACCTTGAATCTTTCTCGAACAATGGCAGTATGTTCACCATCTTCAATCTGTTTTTCAAATTTTGGAATTGTACTTCAGTATGTCCAGTAAAACATTGATAGAATTGACAAAAGAAGGTTCACAAACACGGAAATAATAACGTCGTTGGTTAGTACATTTCATTGACAAAATAATAAATAAATAACATGAAAAAATTTTTCACACGCCGAGTAATTACCTAGGGTTATGTAAATTTTACGATAAAATGGAGACCCCCAATCATATTTTGGTTCTTGCTCTAAATCTTCTAATGCTTTGAGAAAACCAATTAACGCTACTGAGCTGGCATTTGGAAATAGATGTTGGCCTATTGTCCACAACACAAAAAAACGTTCGATCTCCTCATAATGGTTAGGGAACAAATATGGTTTCTTATCTAACCTAAACTCATTATTTTCCTAGCATAACGTTGTAAAAAACTTTTGAAACCAACCACTTTTAATCCATACGCTTTTATTTGTCTATATGTATGATTTCCTTCTATATCAGTTGAGTATAAAGGAAGTCATTGTTTCCATCTATCTTCCGATAACCAATTTAGTCTGTTAAATGGAAGTAAGTTTCCTTCACATCTAATTCCCGTTAACATGTACAAATCCTATTCGGTGTAACTCGTATTTAAAAACAATCGAATCTCTATCACTCAACGGTTTTTCCATAGTGGCGCAACTCATTTTCCATGCCAACCTGTATGTCAATTTTTTTTGTTAAACATTGTACGTAAGAATAGGCCTTACTAGTTCAATATATATATATGTATATATATATGTTATTGGCTAATATTTACAAAAGTTCCAATACAAAAATACATGTGTATATATTTTTCACGCCAAAAAGCTTTAAACATGCTCGATAGTTAGAAATTTAATAGCTTCAGCAAGAAGGTGTCCATAGTTCAAGAAAAGATGCAATAATAACCTAAAAAAATACATCTTTTTCTCAAAAAATACATCTTTTTCTCAAGAAAAGATGCTCCATGTGTTTTATTTCATCTTATATTTCGATATCACAAGATCTATAGTTTTTTTGATATCGTATTCATTATTAAATAATATATGGAGGTTTTAATCAATTAATATTGAAATGTGGAGATCGTTACTATTTATAACCTACCCAAGTAATTAGAGTGATGACTTTGTATTAGTATAGAGTTTATTAATACATGGAGTATCAATATATGAAGTTTTTTATTGTAGAAGGAAATTTTTACTACTAAGGAAAAGGGGAGAAAATACTATTAGAGATTCTCCTTATTAGCATAATAACAACAACCACCTCACAACGCACAAGTAAGTTAACTAGCACTTTCCACCGGCACTACAAGAAAATTAGTGTATTGCAACATGTCATTTGTGTGGCAAGACCCAGTGTTTAGTGTGTCAAAAGCCTTTTGCCACACACTGGCAAGAAACCGTGTGACAAAAAGTTATTGCCACACCTTAAGTGTATTTGCGGCAATAGTTGAGTTTTAGCCACGTCAAATGGCGAGGCAATAGCATGAGGCAAAAAATGTATATTTCTAAAAAAAATAATTAATATTATTTTTATTTTATTCAAAAATATGGCTATTTTGTTTTATTTTATTTTTATAAATAAAAAAATTATTTCCAATTTTTATTTTCAATTTTTCCTTTTTGATGTTTTATTTCATTCTATACAGAAGATGCTTCAAAAAAAAAAAAAAAAAAAAAAAATCTATACCGAAGATTGACGAGTACGAAATTCTCATTTGATGAATTAGCTTTATTTTATATAGAAAAATTTTGATACATATATAAATTTAATTCACACAAATGCATACAGACATGAATGATGAAGAACATCATACGACAACAATAAAAAGAAAACAAAACTTCATGTCGATCTTCTTCTCTACACTCCTGCAAACCCGATCTTCTTCCCTGCAAACCCGACCATCTTCTGTACTTCCGCAAAATCAATGTTCAAGGAAGGAAGATAAGTATTTTCAAAATTCAGAATCATTCTTGTATTTATGGAAGATATGGGAATTACCTAGCAATGGAAATTTCCCCAACTTGATTAGCAGTATTCACTAACGCCCTGAAAATTAACCAATTTTTATTAACAATATAGATCAAGAAAAAAAAACGAAAATGAAAGGAAAAAAAAAGGTTTACAATCTAAACAAACAAAGAAATCTTTTATGTAAAATAAAAAACCCCTAAACAGAAATTAGATCTTAACAACACAACTCCTTAAATTCGTAAAATTGTTGCACAGTTGATTCTTTCACTAACAGTCATCAAACCTTAAGAAAGTTGAAAAATCACAAGATTTTCCCTTTGTTTTTAATTTTATCAAATCAAGCAAACCTTCTTCAACCGGAACTGCTCAATATCACGATTAAATTACCCAAGTTCCGTAGCAATAACAAGATCCAAACTTATAATCTGTTCTTGCAATGAGTACTATAGATTATCAATAAGATACTAATGTTATTTTAGATCTGAAAGTTCCCAGTAAGGAAGAGGGAGAGACGGTAAAGAAGAGGGAGAGAGAACACGAAAGGTTAAAGAGATAGTGTGAGAAACGGAATATCTATAGGGTTGGACTTTGACTCCTCACAAAATGTAAAAAAGGAAAATACTAATATTCGTTTTTTTTTTTTTTTTGGTATTTTTATAAAAATGAAAAATAAGTTAATAGGTTTTTGCCGCACCTAGAACGTGAACTGCTGTAACAAACCATCTTTTTGCCGCACCCATATCCTTGTTGCGGCAAAATCCAACTGTTTTTGCCTCATCGGTGGTTTCCATGTGGCTAGAAATCCTTTCTTGCCACACCATGATCTAACTGCGGCAATATAGACATTTTGCTACATACACTCAATTAGCTGGTGTGGCTAGAGACTGTTTTTCTTGTAGTGCGGGTCCCCCATATTGCACCGTATGTCGCCGGTGTTCATCTAGAAAACCATAATAGTTTATATCATAACTTTTTTTACAACCAATAACTTTTGTCATCTTTTTATTATGAGGATCTAAAAGTGCACCAGAGACATCATTATACTGGATCTGTGTAAAATATGCAGCTTCTGTAAAATCTTCATTCGGAAAATGACCGCTTCCAATTTGAGGAACATCTCCATTTCCATTGTCCATTGAATGCCCTCCCCAGTATATACGCTCGATGCCAATATCATTGAACAGTGGAAAAATTTCTGCTGGCCAATATCCAATTGTTACACCTTCAATTGCATACCACCATCTCTTTTCTGATGAATTCTGTAACAATAATATGTGACACAAGTTAAAGTTAATACAATCCTATATATTCTATCATTTACATTATTTAAAGATATTAAATTGTATACATGATGTTAAAGTTTCACATTTTGGAATAAAGGTTCATAATCACAATTAACTTTCATCAACTATTTGCATTTTTTCTTTGAGTTATGCACACATTATATGCTACATGAATATGGTTTACTTACAGATATATATGCGATTGTATTTCAATCGCATTAACCTTATAAGTAGATGTGTTTAGAGGAACGTCGGAGTAATTTGTGGGTCAACTTGAACAAAACCAGGACAAAGAGTATTATAACAAACTGTTTCTTTTCCATTGTCAGTCAATCAACATGAATTATTTGGACTGTTTAGATGAACCTTAAATACAAAGTTACAAGAAACTAAAAATGGAACATTATTTTTTAAGGACTATAAGAAATTATATGAACTAAAACTTACCGTCCAATATATGAAACTTCGAACCATTGTGTTATTGTCATATAACATGGGATTCACCTAATAAAAATATATAAACTTTGAAGTCAAATTCTACCAAAATCAAATATAAACATGCAACTATTAATTGGAGTTGATTAGAATTTCCTATTACCACTTTTATATATAGTTCAAAGGGAAAGGAATTTATTCATATACCGTCCATCCAACATGTATTCTATTGTATTGATCATCCCACCCCGATCTTAAAGAAATTTCAGCTAGGCTATATTCGTCGAGGTCCACGGTTGGCTTCCATATACTCATGTTCGCAGTAGCCCCATAGAATGTTTCACCTTTATTTTGGTATATAATACCTGCAAACTGAGGAATTCTTGATGTACATTAAAGCATGAAAAATTAAACAATTTTTCTCATTTGAAACATATACAATGATACAAAATATGCTTACGTATTCGTTTTTAGAGGCGGACATGGGTTCAGTCGATAATGTCAAATATTTGGCCCTGATTAAATCTTCTTTTCGTGTCCTTCGTATGGGTACTGTTCCTTGCGGACATCTTTCCACATGAGTTCGAAAAATTGATGCTTCACCCCTACTTTTATTCAAGTCGAAATTGGGTTTTGTCTGACGAACAAGAATAAAACTATTTAAATATGGAAAAAAATCCAAAACTAATTTTGTTTCTTTGAAAGTACTATGAGTATATTAAGAGGCAAACTACATCGCACATTAGGAAGAAAATTTCAAACAAGGTAAAAATATTTCTGAAGACACTAGACAAATTAACTCGAATCTTATGGTTTTGAGAAACGGGTGATCGAATGCAGGTTGTTTGTATATATCGATACAATCGTAGATATCACCCCATGACGACTACCAAAATAATAAACAAGTATTAGTCAATATAGTTACCATTATACAATTTTCAAGTTGGCACATTGGAATTTAGTTTAAATCTTACATGAATTGTTTTGATAGGAGTTTTGTTGAGTATCTTGAGTTGTTCTTCAAACTCCAAATCTTCTTCTTTCGATATGATTTGTTTTCCATCAACTTCATAGTTTTCCAAATTCAGAAGAAAACAAGCCATGACTACAAAGACCAAGACCAAAGTATAACTTCCCATTTGTGACTTATAAAACTATTAACTTATAACTAGTGTTGAGCAATACTTATAACAATAAACAAAAAGCCTACTTGAAATATTTAACTACTCTTTGTAATAAATATAGATTGGTCCAGATTTGCAGTCATAAATGCATAATCTAAAGCAGATTTTCCATTTCAAAATCACACTTTTTAGTTGATTTACAAATGTCATATCATATCTAGAGTGATACAAACAAGAAGAAAACTATGATACTTATTTCAGAGTATCTCTTTCTTTCAATTTTTAATTTTTTTTTTTCTGGTTAGAACTTAAGTTAGTTTTCAATTTCTAGGCTAAGCCTGATGGTCATACAAGATTCAAGGATCAACTTCAAAAGCATTATCAAAAGTCCAAATTGAAGTTGTGGCGGATCAAGCAATTACTTGAACATGAAGTTGTCCACACTGAACCATTTGGTGTAATAAATTTCATTTTTTTGCCCTACCTGTAATACCCTGTATTTCTAGCTACTGTTTCGGTTCGGGTTATACCCGAATTAGTTAACCGTGTGGCTTAGGTTGTTGTTCCTTAACCTTAGCCTAGGTGGGTGGATTGAAATAGAAAAACTACAAGTTAGGGTGTAAATAAATAAATTAATAATAAATTAAATTAAGGGAAAAGAGAAAAATATTTTTATTTTGTTTTATTTTTATTTGAAAATGAAAAGATAAAGAAAACCAAAAGGCTAGAGATTTTTAGAGGAGAAAGATATGGAGATGAAGAAGGTGATTTGGAGCTAGGAAAATCAGTATGAGCATAGTATAAGTTTATATTAGATTTTTGGAGAGAGAATTTGGAGATTAGAAAACCAAAAGGCTAGAGATTTTTAGAGGAGAAAGATATGGAGATGAAGAAGATGATTTGGAGCTAGGAAAATCAGTGGAGAATCGGTGAAATTGAGGTAGAATGTGAAACCCCTTTCTCTTTTGGTGTTTTCTTTGGGTGTTTATTTTGTAAGATTTTGTATTGTTGGGTTTTAGTAATTTAATCACACAAATATATATCTCCTAATGATGATCAGGATTTTAAAATTTTTAGATAACATGATTAGGTAACTATGGTTAAATTTTTAAAACAATACACCACAAATTCACCGTTGAATATGTGTTTGAATTTGGATGATAGTTTATGAAATTAAGACAGTTAAAACTTTTCTCGTGTTTTTGATATCCTTAGGAAGTCTTAATGATGTTAAAACGATTTGAGTCCTTAACAAAAGTTGTAGATTTATGATTTGTCTATCGCTGTGCTTTGGATTGAGTCAATTTGATATTTCTATGAATTTACCATGAATTGTTTGGTAATGACATGTAATCTGCCCAATTTTTAGGATGTCCTTGTCTAATGTTACTAACTTGGATTTTTATTTCTTGGGATCACATAAGAAAGGCAGGAGGAGGATAATGGGGATTTTTGGTTGTTGCATTTTCATTGATAGAAAATGAAGGAACCAGAGAATTCCTATCTTCTGAATCTCTGATTTTAGAATCTTGAAGTAGTAGTAATAGTTCTGTTGCTTATGGTTAGGCGTGATCTGTGGGCGGGAGCAGCAGCATAGACTTGGTTGTAAGTGCCAAAATTTACTCCTTCACATCTGTTTCTCTGCCAAAGGGCCGGCCTTCAATTTTTCATTTCCCAACACCATTTTTGGGAAGGTCAAAATCCAGTCCTTGCGCACCGGTTCCACTTAATATGCTTGTTGGACCGAGGACCAAGCTTTTAAAAATGGCACTGAGAAAGGAAAGAAATGTTTTTGGGCAAATAAAATTCTGCTTTTGACACTACAAGTTCTTTAGAAAAGTGAAGCCTTACTATTATGTTTGTCAAACACCAGCTTAATCGAATTATGGATGAATGTTGCAGTAAGCTGCAACCGGCGCCAACTCCCAAGTCCCAACACTCGGTCTATTAAAGAGGCAGGCATATAGATCTAGCCCCCTAAAGGACTAAATCTGTGCTAAGGAAGAAGAAGTTGATGGGTTTTTAGTCGCATTAGATAGGTGGAATTTTATTTTCAAGGTATCTTTTAACATACATAATCTTTTTTGCTTTGATTGGGAAATTGAATTGAGAAAAAGGCAAAGGATAAAAATAGAAAAAACATGAAAATTTATACTCCCTCCGTCCATATTATATAGACGGAATATTGGATTTGTCTAGTCCCACTGATTAGGCAGAATTCTAATCCAAAAAGACTTTTGACATATATGTCCTTATTTATGTTGTATGAGAAATTGTAGTGAGAATAAAACAAAGGGTAAAAACTGGAAAAAACATGAAATTTATGAAAACCAAAGAATTTCTTAAATGAATAGATTTCACCTTCTCCGCCTATATATTAGGGACGGAGGGAGTTTAAATCAATCAATTTTATAATAGAATAGGGACAGAGGAAGATACCAAAAATGTTAGGGTACCAACCTAAACTCGTTATTAGCCATGGGTAGAATTCAACTCGAAAATCGGTTGACTAGATGAGAGATTCCATTGACTTATAAACTACCCAATTAAGCCCTATTTACAAATGTGGGACTAAGGTCCCAACATATTTAAGGTTAAATATGACATAGAGGAGTCACTTCACTTATTATCAAATAATTTGGAGTTGGATAATCGAAAACTGTAACATGATATCAGAATCGGGTTCGTATGATGTGTAAATGCTTCGATGGAAGCCAACTTTAACATGATATCATAGTCAGGTTCGGAGGATGTGTGTGAATGATTCAATGGAAGCCCATGCATAAGTCGACGTGTTATAAGCCCAAATAATATACCGGACATGAGAAGGCCTGTCAAAGATAATAACCTGCAAATATTTTAATCTGCAATTTTTTACATGGAATTGGTGATTTATTTTCCATTTTAACATTCAGTGGAGGAGGCCTATGGCTAGGGGTCATCATTCGGCCCGAAATCCGCGGATTTAGCCTGGATCATCCGTATTTTTACAGATGATGCCCGGACTGTTTGTTAATGGGTTGGATGCGGATGGAATGTATAAGATACAAAACCGATATATGTATACCTCTACACATTTTCACTAACTTCACAAAGATTATACTCAAATCCGTTTTTTCCTAATGAAAAAGGTTATATTAAGCAAAAAGATCCGAGCCGAGGCCAGGAAATCAAAATTACAAAGACAATTATCCATAAACTAGTTGACTTTATTTTTCTATTATAAATTTTAATTATAAAACAAATCCGCTGGATTATCCGCATCCAATTCGTCCCTCAGTACATCCAGCGGATGCAAATCCGTTGGATGTTGGATTGGATGCGAGTGCCAAATTTGAAATTCGTAGTGAATTGGATTGGATGCGGATGGGATGATAACTGCTCCATACCTAGCCCATGCTCACCCCTCGCCTATGGCAAATAGTTAGTTGTCCACCCTGCTGGGCTGACACCCAATCTAAATAATGAACACGAACCGTTTTTTGGGGACCAGCCTTTTTTTGAGGGGACCATGGTTTTATTTTGGGTAAAGACATTAGAAGTAATTCTAGGTCACCCCATATCTAGTTATTTATTTAATACCTAATCTACCCTCTTAATTAATTTTAGGTTATGATTAGTGAAATGATTTAGTTAAAAATAATTAGTGAGATTAAATTAAAAGATGGGTTTATTATTAGTTGAGTAGAATTATTGTGAGAGTAGAGTTAGAGAAGATGAAGGAGAAAAACATGAAAAATAATTTTTTTTCCCAATTCACCCCCTTTGAGTATTCAAATAATGGATTTTATCAACCACAACCGGAGGAAGAGTATTTGGGTGAACAAGTATGTTCCAAACTTAGATAATGTATGTTGAATTGGTAAAAACTTCCCCAAAAATGTAAAATTTTGAACTGGATTTTGAACAGTTCGGTTATTTTATATGAAGAACAAATGTAACCGAACTCATCTGAAGGTGTAGTTCGGTTGCTTTGTGAGGATGAACAAGTAACCGAACTTATCGAATGTGTAGTTCTATTGCCTTGGAGATAAACAAGTAAATCGAACTAGTTTGAAGGTGTAGTTCGGTTGTTGATCCAAACACGCAAGTTACCGAACTCCATATTAATGGAAGCTCGACATGCGGCATTATGTTTCGGTTGGTTCGCAACTAACCGAACTTTACGTATAAATAAATTTTAACTAAGTGTATAAGGTTCGGTTGGTTCGCAAAGAACTAAGTTTAATAAGTTCGGCTGTTTCGCAAACTTGAGATCAATTGCATAACCAACCGAACTTAACAAACAAAAATTTCTTATGTTTTTAACCCTAGAGTTCGGTTACATGGAAGTTTTAAGATTTTGCGAAAAACAATCCGAACAAAGTTGATAGAGTTCTTGTTATAAAAGAAATAAAATAATGGGAAAAACAAGAAGGTTCTGACATGGCAACTTTTTTTCTTATGTTTTTAACCCTAGAGTTCGGTTACATGGCGCTTTATACATTTATGCGAAACAATCGAGCTCGTCGGCTTCTAACATAGTTATAAAGCATATAGAACCGAACTCATTCAAGGTGTAGTTCGGTTGCTTTGTGAGGATGAACAAGTAACCAACTCATTCAATGTGTAGTTCGTTTGCCTTGTGAGATGAACAAGTAAACGAACTCAACACCACGTAACCTCCATTAAACCTCTCCACAACTTCCATTTTCAACTCATTTTGATGATTACTTCTCATTTTTTCAACCAATAACAAACGACAAGTAATGGGTTTGTGAGAATATCTTTGCTAAAGATTTAAATTAAGCTATATATATATATAGGTGGTGGTGGTTGTTGGTGGTGGTGGTAATCGGCGGTGATGGGCGGTGGTGGTGGTAATCAGAGGTGGTGGTGGTGGTAATCGACGGTGGTGGTGGGAGGAGGTGGTGGTGGTAATCGGCGACGGTGGGCGGTGGTGATGGTCGGAGGTGGTGGTGGTGGGAGGAGGTGGTGGTTATATATAGAGTGAGAGAGAGGTGGTTATTAGGTTGGTTTTAAATTAAATTAGGTTAAGGGTAGGTTAGTAATTTCAACGCATTAGGACACCCCTTATAACTAGAGGAAGGTGGCACGATAAGACCATGGTCCCCTCAAAAAAACCATGGTCCTCAAAAAAATGGTTCTAATTCTAAAATATGGTCCCCAAAGCCCATTAATGCATGATGGTTCATCTTAAAGTTTTCCGCCTCCTTAGTTCTCATGGCGAGGTGGAACATGGGACTGGCTTCCAGGCTCCGATCGGGTGCAAAACCCCGATGAGCTTTTTATTTCGATACCTATTTTAAGGCATACTCATTTTTCAAGGCATATTTATTCATTGTCCCATTTAGGATTATGCAATTACCTATGTATCCTTAAATGATTTAAATTACTGAAGTGCCCTTATCCTTAAAAACCTAAAATCAAAAATCAAAATGACCTTTAAACTTAAACATTTTTCTTCTTCTCTAGCTTTAAAATCAAAAATCAAAATCGACATTTTTTTCGTTGCCACGATTAATCATCGATTCATGAAAATTTAATCGTTTATTGAATATAGATATAAAATGACTCACAAAAAGAAACAACCACTAAGTACGCGTTCAAATTCTTCTTCTAATCCGTCAATTGAAGAGCAACAAGAAGTTGAGGTGTTGAAACTGAAACTTAATCAAAAATTTAACTGAGTAAAGAACCGACTCTTGAAATGAGTATTAGAAGATATTTTCTATAAACTCGTTTCTAATTTTGTTGTTTTTGATTGATTGAATATGTTTAATCATAAAAAAGAACCCTAGTTTTTTGCGACCACTGTGTGAAGTTCGGCTTTTGAGACGAATTAGAGCCGAACTTCACTATGTTCGTCACCCTGAAGGTGCTTAAGAACAACTCGTCTTATATGTTTATCTCAATTATCAGCCGAACCTATTTTTATATATTTAGCGAACTGCACGTTCGGCTGATTAAATAATATGAAAATAGAGTCGCGCCATACAATAAGGTAAAAGATGTATTTTTTCCAGGTTTGGATGATTCGAAGATTGATTTATTAGCCGAACCTTATGACTAATTTTCCAGGGTGTCTATATACGTAAGGTTCTGCCGATTATTTAGTTTATAAGTCGAAATTGTTATTTAAAAATGATTGGGCTAAGATGATTCGTTGTTTAGTTTATATGTCCAACCTTTAACTTTTGTTTTTCTCAAAATAAAAGTTTGGCCAACAAGTATATTTTTAGTATGAAATGCTTATCTATGTATCATATCAGTTATCAGCCGAACCTTTCTCTGGATCCCCGAACTTGCATCTTAGAAATCATTTTTTTTTATTAAGAATTCAATCTATAAATAAGAAATTAAACATACCTATGTATTATATTTTGTTTACGAAATAAAGATTCTCCTTCGTCATTTGAATCCCATTTTGAATTGCAATAATTTCAAAAATGTAGGTTTTTTCAAGTACTAAATTTCGACTTTATAGTCAACCATTGGCTTAAGCCCAGTCCAAATTTTTGAAGCCCAACCACGTCCCCATGGTAAGATTTCTGGCTCCCCTAATGTCAACACTTGTTACTTATTAATATTCATAGTTTCATTTCATACATTATGTTTAAAGATTTGAAAGTACACCAGGAAAACGGATATCAAAATACAACATTCCTATATATATATATATATTATGCCATCCATCATTTGCCAAATGGATAGAGGCGAAGATAGAAATTTGGCCGCGAGGAAGTAAAATTTGGAGTCCAATTTGTGCACACTCAAACAAATCAATATATATTTTTTTTTTAATAGCCAGACCAAAAGAGAAACAAAAACAGGGAAGGAAAAAAAATAACAAAAGCAAAAACTAAAAGCTAAAGTCACGTGGCAGAGACAACACAGAATGGGAGATTGGAAGTAGACCACACAGTGTGGATATGTAAGAATAAGAAACTGAGGTGAATTCCTTAGATAGGTCTTGAATATCCTCGGAGATATGTGCGACTATCCAGGGAATGGTTGAACATTCACCGATGAATATACGGATAAGCTGCTGGCAGTCACCTTCAATAATGAGTTTGTCGTAACCCTTCATCTTCGCCAATTGGAGTGCGAGTAGAATTCCATATATCTCAGCCACAACAGGACAATTTTGTAGGTGAAGAGACGATGCGGCTGCGAGAACAGACGAAGACGAATCTCTAGCTACAACAGCTGCTCCAGACTCAAATCCTCCATCAAAATTCAATTCACAAAATTGGTTAAAAAGACCAAAATCAACAATTCCTGGGTGAAAAAGACACTTAGGTTTTGATACTGTTTAAATAGCCAAAAATTAAAAAGATACTGCTTAAATGGACAAAAATTTAAAAATAGGCAAGATGTAACCAGCCATCCCCGTCCATTTTCAAATATTTTTTTCTTATTTTTATTTTACACAGATGCATCCAAGCTTTCATCCTTGCTATTTTTTTAAGTATAAGCTTGGATGAATCCAATTTCATCCTTGCTATTCTTTTTGCTATTTCACCTGTACTTTTTTTACTCCCATTTGAACCGTGTTTTAAATTTTTTTGGACAAATGACCCATTTTCTCAATTCAATTTGACTATCCCCTGCCCGTGCGCCATTGAGGTCGTAGTGACCGAATCTCCACGCGTATTGTCGCATGTTATTAAATTCATTTTTGCTTTCATTTTTTAATTTAATTTGTGAACACGGAAATCATGTGGATAACCATATGTTCACAAACAATCTCGGCGAGTACTAAATACACGCATCAAAGTGTGAATTTAGTCTAAGACTCATTGGTAGATGTTGATTCATTGATTCCAAACCCATGGGTTTATCATGATCTCATCAACATCTAAACCTAGTAGATCTAAGTAAACATATAAACAAAGAGGTATGGATGCTAAATGTAAAGGAGACAATGGTTTACGTGGTTCAAAGACTAAGGCTTACATCCACGGATCCGGGGGATATTACTATGAGGTAAATGGTTACAAGAATAGTCTTGAGACTTTGAGTATTCATCAAACCCACCTGGATTGATGCTCATACTTACTTCTCACTGATCTCTCTCCTATTCTCTAGTTTTCTCCCGATGTCCTCTCATGTTGGGAAGGGATATCTATATATATAGCTCCTTTAGGGGGTCCCTTGGAAGAGAGTCGTTGAAGTCTTATCTTTTCGTGTTTTGTGCAAAGTCCGCGGACTTCTTGTCATTCCGCGCCTTCTAATGTCTCTATGTTCATTACGCCGCTACCCACGCTCTCTCCGCCGGTCATCCGACACGTGCCTCTCGAGCAAGCATTGAATGCGAGTGGTTGGGGCGGTCCCGGTCTGCGCAAAGCGGTGTCGGTCTTCCCCTGTCACGTCTCGTAATCGGGCTTGAACCTTCCCCGGCCGTTGATTATCCTTACCTCGTGATGGGGTAAAGTGTAGCGAGCGGTTCTTCGATGTTACGTGGGGATACCTTCCTTTGATACTCCTTCATCTTCGACCGTTGAGTTTGAGCGATGGCACGCCGTCTGGATCCTATGGATGCCCCGTGTCATCTGCTTTATGACGTGGCCTCCACGTGGGTTTTGTTAGCCACGTGGCGAGGAGATAAATAAGTGTACTTACAATTTGCCCCTCTTCTCGTGGATCGGCGCCAGCTTTTAGTTGGGAGAAGAATCGTGTGGCACGTTTTTATCTCTCTTTCATAACTTCTCCTAAAAGGAGTTATCTTGCATTTATTGTGCACGTTTCCCACATCCCATCATAATCGCTCTTTGGGTAGTGGACGGTTTCTTTTGGTCTTATAAAAGAGAAGGGGATGAAGGAAATGTGAATTAAATTCACATTCTACGATTATTCTCTGCCCCTACTTTCTGCTTCGCCTTCTTAACTTCTTCTTCTTAACTTCGTCTTCTTAACTTCGTCTTCTTAACCTCGTCCTCTGCTGCTGCTGCTGCTATTGTTGTTGCGGTCGTTGCTGCTATTGCTGCTGTTGCTTATTGAAACTCAGGTAGGATTTTTTGCTTCGTTTACTCGCCATTCCTACCCCTGTTGAGTTTTTGACTTTCTGGTGATGAACTCTGATGGGTTTAATCTTATGCATGTCGTGGAATTTGAAATTGCTTCCTCCCCGAACCGTGTGTTTTACCTTGCCACGTTTGATTCTATTCTACTTTTTTGTGTTTGAGTAATAGCTTGAAAGCTTAACTGGTTTGAGATGAAATTTAGGGTTTTCCTCACGTTCACCGTTGTTCTTGAGATTTTTTCATTTTTCGATCTTCCTTGCCTCGATTTGTACTTTCATTTGTGTTTGTGCCCGCAGACATGTCCGATCGTCCATGGGTTCCTTATCAAACTCCTCCCCGTCAAGTCCTCATAGATCTCCTCGGAGGGGTTCTAACATTAAGGGCGGAACTTGCTCCTCATACGCGGGTGATCCTCGGGACAGCGAACATCCTCATCCTCCCGGTCGAGGGCCTTCGCTCAAGAAAGGTGATCCTCCTCGGGGGTCTAAGCACGTCGCGAATCGCCCCTGAGATGGGTCTCCCAAGAGACAAGCAGGAATCCCCGCGATGAACTTCCTGGATGTGCGGCCTCTTCGCGCCATGCCTCCTCATGGACTTCATCTCGTGCCTAGTTCGGCAAGTCAACTAAGAGTCGGCCTCCGAGGAAGGCTTCAGAGATAGGATCTTCGGGAGATGCTGTTCCTCCTAAGAAGAAGACAGCCGGGTTCTCATGGAGGATGTTGTGGGAACTGTTTATGAGGATGACTCTTCCGCTACCTTTCGTCCTTTACCTTTGGGTAACAAGAAGTTCACTTTGCATACATCGATCTTGAAGCCTTTAAATTGAAACATGGTCTTGAAAGACTTCCAAGCGCTTTTATTCCCCCCCGATAAAGATATAACCTACGAGATGGTTACCAATTATCGATACGATGCCTTCTATTTATCGGCGACCGTGGCGCTTTCGAGGCTGGTTTGATGTTGCCTTTGTATAAGGTCAGTGGCGATTTCTACTACCGGGTTTTGTCTAGCCGTGATACTGCTAAGAAGAGTCATAACCGTGGGGTGCAGCAGTTGACAGGAAATTATCTTCGCCATCTCCGAGAATGCTATCTTCGTAGTAAAGGGCAAACGATGATGACCTGCTATACCCCCAAGTTAGAGGAGGAGAAAGGGTGGTATACTCCACGAAATTTTAACAAGTCCTTTGGGGATTATGTTAACGGAATACACGTAAGCCGTGGTCTGTGAGTCTCATGGAATATTGTTGTTCGGTAAGGGGGAAGTTCGCCTTTTGAGCGAGGTAAGTGATTCCAAAATGGCGAGGGTCCCCGGTGTTGAAGGTCTTCCTATTCCCGCCGATGAGAGAATTAAGCGTGATCATGACTATGAGTGGTCTGCTCTTTGTTCTTGAAGTTGTTGGTCCGTGGGCCTATGGTTGGGTCCCCGGCCCCATGGTTGGCAGCCTACATCACATGATTATCCTTATCGCGAAGCCTCTCCTTCTCGTTATTCCCATTCTTGCCCTTGGCAGAGATGAGTTTTGGAGGTATGGATTTTGCTTACAATCGTGATGTTGATGATGCGGAAGATGAAGATATCTCCCGATGCTAATCCTCCTACGCAGAGTGATAACATTGCTAAGGTGTGTTGTTTGTTTTCTACGTACATATGCCCCTTCGTTTTCTTAAGTAATGTTGATTATGTTAAGGAAAGGAGATACAAATGGCTCTTTTAGCATCGTCTCTTTATCATTATGTTTCATTGTTATTACGTCTCCCAAGTGCTTAGAAAGAAAAGATCAATCCCAAGCAATCGTCGAATTCTCCCACCGAGGATTCTCTGGCACTTCGAGGAAGTGAACAGTCAAGTAGATGGTGAAGAGGATGTTTCCGGTGGGGGTAGTGGTGATCAGGCCCCTGGTGGTGGTAGTGGTGATCGGGCACTTGGTGGCGGTAGTGTTGATCGGGCCCCCGGTGGGGCTTAAGTCGAGTGGGGCGCGGATATTGAGGTTGGTGAAAAATCGATCGCAGAGGACGGTGGCCTTGGCTGCAGGCGGGCCGTTGTAGACAAGATCAAGGGGAGTTGCTCTTGGTGGTAGTGATAAGGATGGGGATACTTCAATGTGAGTTCTCCTTTGGTAAGGTTTTATCAGGGACAATCTTTTGACATGGCGCGCTATAGGACTTGCCTCGGTTTCAACTTACTCTCCGCCTGATGACTGGGATGTTCTTCAAGATAGCCATGAGGTGATGTTGAGGTTCTCGCGGTTCATCCGCAGGGCTTTGTTGGCGCTTCTTCCTCCGCAGGCGGGGGCTTTGGTGCGGGTGATACTCGGTGCGTTACTTGGTGGGAAGTCCTCGATTCTTCCTCGATGATTTCTCGCGGTCTTTAACCGCGGATGGTGATGATGCTATTTTGGCTTGGCTTAAGAAGAAAAGATTTGCTTGTCGTGTCGAATCCTTTGTGATTGAAGGGGAAAAGAGTTCTACTCTTTTGCTCGCAGAATATGGAGCTCACCTCTCCGTGGAAATGGTAGATGGAGAGTGGGATAAGAATCTTGTGGCCAGCGGGATTGATCTCGTGGTGAATCCTCCCTCTGTTGCGGGTATGATGGATATTGCGGTGGGTATCGGACAGATTATCCCCGCACGGCGGTTATCGGAGGTTTGCTCGCTCTGTTCCCCGGTTTTACTTAGGTGTGTTGTGTGAACTAATTTCCCTTTTTAATTGATAGATGATGAGGAGTGAGTACGCAACCATAATCTTTACCGGCTCTTCAAGGCTAAGTCTCTCAAGCTTGAAGCGAAGCTCCTTCGTCGTGAAGAGGTGCTTTCGAGTGTTGGCTGCGGCTTCGCTAAGGATAAGGAAATAACGGAGTTGAAGGGTTCGCTTAAGTGCAATGAGCGACAAGTGGCGAAGAGGCAAAGTCAAGCTCCGAGCTTCTTCCGGTCAAGGGCAGGTTGGAGGTGGCTGAGAAGAATTCTTCCTCTATTTCAGGTCTGCGTCTCCTTCTTTTTGATTATTAGATGTTATTTATATGTTTTGAGTCATCTTCTTCTCCCCCCCCCCGTACTATCTTCGATGGGTGGAATCCCGAGTTAATGTGGCTTCGGGGTGAGAGAATTCACAAAAAGGTCGTATTGCTTAGAGTTAGTTGAAAAACTCAAGAGTGAATCGGCGAAATGGAATGCTCGCTCGGATGTTCATAACGCTATGGCCGAAGAATGGCGTAATAAAAAGTTTTGTTTGGTAGATTTACAAAACCAAAATAACCATGACCGTCATTTATTCAACGGGGCTTTTTTATGGACGCGGGATAATCTTGAGAAAGCCCGTGGTCGTATTTCCGCCTGGAAGTTAAGCTTAATGTCATGGAAGAAGAATCATGGCAGCGCGTTCTTCTCATCCTCGAATGTGCGGGCTTATATGCAACGTCTTGCCAAGGAAAGAGATGACGCTAGAGCGGAATCTGACGCTCTTAGTAATGCTTTATCCGCGTCTCGAGCTGATGTGGCCCGTCAGGTTGAGTATGAGAAGAACTTAGAGGTGACTATGTATCGCCTTAACAAAGGCTTGGAATCGAAGAATGATGAGGTGAATCGATATCATCATTCGAACTCGATGCTTCGAGATGATCTAAGCTGAGTCGACATACTCATAATCTTCTCAGATAGATTATGATAAGTTATCAAATGAATATGATTATGCCGCAGAAGCACGGACTCCGCGGTTGATCATTGTGAAGGTATACGTCTTTGTCATCGAGTGTGCTTTGTATCGTATTTGTTATAATTGTTCTTTTTCTATTATCCGCAGAGCTCCAAGGACAGCTTCGATCTGCGGATGACAAGTTTGCCGAAGCTCAGGCTAAGGTAGTTCAATTGGAGGTCCAAGTCAATTACCATCGTGGTCCGGCCTTGTCTCGGGGAGGAAACGCAATCAAGCAAGCCAATCAAAAGGTGGACCTTCTTTCCACTTCCCTAAATCAAGCTTTAGATGAAGAGTGTAGCCATAGGCTTCGTGGCTCGTAGCAACAAGAAGAGATTAACGTAACTCTTGGTGAGATTGAGTTGGATCTCGGGAAGAACCATGGGTTAAACAAGAATTATACTCGAGGCCCTTTACCTTTGCGCTCCCTTCAGGTTCTTCTCGCCCCTCCTCCGGTGGTAGTGTTCCTTCGTCGTCAAGGACAAACCCGCTGATAATGCTCCTTCCCAGCAGAGATCATAGCTAGTATGCTAGGGATTGATCTCGCTTGCTTATCCTTTTGGCGTTTTTGCTACTCTTCTTGCTAGGCTTGTAATCAACTGATGTGTACTAGATCAAACTTTAGCGTTTAAATCTGACTTTGAATTTTGTTGAATTCGCATCTATTGGTTTTTCAAATTAAGTTAATATAATGATTAATTTCATAGTGCGTTTAATCTAAGGATGTTTAACCTTGAATTTTGAGAAAATGTATTGTTCGCGCAATTCCGTAGGTTGATATCCCCGAATTGTCTTGTGACCTTGCACCCCTTCCAGCTAATTCCTTGGCTGAGGATTCCCGAACGGTGGGGTCTCGCCGACGTTCAAGGATATAATCCATTGAGTACGTGGCTTGTAATATTGCTCGGATATCCCGTTCTGCGGGAAGTCACCCCCTGGTTGTGCACTTATAGACGCTTACGGGGGAGTTCCGAGAGATTGCATGTGTATGCTTTGCGCGGGATATTCCCCGATGTATTGCAGTGGATATGATCCACGCTTTGTGCGGGACATTCCTTTAAAGTATAATGCCAGTTCTTAATAATTGTAACTGCACAATGATTTACGTGGTTCGGCCCTAAGGCCTACATCCACGGGGTAACGATAGTGTCGATATTTTATTAAGAAGTGACATGGTTTTCAATGTACATTCATACTACGTTTCTTGGTTGACCTTCCTATGTACAGATGGGTGTGTAAGTAGTATATACATGTGTCTCATATGGTATAGGTCGTGGGTTTTGAATAAATTGAAATGCGTGTGGGTAATGAATAGAATATGACACTTGAAGACGAAGGCTTGGATTGATTGAAAAGTTAAGGCGCGTTACTCCTTTATCAGAGATAGAAACATGTGGACTTGTAAGTCAATTTTCTTCTTCTGAAATGCATACGCGAGATGGTGGATTACGGGTAGTATGGCTTGAGATATTTGGCATTCCACGGATGCATGAGGATTTCCGTTTCAAATTACGCAGATAGTAAGAGCCATTTCCCCGATGTCGTGTATTACGAGGGTCCTCCCCAAGTTGGTGCTAATTTTCCCCACTTCTTTCTCATGGTATTGGGGAATGGTTCTTAATACATACTGCCCTTCTACGAAATTCCTAAGTTTCACTTTTTTGTTATATTCCCTGGCTAGCCTGCGCTGGTAGTTTTCCATCTTTTGCAGTGCCGCTTCTCTCCTTTCTTCGAGATCATCAAGCTTTTCCAACATCATGTCCGTGGTGAGGTTCTTCTCCCATGCTTCGTCTTTTTGTTGTTGGTAGTAGAATTTCCGTGGGGATTACCGTTCGCTCCATATGTGAGTAAAAACGGAGATTCTCCTGTAGCCGATCTTCGAGTTGTTCTCGTATGCCCATAGAACGTTATGTAATTGTTCACACCACCGCCTTGTACTCGTCTAGTTGTTTTTTAAGGATAAGTGCCAAAGTCTTGTTTGTGGCTTCGCTTGTCCATTGCTCGTGGGTATATGGGGGTGGATTTGTTTTTTCGGATTTTGAAAGTGTCGAACAAGAAGTCGATATTCTTTCCTTCCACTGTTTACCGTTGTCGGAAACTATCTCTCATGGGATGCTTGAACTCCGCAAATGATATTTTGAAAAATAAAAGTAAAGACGTCCGAATCACGAATTCTTGCGGTGCCTTGGCTTCTACCCACTTGTCAAGTAATCCGTTGCCACTATTAGAATCTTCTTTCCCAAATTCCCCGATACGAATGGGCCCACTATGTCGATACCCCATTTTGCAAAGGGCCACGGACTATCCACAGAGTTTAACTTTACGGATGGGGCATGGATTCGTCTGCCAAATCTTTGACATTCTTCGCATCTTTGCGTCATTCTGGACCGCGTCTCGATCATGGTTGGCCGTGGTAGCCCCGTGTCTTTGCCTTATCTCGCAAGGGATCTTATTCCGCCGTGATTCCCCGTCTCCTCTATGGATGTCTTTCAAGATGGCATGTCCCTCGGATCGGACAGTGCACGGCGAAGCGGCCGAGGAATGATTTTCTGTATAAGGTTCCGTCTCTTAGCTCGTACATCCCTGCTCTGGATTGTATTTTCCTAGCCTGTTTGGTGTCCTGGGGGAGTTTCCCTTCCTCAAGGAAAGAATGGATTTCGATTCTCCAATCTTCTTCCCGATCAGAATCGCTGCCCTCATCTCGCTTGGCGCATGATGTCATCGTCCCGAAGTCGTCGATTATGTGCTCTCCGATATCATCTTCGAGATATCTTCTTCCCGGGATTGCGTTGGTTAGCCGCGCATATCTCTTGGGGTTTGACGGATGGTTCGTACACCCTTGTTATCTTGATTGCTTTGACATCCTCTTTCTTGAGCATGGCTGATATGTATGCCAAGGAATCACAAGGCTGAGTTCCTTCCTACGCAGGTGTCGGAACTTGATTTTTGGTATCTGGGAAACCAACGTTTGCACTAGAGCCATGTATGCCATTAGTGTTGCGTCGTACACGTTGTATTCGTAGCCTATCTGCCGTATGATTAGTTGTGAATCACTAGTCAAACGCACTTCTTGTATCCCCATTTCAATTATCAAACGGAGAGCATGGACCACTCCTTCGTATTCTACGATGTTATTTGTATGGCCTTCAAATTCCGGGCCAACGCGTGCACGATCCTCGTCCCCAGTGGGTGTGGTGATGACAATGCCTATCCCCGCGCCCTCTCTGTTTTTGGAGCCGTCGACAAAGACCTCCCATTGTCGTGGGTTTACCGGTTCAAGAATATTATTTGGTTCTTTTTGTTTTTCTATTTCTGGAGCGCCCGCGGCCCTCCATCCTTGTATGCGCACCTCTTCTTCGTTGTCCAGAGGTAGGTCTGCTAGGAAGTCTGCTAACACTTGCCATTTCTGAGAGTGTTGAAGCTCATAGTGGATGTTTAATTAGTCGAGGTACGTGCTCCATTTTGCTATGCGTCCTACCTTTCCTGCCCCTTTGAGGATTGCTTCTAAGGGTGCTCGACATGGGATACGTATGTCATGTGTTAAGAAGTACGTCCGCAGCTTTAAGGTAGACCATACGATGGTTAAAATCAGTTGTTCAATTCTTGTGTAGTTTCTTTCCATAAATTCAGGGTCTTGCTGACATAGTAGATTGGATGCTCCTCCTTTGTGTGGGTCCCACCAAGCACGACACTTACCGCATCGTCTGTTGCTGTGATGTATAATGCCAAGACTTCGTCAGGGTCTGGTTTCTGAAGGATAGGGATTTCCGCTAGGTATTTTTTGATGCCTAGGAAGGCTTCTTCGCATTCTGTAGTCCACTCAAATTTCGTCCCCTTCTTTAGTATGTTGAAAAAGGGTTTGCATTTATCCGAGGATCTCGAGATGAACCTTCCTAGAGCTTCTAGGGATCCATTGAGTTTTTGTACTTCTTTTAGGTTCTTTGGGGATGGCATGTCTACTATGGCTCGGATTTTTGCGGGGTCTACTTCAATGCCCCTTTTTTCACCAGATATCCAAGGAATTTTCCTGATGTTAC
Organism: Papaver armeniacum; assembly: GCA_023531295.1. Classification (NCBI taxonomy): domain Eukaryota; kingdom Viridiplantae; phylum Streptophyta; class Magnoliopsida; order Ranunculales; family Papaveraceae; genus Papaver; species Papaver armeniacum. The sequence continues at coordinate 14,346 of JAJJWW010010097.1, read as the reverse complement.
TCCGAAGGTGCACTTTTCCGGTTTACCTTCATATTGTGTTCTCTCATGGCTTCAAGATGTCCCTCGATCTTGGTGATGGTTCTTCTTCAATCTCGCTTTTTACAAGCATATCATCAACGTAGACTTCAAGGTCCTGCCAATCCATGGCTTAAAAATAGCATCGACCATCCTTTGGTATGTTGCTCCCGCGTTCCGAGTCCGAAAGGCATCCTCACATAGCAATATAGGCCGTGGGGTGTAAAATGCCGTATGTTGTTGATCGTCTTCGCTAAAAATAGTTGATTGTACCGAGTATCCGTCCATGAATGATAGTTTTTCGTATCCTTCTACTGCCGACTAGTTGATCAATGTTTGGGTAGTGGATAACTGTCCTTGGGGCACGCTTTGTTCAAGTTGGTGAAGTCGATGCAGATTCGACCCCACCACTCTTCTTTTGGTACTATTACCATGTTAGAGATCCAAGTAGGATATTTGACTTCTTTTATAAAACCAGCCTCCAACAGCTTTTCGCAGCTCCGTTTCTACGCTTTGTGATATTCCGTAGCCACCTTACGTATCTTTTGTCTTACCGGGTGTGCTGTTTTAATGCGCACTCATGTTGTACGCTTTTCTGTCTATTCCTAAGATGTCGGATAGTTTCCACGCCAAGATGTCCGCGTATTCTCTTAGTAGTTTTACCAAGCGAGGCTTCGCGTTCGTTGTCCATTAGAGTTCCTATCTTGATCTTCTTTGGATACTCCTCCGTTCCTATGTTAACTTCCTTCACCGCTTCCAAGGATGTGAATGTGGGTTTTGGTTCCCCTGTGAGGAACTTTCTTTAATTGCTATTTGGTAGGCTCGGATTCTTTGTTCGCGAGAGCATCCTGGTTAGCAGCTGATGTTGATGCTTTCGTGTTTTCTAAGGATTTTCCCTTGGACAAGCTCTTCCCCGAGGTTCCGTCCAAGTATTCACCGATGGCCTTGTCTTTGGATGTCGCCTTGTTCCGAGCCTCATGGGTTCTTCTTTTCTCATCTTCTTCATTGTTGAGTTGTATTTGCATTGCCTGGCATTCCTTTGCGGAAACTTGATCACCCCTGATCTCCATTACCCCTAAAGGAGTAGGAAACCTAAGGTATTGATGGTAGGTGGATGCGACTCCCTTAAGCTTGTGGACCCATTTTCGTCCAATAATGGCATTGTAGGGTGAAGGCGTGTTCACCACACTGAAGCGAGCGTCAACTTTCATGGGGCCTGCCTACCTGCAAGATAATATCCCCGAGAGGCTTCGTAGTCAGTACCATTGAACCCGTAGATGGTGTAGTGTGAGGTCAAGAGTTGCTCGTCATTAAGCTCCATACGTTTGAAGGTATCGTAAAACAGACATTTACTTGAGCTCCTCCATCAATGAGTATTTTCTTTATGTTGCATCTCTGATTGGAAAAGTGAGGATCAAAGGATCGTTGTGATCTTCCATGTCATCCTCAATGTCCTCGGCCTCGAAGGTTAGAGGTGCGTCCATCCATTCTTCGTGCTCATCCACTTCTTTTCCGTCTAAACTGTAAAGCTCACAATAGTCTTCAAATTGCTTCCTCAATCTTTTCCCTATTTGTGCGGTTAGGGTTGGTTCTTTGTTTTCCGAGCAGGATATAGTATTTAGTGTGCGGTTACCCTCTGGCAATTGGACCTGTTTGCTGCGTTTGGCTCTATCCTCCGTTCCAGCCTTCTCTACGTAATTTTTGAGATCCCCCGCGTCTACCAGCTTTTGGATCATTATTTTGAGATTTTTGCACTTCTCTGTTGGATGCCCGTAGAAGCAAAGTGGAAATCACAAGACTTTTTGGACTCCGCCGAGACGGTGGTTGCTTCCCCTTAGACCAGGGCCGTCTAAGTTCTCGCGGTTCTTGATTTCCTTTAAGATGCGTGCGTAGGCCGGTGTTGAGTTTCGTGTAGACTCGGTCTTCAATTTGCTACCACTCCTTTTGTGGTCATCTTTCCGATCCTTTTCGTATCTCGCTGGGTTTGTTTACTTGTTCCGCAGTTTGTCCGTAGAGGTCGTTGAGCCTGTGCTCTTGGGTTCTCTCTTTGAATTTCTTCCAACCTCGCGTGTTTTTCGATGATTATCCTCAAATCTCCTCTCGTGGTTGGGGTGGTGCCGTGGATTTCGACAAACAATGGGCTCATCCCCGTCAAGTCCCCATTTGTAACAGGTTAATACTCACCACTTGGGTCCACATGTCCTATGGCTTGACATATCTTGTGCCATCTATCCGTGTATTCTCGAATGGATTCCTTATATTTGATTGCAAGCGAGAAGAGCTTGTCCATCCCCGTGTTCACAACCTTGTTATACATGTAGGTGGCCAAGAATTTTTCCGTGAGTTGATCATACGAATTGATGCATCCCGGCTTGAGGTTATCAAACCAAGATAACGCGGATCCTTTCAGGGCTTGAAGGAAAGTATCTGCAAAGTATAGCTTTGGCGTGGTCCCATCCGCCATTACCCTCGTTGTAATATCGTAGGTGGGCGGCGGGATCGGTGGATCCGTGTAACACTCAAAGGATGGGACCGGACACTTCGCAGTATGGTAGCCGTAGCCAATCGGGCTGCGTGCGAGTGGGGTAGTGTTGGCTTCCTTCATAACCTGTTCTAGTCTTCCACCTCCTTGCCTCGGTTTTGATTTGATTGATCTCTCGCTAACATCTCAAGCCAAGACTCTCCATTGCCAAACAAAGGTTTTCTTGAATGGAAGGCCGCGTCTTCCTTGTAGGTTGTGACGTCGTGGCCTCTCTTCATCATAGTAGTCCGAAGTGTCCTGGATGGTAGTCCGGGTCGACCTTCTATTATTCCGCGCACCTCTTTGGGGTATTCCTCTTGGTTGACTACCGGGTATGTTTTCGAGGATCATCCTCCGGTCTCTATTCTCGCACCGCCGAGTTAGCCTCGTCCCCGCTGATTCTCTAGCTCCGCGCTTTGGAGGATCTTCTCTCTAATTGCTTGGTTCTCTTGGGCTAGTAAGGCCACTGCGTCCGCGTATGTCTCTGCGATTATTTTTTAGCTCTTCTAATTGCTCCAAAATCATGAGACTGGTTTGATTCCCGATTTGTTCCTATCTCTGCACTCAGCTTGTCCCTCGGGGCCGTGGTGTTGATTTCCTCTACTAGCCGTCTACCCTACTGATCACTCCGTGGGATCCTGCGTGCATTTGTACATTTAGTTCATTATTCTGCGGCATCCCGTAAGGAGGGTTCTGATTACCGATTCTCGCTTGTTTCGAGGTTCGCAGAGGGCTCCGGTTGTAGCCGTCACTTTGGAGGCGACCACTTGAGAAGTTCCTTCGGTAGGTGTAGCAGCCTTTTGCCGCCGCGGCCTTCTTTGCTTCCATTGCAATGATGCCCGCATCCGGAAAGAAATGTGCTTTCCGCTCCATTCTCGCGTCTTGTCCCCTACCGTGAGTCCCGCGCCCTTCGTTTGCTCCTTGTTACTACCGGCGGCGTAGTCCTCGGGTGCCTCTTTTTGAAGGTACCTTTGTCTTCCCCGTATCTTTGTTCTTTTCCATTGTAATATTTTCTGTAGATAGAGCATAGAGGTAAACCGAGACAAAGAGTGCACGGGTTAGCTGTTAGTCCGAATTGTATTTCATGAATTCGATTTCTAGTGGGAAAGAGTGTATTCAGGCTATCGGTTTAGCGAAAAGTACGAAAATCTAGACGGATGTGTGGAATTAATGGGGATAAGGCTCATGGGTTGTTTTTCGCCAAAAAACCCAGATCTATTGGTATAAACTATCTCATGAGATACTAGTTAAAGCATAGATCCGTTGGTTAGAGGTTGCCTAACGTCCGGATCTGTTGTGGAAAATACATTGGGCATAAATATGTGCGAAAAAATAGCCCAAAAACACAGATCTGCTAGTTTAAAGGTTGTAAAGGACCCAAATCTGCAGGTAGAAAGTACAAAGGATACAGATATGTGCGAAAAATGAGTTTAAACATAGATCTGTGTGTGCTGTAAGTGAAATATTTGAGGTAGAGACTATAAAGTCACAGAAAAGATAAATCTTTTACCGGACAAGGTCCCTGCTTTCTAGCGCCATATTGTGAACACTAAATCATGTGGATAACCATATGTTCACAAACAATCTCGGCGAGTATTAAATACACGCATCAAAGTGTGAATTTAGTCTAAGACTCATTGGTAGATGTTGATTCATTGATTCCAAAACCCGCGGGTTTATTATGATCTCATCAACATCTAAACCGGTAGATCTAAGAAGTAAACATATAAACAAAGAGGTATGGATGCTAAATGTAAAGGGGACAATGGTTTACGTGGTTCAGCACTAAGGCTTACATCCACGGATCTGGGGATATTACTATGAGGTAAATGGTTACAAGAATAGTCTTGAGACTTTGAGTATTCATCAAACCCACCGGTTGATGCTCATACTTACTTCTCACTGATCTCTCTCCTATTCTCTAGTTTTCTCCCGATGTCCTCTCATGTTGGGAAGGGATATCTATATATAGCTCCTTTAAGGGGGTCCCTTGGAAGAGAGTCGTTGAAGTCTTATCTTCTCGTGTTTTGTGCAAAGTCCGGCGGACTTCCTTGTCATTCCGCGCCTTCTAATGTCTCTATGTTCATTACGCCTCGAGTCCACGCTCTCTCCGCTGGTCATCCGACACGTGCCCTCCGAGCGGATTGAATGCGAGTGGTTGGGGCGGTCCGATCTGCGCCAGCGGTGTCGGTCTTCCCCTGTCACGTCCGTGTCGCTGAACCTTCCCAGCTAGTTGATTATCCCTTACCTCGTGATGGGGTAAAGTGTAGCAGAGCGGTTCTTCGATGTTACGTGGGGATACCTTCCTTTGATACTCCTTCATCTTCGACCGTTGAGTTTGACAGATGGCACGCCGTCTGGATCCTATGGATGCCCCTGTGTCATCTGCTTTTATGACGTGGTCTCCACGTGGGTTTTGCTAGTACACGTGGCGAGGGAGATAAATAAGTGTACTTACATAATTTAAATCTAAAAATGACAATAGTATAACATCCGAAAATTCCCAACCTAATCTATAGTGATCCCCGGAATAGAAATGGAGTCATCAGGAGGAGGAGGAGGACTACGTTATACGTATACATCGATCTCATGGCTCTTTCTTCTAGTAGGGTTCTTCTAATCATGTTATAAAATAACATAACTGCAATTTTTGAATCATGAAAATGGATATAAAGTTTGAGATCTCGTGAGTACTGGTACGTTGTAAAGTAAACTAAACAAATTAACAAAACATCGTACAAAATAGAAATCATACCCATACATCAGGACGATCAAATCTATGGGGAATGTATACATAAGTAAAGATCCATCAAATCCATCTTGTTACACTCAACCAGGGGTCCAGGAGAGAGACATTCAGATTCATAGAAACTTCCAAAAGCAATGGAAGGGGAGGAATAAACTCCGGTAATTTTGCCTTTATTTTAATAACGGAGTTAACCGCTTGTTATGAAGAGGCAGTCAGATCGGTTTGTTACGTGCACGCTCTTTATAGTCGTGTGCACAAAATTGGACTCTAAAACTTTTCCGAGCAAGTATTCGTGAGTGGGGCTTAGAAGTCCACTTCCCTAAATTTATGCTTGAAAGACGGTCAGGCTTGGTATACACTTCAGCGCCTGCTTTGAAGCTGGGTTATCCCGAAAAATTTACCGACTAAGACATGCCGTGGGATCCATTAAACACCATTACCATCCCAATGTCATAACTGTTATCCTGCATATCATTGGATTTCTCTCGGGTTTATCTTTTCGGGACAAAATTAATGCCGTGAGTCTACCACCTCCCCCACAAGTCCTAGATTTTCATTACATCTATTTTTTTTTTTTTTTGTCGTATACTTATATTCCCACCAAGGTTCCGACATAAAGATTTATACAGAGATGATGTCAATTTTATTTGTATGGTCAGGTTTTTCCTTCTACAAGGCCAAGCGCTATAGGAGGGATTATCCCTTCCCTATCCCTTAAAAGTGGGGAAGGATATGTGTCAGAAAGCAACCTCATTATGGTGTGTTTTTATCCCTTCCCTACATTGAGTTTCCGTGTAAATAGTGCTAAATGGATACCTAATTAGTATCCGTATTTTTTCCCCATTTTTTCTCGTTGGAATATTTGTATAGGCAAAAAAAAGATAATTTAGAGTAAAAAAAGAAGATATAATACACAAAAAAGAGATATAATAGGTGGAAAAAGAGTTTTAGTAAAAAAAATGTGAAAATGAAAGTTTTAGAGTAAAACTTCGAAAACCAAAAACGAATATTTTGTTTCCGTGTAAAATGTCACGGAAATTGAGTATCCTTTTCATTGAAAAATGTAAACTAAGTATCCCGAAAGCACAATTCGCTTTATGTGTCATTTCCTTCCCTACAAGAGGGATGAGATGTGATCCACTTTCAAATATAGGGAAGGGATATTTCTACTTAGTAGGGATATGGGAGACCATAGAGAACTTGAATTTTTAGATCGATTCCCTACTAATAGGGTATATGGAAGGATAACCCATCCCATAATGCTTGACCTAAAGTACTGTACAGATTGATGAGAATCGAGCATTTTTAGGGAAATTCCTATGGGGAATTTCATCCAAATCACAGTAATTAATCACATTTTATGGACAAAAAATATTAAATTTCTCGTTCAAATGTTTGTGAAGTTAGATGTTACCCTCAAATTTGAGGGTTGGCTGTGAAGTAGTCCATCCGGTCGCATATAGGTCGATCCTTATTCGGACATTCAATGTCGGGACGCGTGTTTTTTTCTATTTTTTCCTCTTCCGTCCACTGATGACCGGATGGGATTTCTCTATATTGTTTGAATATAGACATAATTAGGGACATACTGCTAAAAGGCTTATAAGCATTGCCTGGCACATCTCTCTTTTTTAATTTTTCCTTGGTGGGTTCTACTATCTGCTAAGGGTCCGCATATATGTAAATACTCCTCGGTTTATGATATTACTGTTTGTACCATAAGTAAAAATACCACTTAATGGGCCAAATTGATACTTGAATCATGTTTTGGTCCTCATCCAAGCCCACTAACCAGTCAACCAAGGCAGCCCACCACCGCACGGACCGTCAATGGTCAAAGTCGGTCAACTATCAAAGCCAACTTCCGGTCAAGGTCGATGGTCAAAGTCGGTCAACTATCAAAGTCAACTTCGGTCAAGGTCATGGTCAACGGTCGGTCAACAGTCAAGGTCAACCGTCGGTCCAACTATCGGTCGGGCGCACCCCAGCCAATTTTCGGTCTTGTAGCCGAAAGCGCAAAACCAATTCCCACCAAAAACTCTTCCACGCCGCCAACCGGCCTCCAACCATGCGCCACAAATTTCCATCCACATTGCCGGCCATCATGCTCACAACCATCAAGCTACCCTACCCATGCAAACCGTTCGCAAAGAAATGTCCACCAATATCGCAACCATCATTTATGCGAGATTTATCATGGAAGCATAAATGTGCGCCATGCACTGAATTCCAGCGAGCTAAATTATGCGAATCAAGTCCAAAGATTTCACCATGCAATATTCATTTCGCCAGCTTCACCATGCAAAGGTTAAATGCAAAGCAGCCTAAAGCATATGCAGATCAATTGCAGCGATTTCATACATGCGAAATTAACTCCAAATATTTCATTCAAAATGATGATGGAGACATGAATGAGCGATTAATGTAATTTATGTTTGTATTTAGATGTAGAACCGTATAAATAGGAGAGGGCGAGAAATCGGGGAGGAGGGAGAGAGAAAAACATACTTTATAAGAAAAAAAAGTCAATAAACATTTCTCCCCAAGGGATTCGCCGTGGACGTAGGCAACCTATGCCGAACCACGTTAAACCTCTCGTCTTCATTTTGTTCTTCATTTCGTCTCCTAACCCAAAATACATACCAAACTATCCATTCATCGTGTTTTCAGGCCCAAAAGTAATTTTGGGTACAAACATTGGCGCCCGACTAAGGGGACATACGAGAAAAAAAAATCGTGTTTTCCCATTGAGAAAAGTTGTAGAAAATGCTTCAAAATCTTGTCCGCGAAAAAGCAAATCGAGCGTTTTGAAAAATCATGGTGCGATCTAGTTGACCGCAATCGCTATGATTTGATTTGATCATAATTGATCGCAGCCTGGGGCGGATCGCAAACTGCCGGGACCGTATAATCGCACATACTACAGTCCAGTTGATCGCAACGCGCGATTAAGGTTCGCCATTTCAAATTTGTTGAAGCTATTACTGCGCATACAAGCATTAAAAATCGTGTCACTACAAAATCTGATGATAGTGTTGCCGGGACGCTCGGTTCGCGGCCAAAGATGTAGTGAAATACCATCAAAACTAATGTAGGAGATTCGATCCACAACATGGCTGGATCCAGTTTCGATTTCTATCACTTCCGTCCCACCATCGCAATGCCCAGATTCGATTAATCACAATTACTATAGCCCAAAGATCACGGTCGAAAGCCACCAAAGCCGACTCACTCGAACATCGCTAAGATTGTTGACAGGATGTTCGATCCGAGATGTTCATGGAGAAAATGTTACAAGGAGAAAGGACAACGGACTTCAAAATCTGTTACAAAGGGGAAGTCGACAAGGATAACACTTCAACCATCTCATTGCAAAGAAGGCATGAAAGAAAAGACAACGATTCCCCAAAGCCGTCACCAAATGTTCGAGTAAAGGTCACGATGGCCAGAAGACCGTCACCAAAAGTTCCAAAAAAAAAAAAAAAAAAAAAGCCCTAGACTTAAAAACCCCAAGCCAATAGCGGCTGCCCAACCCGGGGCAATCACGAAATGCATGGCAGCGGCGATAACGCCGATCTGTTTCACCCTCTTCGGGGGGGGTTTCGTTCACCTACATTTGTTTTGACTCACCCATGTCAAGGGTGTCCATCACCCACGTCGAATTCTTCGATGCTTCCAGATATATCAAGGTTAGATGCGCAGCAAATGACCACCGTGGATTTTCTAAGGTACATCAAACTTCGATGGTCCGCGATACATCAAAATTCCATTCTCGCAATGGCGCCTCGATGCAACGGTGGTACATCAACCTTCGATGCGCTGAATTTTCGCACTGTTGATGCTCCCCGGGTACATCCATTTTCGATGTTCTCAAAAACATCAAAATCAAATTCAAAAAAAAAAAAAAAAAAAAAAAAATCGTGAAAAAGCCTCCGGCCTCACGAGCGGCGCAGAACAGAGCCACGCCACTGGCTGGATGGCAATCGCCGAGTAGTCGCCGATTAATAGGGAGCCTGATTTTTGCACTGCACAACTTAATCCCGTAGCCCTCGTATCTTTCCGCCCGTTCTCATGCCTTGCGGATATGTACACCCCACTAGGGCTTGGCCTAAAATTTGTTTATTTGATATCTTCTTCGTCTTACGTCCAATTGGATGATTTTTGCCTCGTTATGATCGCATTTCAATATCCTACGACATGAAGGTAAAATTTTGCAATTGGAGAATAATATTTTTTGGTACAATCACGTCATCAACATGTTTGGAGCAAGGCTAACCAACCAATTTCGTTTCTTCGATAACTTCTTCTTCATGCATCCAAATTGAGTGATTGTCGGCCGATGAGATCGTATGTCAATTACCAAGGTCGTGAAGGCGACATTCCAATTTTTCGGAGAAAGTTAAAAATTTTAGAAACGGACACCACCGCCGATCGAACCATGCGGTCAATTTTCCACATAACTATAATAGTCGGGTTGATCGAACTATTGTAATCCGTTTTCACAAAGCAAGAGTCATGGCTCGTTGATCGAACGGCCTAGCCCTTTTAATTCCTACGATCCGGTGGTCGAACTGCAGAGTCCGATTTTCCCCAAAATTATTTCAATACAGCTTTCTCACAACCGGTTCGGTCCAGTTTTGCGCAAATCATTGATAAGATACTGATCACAATACCAAATATAGCCTGCAGCAACTGCCTTCGATCCAGCTTGGACTTAAATGGTGCATTCCAATCCGCGACTTCAATTACTAAGTCGAGACGAGACGCTAAGGCAACTATACTAATCATTGTCACTGGAAAACACCAACATAGCCAAATGGGCATCCTAATCACTTCGTAAGCGAAGTCACGGTAACATTTTCAATAAGGTAAGTATACAATTTACATATTTTTGCATATTTTCATATATTCATGCATACTTTTGTTCAAAAGAAGACACCTTTAATATGGCAAGCATCTTCTCACGGGGATGCACACATTTCAATTTCAAACATCTAGAATAGTGGGATTGGCCTCTGCGCAATTCCAGGATAAGGGCACATATTCAAAATCCCATGCACGAGCAAAATGCGGCAGGAAGTGCACCCCTTGTGCAAGCATTGAGCAAACATGACAATTACTATCTTCCGGGGGCAAGTTGCATATCACTTCAACATGACTGACCATCACTTGGGGGCGAGATATGTAACACCTCATGGTCTAAAATTACTCTTTTGGGGCAAGTTGTGTAACACTTCATACGCTTGGGGGCAAGTTACATAGAACCTAATTGCAATGCGAAATTAAGCTTCCGAAAATCGAAACTTCAAGTAAGCCAAACTTCTTAATCCTCCAACAAGTTGCAGGATTAAGAGGGGGCAAGCGTACACCCTAATATTTTTACGCAATTTTTACAATCAGAATGTTAAAAACCGCTATAGTTATGTTGATTGAATTATTGTACTCGGTTCAAAAGCAACTCTTTGACTTGGTTGGACGCAACCGATGCGTCCAGTTTTGCCTATGAATTATGTACTCGATTGGGCGCAATCGATGCGATCCGTTGCACTCGGTTGGACGAATCTGATGTTGTATAGTTTTATTTATAATCTTACACCTAGGTTTATCGAACTATTTAAATCAGTCCCTCGGTATAACATGATCTGAAGCCCGATTGAGCTACTGCAGTCCGTCTCTGTTTGTACTCCTGCCCGTTGGTGATCGCATTTCTTCGCAATGCACCGATCTTCTTTGCGAGACTAGCTGTCGAAGGCTGCTGTGATCCATTTCTATTCACAACTCCTGCCCAGTCCAGTGATATCTCTTCACGGCGTAGTTTTGATGGTTGCTCTGCGGTCAGGGCGATCTGCAGGCTGCACCCTGCGTGCTCGATGCTGCTCTGAGACCAGTGATCGAAGGCTGCTGCCAGTCCAACTTTGTTATAACTCCTGATCCGGTGATCGCATTTCAACTGTGATCTTGATTTGCCGATGCTGCTGCAGACGGTGTCCGAAGCTGCTGCCAGTCGACTCTGTTCGCAACTCCTGCCCAGTCGGTGATGCTTGCTTGGGCTATTTCAGTGCAGTTTAGTCATCACTCTGCTGCAGTCAGACTGATCAGAAGCTGCCAGTAGTGCGCTTTGCTCGTTGCTCTGCAGATCCGGATCGATCGCAATTCCGTTGCAATGCTCGATCGTCGCTGCAGCTCACCGATCGGAAGCTGCTGCAATCCGACTTCTGTTCGCAACTCCTGCAGTCCAGCTCGATCGCATGTGCTCGCGATGATGCTTTTGCTCGATGTTGCTATGCATCCACTGATCGAAGTCGCTGCAGATCCAGCTCTGTCGCGAACTCCTACGATCCAGCTGCGATCGCATTACCGCAGTAGCGACTTTGCTCGTCACTCTGCTGAATTCAGACGTGATCGCAATTAGCTGCAGACCAGCTTCACTCAATGTTGTTACTACTCATTTCCAACATCACTCTGCTCCATTATCAAGCTTCCGCTGCATCACCTCAGTCTTGTTTTTGCAGCACTTGGGGGCGACTTGATTACGATCTCCACAATCAACTAAGGCGTTTCTATTTACGCTTCAGCAACATAAATGTACTCTTGGGGGCGTCTTGATTTCCGCAAACAACAAGGGAAGTTCACCAATCACCTCAATATCAATAGTCCACACTTGGGGCGAGTTTTATCATTGACTAAGGAACACGAAATTTTTTTCTTAACCCCAACAAGTTGGAGGTTAAGAGGGGGCGATGTTTGTACCATAAGTAAAAATACCACTTAATGGGCCAAATTGATACTTGAATCATGTTTTGGTCCTCATCCAAGCCCACTAACCAGTCAACCAAGGCAGCCCACCAGTCTGCACGGACTGGTCAATGGTCAAAGTCGGTCAACTATCAAAGTCAACTTCCGGTCAAGGTCGATGGTCAAAGTCGGTCAACTATCAAAGTCAACTTCCGGTCAAGGTCATGGTCAACGGTCGGTCAACAGTCAAGGTCAACCGTCGGTCAACTTCTCCGAAGTCGATCGCACCCACTAGCCAATTTTCGGTCTTGTAGCCAGAAAGCTGCAAACCAATTCCAGACCAAAAACTCTTCCACGCGCCAACCGGGCCTCAACCATGCTGCCGATGACCTTCATCCACACCACACCATCATGCACATCAACCATCAAGCCGCCTACCCATGCAATCATCTTTGGCCAAAAATGTCCACCAATACTTACACCATCATTTATGCAGAATTTATCATGGAAGCATAAATGTGCAGTTTCATGCAGAATTGAATTCCAGCAGTTTCAGCCATGCGAATTGAAGTCCAGCAGTTTCAGCCATGCAATATTCATTTCAGCAGTTTCAGCCATGAAGTGTTAAATGCGGCGATTTAAATATGCGGCCTAATTGGAACGAGCTTCATACATGCGGAATTAACTCAGACTATTTCATTCAGAATTGATGATGGAGACATGAATGAGCAGTTAATGTAATTTATGTTGTATTTAGATGTGGAATGTATAAATAGGAGAGGGCAGAAATCGAGAGGAGGAGGAGGAGAGAAAAACATACTTTTATAAGAAAAAGTCAATAAAACATTTCTCCCCAAGGGTATTCGCCCGTGGACGTAGGCAACCTATGCCGAACCACGTTAAACCTCTGTCTTTCATTTTGTTCTTCATTTCGTCTCCTAACCCAAAATACATACCAAACTATCCATTCATCGTGTTTCGTGCCCAAAAGTAATTTTGGGTACAAACAATCACCTATCATAACATGGAATTTCTGTAAAGAAATGTTAAGTCAAGACTCCATATATGCAACGATATAGTCTGGGTTAGTCTAACAGTTATGAGCCATTCAGATAACCTATTGTTGTGATTTAGAGTTAACGTGTTTTCAATGAATATACAAGAAACAAAAGTAAATTTTGTATATTTATAATATTAAAGATTACAAAATATTTTCCTTGATTACAAGGATTACAAGATATACGATCATATAAAGATTATGACAAAACATATTGCATATATATAATACAAGACATAATAAGGAAAATATAAATACCCATGACTTGTTAAGTTACGACTGTCTCTTGTCCAATACTCACACTCGATATAAGCGGATTTTCAAGTACATTGAACTCAGAGTGAAACCTGCAAAAGTGACCATTTGGAGTAGATTTCGTGAACATATCTGCGATTTGATCCTTCATGAAACACAACGAACATCAAGTTGTCCACATTGAACTCTCTCACAAATAAAGTGATAGTCAATTTCGATGTGTTTCGTACGATCATGAAAAACTAGATTTATGGTATGATATGTAGCTCCCAAATTGTCACACTAGAGAATGGGAGGAAACAGACTTGAAGACCAAGTTCTCGAAGAAGAGATTCAATCCATACTAATTCAAACATCATAATAGCCAACCCACGGTACTCATATTCGGACTCGATGGGAGACAGTTTGTTGCTTACAAAAACTCCAAGAAATTAAATTAGAACCAAGATAAACACAATATGCACTCGTAGAACGAAGATCACCCCCTCCTCCAATCAACATCAGTATATGACGAAAAACTAAGGTGCAAATTCTGGTAGAGACAAAGTAGAATACCGAAAGTAAAAGTATGGTTTAAATATCGAAACATACCCTTAACAAGAACCAAATGAGCTTCTGTAGGATTATGCTTGAAATGACATACCTTATTTACACCAGAAGAAATGTCCCCAGTCTGTCATAGAGAAATACCAAGACCACCAACAAAACTTCTACACATAGTAATAATGCAGAATAGGTAAAGGACTGTCCACTATGTGGTACTCAATAAAGTTTCCAAAAGAAGTGGTGATCAAGTTGTGCTCCTTGCGTGTTGGCACGAACAAGAAGATCTTCAATGTAGTGGCATTGTGATGAAACAACCCATCAAAACTTGCGTGACCTCTGTACCAAAAAATACGAGAGAGCTAAGATCCTTGAGAGAAAAATCACTTTGGAAAGAGTATTCATAAGTGACTATATAAATGCCATAAAAGATCTCGTTAAAATGATGTCATCCATATAAAACCAAGAAAT
>JAJJWW010010095.1:0-250849 GCA_023531295.1 Papaver armeniacum | reverse complement strand
TCCACTGCCGATACAAATCAAAAGTTTAACACAACTGACATATTTGTATCTGAGTCAGAACAAGCTCACAGGTGGGATCCCAGCTTCTTTGGGCCATTTCAACAACTTAAGAGAACTATCTCTTTTTAACAATCAACTAACTGGGTCATTACCTGTAGATTTGGACAACCTAACCCACTTGGAATTATTAGCTTTGGATAACAACTCTTTTTCTGGGATTATACCTACTAGTATATGGCATTGTAGAAATCTTACATATCTGAATCTTGGCAACAACAATCTCACGGGACATATTCCAAATGAGATTGCTACATCAAGAGAATTGAGATATCTTCTATTAAATGACAACCATCTCAGTGGTACTCCTCCTAAATCTATTGGTAAGCTTCGACACTTGAAAGTTCTTCACTTGGCGAATAACAAGTTCGAGGGAAATATACCTACTGAATTTTCTTCTCTAGGTGACCTTGAGATCCTTTCCTTAAAGTCCAACAAGTTCAGTGGGCCAATCCCTGAGACGATTGATCATTTGCGTCAGCTACGCATTTTGGATTTATCACAAAACAATCTAACAAGTCTAATTCCTAGCAGCATAGGGAACCTGAAGAAGCTAAAAACTAGACTTAACGACACATTCTCGATTCATGGTTATGACTTGGGGGTACGATTGAATATGGCTATCAAAGGAAACGACATCGGGATTGTGTTACTTTTCAGCTATACCTCGGCAATCGATCTATCGTGCAATAATCTTGTTGGAAACATACCAAAAGAAATAAGTTTATTAAAAGGACTTTATATGCTGAATTTGTCTCATAATCTTTTCTCAGGTAATATCCCTGCAAATTTCGGAGATATGTCTGGTTTAGAGTCTTTGGATTTAAGTTTCAACAGGTTGTCCGGGCATATCCCGCAATCTTTGACATCAATGGACTCTCTTGGACTTCTTAATCTATCTTACAATAAGTTGAGTGGCAAGATTCCTAGAGGAGGTCACTTTGAGACTTTGAGCTGGGATGGTTCAGCTCTCCTTGGGAACGACTTACTGTGTGGATTCCCAACAGATAAAATTTGCAAGGCTGACCATAATAGAACTGGTACTACTAATCCTTCAGTTGAAGTCCAAGAGGATTTTCAAGATGATGCAGTAAGTGAGAGATTATTGTTTTATGGTGTTATGGCTTTGGGGTTTGGAGTTGGATTTTTGAGTTTATTCTCTATTCTGCTTTTAAAAGAGAAATGGTGGATTGGGTATTGGGGAATTATTGATCCCATTGCTATAAGAATAATCGGTTGTATTCATAATTTTTTTTAAAGTACTCTTGTTTTTGTGTTATAAAACGTAATCATGTTTGAGATTTTGTATTTTGTTGCAGTTAGAATTGTAGCGGCCTATTTTTGAGAGAGTTAGAAATACGACAAATGAACCAGAGCTATACCTGCTTGATTTGAGTAATTGAATTCTGCTAAAATTGAAATTTCATGTTGTTGATTTTGTGGAAAGTTATACAATTATCACTTCTTAAGTGAGTCAAGTACATCTGTTGATTATCTGAACTGATCCACTAATTTAGTCGGATACATTGTATAATAAGGTGTGCTCTGGTGTTTGGGTAGATAGAATAATTGTATTTCCCATAATCACTCCAAAGTTACAGACACAGGATCATTACTGAGAGTTGATATACTATCTCATTACAGACTCTACCAACCACTCAATGCTAACCATACAAAAGAGTACACGTGTAAATGACAGATCAGAGAGACAGCTCATTGACAGCTCATACAGATAGTTAGTTAGTGAGACAGGCTGGAAGACAAGTATACTGGCTATTACCCCCCTTCAAACTGAACTGACTGAAGCATGGAGAAGCTGTAGACATGAAGTTTGTCTTTAAGCATTTGAAATCTGGGACCAAGAAGACCTTTAGTGAAAATATCCGCCAGCTGAGCAATGGTGGAGATGTAAGAAACCTTCAAGGATTTTGCTTGAACCAACTCTCTGACAAAGTGGAAATCAAGGGCCATATGTTTCATTTTGCTGTGAAAAACAGGGTTAGAAGCAAGGGATATGCTGCTAAGATTGTCACAATGCACAGTTGGAGGAACAGGTAAGAAGATATACAAATCTTTTAATAACTGACACAACCATACTATTTCAAGAACTGCTTGTGCAAGAGCCCCTGTATCGCTGGGACCGGATCTAGCAATGTGAGATTGTTTCTTAGCACTCCAAGAAATAGGATTATGACCAAAGAAGATGCAGAAGCCAGTGGTAGATCTTCTGTCATCTGGAGATCCAGCCCAATCAGCATCACTGAATCCTTGTAACGTTTGTAGTCCTTTGGAGAAGAAAAGACCATGATCTATGGTACCCTTGACATATCGTAGAATTCTTTTAGCAGCACACATATGAGCAGTTGTAGGTTGATGCATAAACTGGCATACCTGATTGACTGCAAAACTAATTTCAGGTCGAGTCCAAGTTAAGTATTGAAGAGCACCCACCAATGATCTAAACTCAGTTGGATTATCAAGAATATCCCCATCTGAAGCACTTAATTTGCAAGAAGCAGAAGCTGGAGAAGAACAAGGTTTGGCTCCCACCATTTGAGTTTTGTCCAATAAGTCCAATGCATACTTTGTTTGACACAGAAAGATACCAGAACTGTTCCTCTTGACTTCAAGACCCAAAAATAGTGTAGAGCACCCGCATTTCTTGACAGAAAAAGAAGAACTCAAAGCAAAGAATAATGTCATCAGAATGAGAAGGAGAGTTACCTGTTAAGAGGATGTCATCCACATAAACCAATAAAATGGTAATCCCGGTTCCAACTCTTGAACAAAAGTGAATGATCTCAGTAGCAGATGAATGAAATCCCAATGAGATAAGAACAGTATACAACTTGTCGTACCAAGCTCTAGGAGCTTGCTTAAGACCATAGATTGATTTGTGAAGCTTGCACACAAAATGAGGGTTGTCTTTGTCTATAAAACCCCGAGGTTGCTCCATGAAAACTTCCTCCCGCAAATCCCCATGGAGGAAAGCATTGCTCACATCTAATTGTCAATGACCAGTCCAAAATGAACCGCCAATGAAAGAATTAGTCCGATAGTAGTGGGTTTGCCACAGGCTAAAGGTTTCATTATAATCAAGACCAAAGATGTCGATGAAAACCTTTAGCTACAAGCCTTGACTTGAGTTTGTCAATTGTACCATCTGCATTATACTTGGTTCTGTAAACCCATTTGCAGCCAACAACATTCTGACCAGGTTCAGGAGCTACAAGAGACCATGTACCTGCATTCTTTAAAGCCGTGTGTTCTTGAGTCATAGAGACTTTCCACTTGGGTAGCTTAATAGCTTGAGTGAAACAAGTTGGAGTGATAGGAATTGTTGGACTTAGTAAGGCAGCAGGTAAAAGATGTTTAGTAGCAAAGTAAATTTTAGGTCTAGAAATACCCGATTTGCCTCTTGTCTGCATAGCATGATCATTTTGAACAGCAGGAGGTAAAACAACAGAAGAAATATCTGAAACTGGTAATATTGTGGTAGCATTTGAAGTTGGAGTTGATGAAGGAAGAGATGGCAGCTGAGGTGTATCCACAGAATCATGAGAAAAGTTCTCAAAACTCAAAATTGAAGCAGATGTTGAAGTAGACATTATAGTAGCATAGGGAAAAACAGTTTCATTGAAAACAACATGTCTAGAAATGTATACCTTGCCGTAAACAGGATCTAAGCATCTCACTACTTTTTGATGAGTGCTATAACCAAGAAAAACACAAGGAGAACTGCGTGGAGCTAATTTGTGAGAGGTATAAGGCCGTAACCAAGGATAACAAACACATCCAAAGCTTCTCAAGAAAGTATAATCAGGTGATCTGCCAAACAATTTCTCCATAGGGGATAAAAAATTTATGCTCTTGGTTGGTAATCTATTGATTGTATAATTGGCAGTCAAAAATGAGTCTACCCAGAAAGAATCAGGTAAAGCAGCTTTGATAAGAAAAGTCCTCCCAACATCTAAAATATGTCTATGTTTGGCTTCAGCTAAACCATTTTGTTCTGAAGTATAGGGACAAGTGAATTCATGTTTAATACCATGTAAAGCAGTAAATGCTGAGACTTCTCTATTGATAAATTCACCTCCACCATCAGTCCTTATGGTTATGATTCTAGTGCATAATTGATTCTCTATTTGTTGTTTGAAGTTAAAGAAGATAGTCTTGAAATCAGACTTAGCTTGTAATGGAAACAACCAACAAAATTTAGAATAATCATCAATCACATTAACATAGTAAAGATAGCCACTATTGACATTACAGAGCCGGACCCCAAAGATCCATATGTAAAAGCTCTAAAGGTTTTGATGTACAAGTAGTGGATAATCTGGAAAGGGCGCTTATGTGATTTTCCTAGCCGACAAGACTCACGTAAGAGTGGAGTTTTGAGTACATTATTATCAAATTGATGACAGACTTTTTGAAGCGTCTCAAATGAGGGATGAGCTAATCATGACGATGCATTGTCAAGTAACTTTACCGATGTGCGTGGCTTGAGGTGGAAGGTTGAAGTTGATTGGGTACAGTCCATTGACATGAGGGCCCCCGCAGCAGAATCTTCCCGGTTGAAGATCCCGCATAAGTGTAGCCGATGGAGAAAAGGTGATTGTGCAATCATTATCGATGTGAATCTATGAACTGATAATAGATTGTGGGAAGAAGTTGGAACATGTAACACATTTTGAAGTGTGACTCGGCTTATGAGAAGTAGGTAATGTAACGGAACCAACGAGTTAATGGACATACCTTCCCCATTTGCGCTTGAATGTACTCATAACCATCATAAGTCAAAGTGTAATCATCAAGAATGGAAGCATTGTTGACAATATGATTGTTTGCACCACTATCAGCATACCACGGATTCTCACCAAAGATATTAGCTGCAGCCAACATAGCATGAAGATTTTGTGGTGGTGATTTACCTTGATAAGCAAAGTTCAATCTATGTGAACATTCCGGAGCTAAATGATCAGTATCACCACAAATTTGACAATTTACTTTAGCACCAGGTAGCATAGACGGTGGAGGTGGAACAGAAGCAAAAGTTGGAGCTGGATTACGAAATGATGATGGAGAAGAAGAACCTCTATAAGCAGGATTAAAAGGTCGTTTGCCTCTGTAATTAGGACTATGTCCACCTCTCATACCAGGATGAGGACCACGAAAAGGATATGCTGAAGGATAATGGTTGGAATTAAAATTCCTATAGTTATTGTGTACCAGAAAAGCCTTATTCTCTGTTTCAGCCATGATAGACTTAGATCTGGTAGCAAGTACAATTTCTTCACTAAGCAGGAGATTATGCAATTCAACACTAGTCACAGGTGGATACCTTACACGAACTGACGTAGCGAAAGCATCAAAGGAAGAGCTCAAACCTGATAAGATAGTTACCACAATCTCACTATCACTAACAATTGATCCTGCAGCAGCCAAAGCATCAACAACTCTCTTAATATCTGAAAGATAACTTGTAATAGATCCATTGCCGAGACGAATTGATTGTAGTTTTGTACGAAGTTGAATTGTGTGAGTAGCAGAGACTTGTGAAAACCTAGTCTGAATATTAGTCCACAACCATACGCCGAAGACGCACCAAAGAAAATAGGGAACAACTGATTCAGACATGGTAGAGTAAAGAAGCAGAATGATTGTTGAATCTTCATCTTTCCACAAAAGATATGCAGGATTAATTTCATGATGAAGTCGTTGTGGTGGACAAACAGAAAGACCAGTGATATAATCAGTAGCTCGAAACTTTGCTAAGAGAGCAAGAAACAAAGATTTCCAGGTGAGGAAATTATCTTCTTTGAGTTTTAAAGTAACAATATTGGCTAATTGATGAAGGGGAAATTTGGAAATGGATTTTGGAGCATCCATGAAGACTAAACAGATGACAAAGAAAGATCTAATCAATTGAATTGATTGAATTGAATTGAAAAATTATGAGGAAAAATTGAATCGAAAAATAGATCAAGAAACTGGATCTAGATTGGAGAAATCGAACTACTGAGAAATACCATAAACGAGTGAGTAAGATAGGAAGGATAAAGAATGAAGAGAACCTGAAGATGCACTCGTTTGAAGATTAGAAAATTTGAGCTCAGGAGAAGCCATTAATGGCGAAAAAAAAAAAATTTGGATCGAGTTCGCTCATCTGATACCAAGATAGAATAATTGTATTTCCCATAATCACTCCAAAGTTACAGACACAGGATCATTACTGAGAGTTGATATACTATCTCATTACAGACTCTACCAACCACTCAATGCTAACCATACAAAAGAGTACACGTGTAAATGATGATCGTAGAGACAAACATTGACAGCTCATACAGATAGTTAGTTAGTGAGACAGGCTGGAAGACAAGTATACTGGCTATTATGGGTATCTTTTATCCTATCTGTTCATGTTGTTTATGATAGCCTTGTCATGGTTCTAAGAAGGAGGTAAAGTTCTTTTTGTTTTTTTGATTGTTCAAAGAGGATAGATTAAAAAGCACACAAGCCGTGTGCAGGCGGATACAACTGTCAAAGAACAAAAAGCTCACAAAGATAGCAACAAAAGAAAAATAAAAATGCAAACACAAAAAAGACCACTGTCTATTGTCAATAAACATCGTGGTTTTTTGCGAGATCACTAAACATTTCTTCACGATTAGTTTTTAGAGGTGGCAATATTAATCCCCATGAAGAACCAAACTCCATTATTTTATCTTCCGAGACTTTGTTCTGTATTTCATTGTCTAGACACTTGGTTTTGCGTTGTATTGGTTGTATTAGCAATAGTTTAAATACTGATCCATTGTGGAGTTAGGGGAAGGGATAAAGAATCCTGTGGTAGTTGGTGGTCCGATATTATATTGTTCATAAGCCGATTCACTCACTTGGGAGAGATTGAATTCATAGAGTTTGAATGCTTTCTGATTGACACTAGCCCAACTTCAAAAAATATTTGTCACCTTAACACAGAAAATCATACTTAAGATGCATTATGCATAGTTATGCAAACCTTCTCATTTGAATAAGTTTTTTCACTGCCCGGACTCCTAATGCCTCCTTACCGTTAGAACTGCCATTTCAGGAGTCTTAGAGATGAGACTGAATCAGCTTTTTTACACCTACCTGATCATGTTCTTGCTTCTTGCTACTGGTGTTTACGTATGATTTTTCAAGGAGGCACAGTAGAGAGGCAAGAAATTGAAATTCTAGCAAACCGCCAAAAAGTGACTCAATATTTACATGGAAACGTAGTACTCCCTCCGTTACTTTTTAATAGGCTGGTTTGGTTTTTTGAGAAAATTAAGGAAATTTAGAAAATTAATCATTGAAAGTGGTCCTCATGACACTTGTCAACAAAAGCAAGAAAATCGAAATGGTCCCAAATGACACTTCATTCATCAAAAAGAAGTTAGAAAAGTGATCCCTAAAAACTAAACTAACATTTGACTTTCCCACCAGAACCAAATTATTTTTTTATAACATTTATTTATAGAAACCAGCCTATTAAAAAGTAACGGAGGGAGTAGCTTTTATCTATAGTAGTTGATTCTGCAATAAAAAGTAATTGTTCGGATTTTATATTAACAAAATTGTGAGATATGATTTCACAACAAAGTAGTTGAAAATTTTCCTTTGGTCTAGAACTGTGGATCGTTCCTTGCTTCTATTCTTTATTATTCAAATACACTTTCTGCCAAGTAAATATACCTGCACCATAAGTAGATCGGACTATGTCCACAAATAAAGGAAACAGTAAAAGCCCGAACAGAACAACAGGCACACTCGCCAGCAAAGTCACAGGAATGTAAGCCCAACTTATGCTGTTTCGAAGAACAATGACGAGAGTTGCACCAAAAGCTGCCATCATGGATGCTATAGATATGAAGAGGGAAGCGAGACCAATTACCAGCCTTTGGGGTAAAGATTTTAGGAAATCTTGTTCTGCGTAACGTGCTGTAAGTATAGAGAAAAACATCAAGATGGATGTGCATGACGCAAAGAGCGAAATTGCGTCTGATACTATAAAGATAGTGAATGCTGCTGTTTTCAAGAAGAAAGGGGTTCCTGTACTTTGATCATTTCCACCAGGTACTGTAAAGGCCGCTGCGAACACTACTGTGGCAATCAGAGCTGAAACAAGCATACATGCGTTTGCTGTTTCTTTCATCCATACTTCTCCATCTTTCTTCAAGGCTTTATGTTGTTCCGTAAACACTTCTGCAGGTGTTTTTCCATCTTTGTTTAGAGACTCCTTGTATTTTGGTTGTACAATCTTTTCCACCTCCTGCATTTTAGTTTATTAAAGTACGAAGTTACGAAATAAGAAGTACAAAATACGAAGTTGCAAAATAAGTCCAAGCACTATTTAAAACCTACAAGTACAATAACAACCTGAAACCATTGTATCTCTCTTTGCATTTGGAGAGCTGCGCCAGATATTTTATCCAACTGAGATGACAATGGCAACATTGCAGCATAGTGTAACAGGTTGTTGTCAGAGTTATCCTTGTGGGTAGCTCTTATGTCTCTTTGCCCCATTGAAGATATGAAATTGAATATATTTTCTTGGCGAGACATAACAGCTTGGTGATACAAGGTTTTTCTACTTGCACTTGTGCTGGTATATAGCAAAGAAGGATTCGCATCGAAAAGCTCCATGAAAACTTCAATGTTCCCATTAGTTGCTGCTGCAATCATTGTGTCATACACTTTTCCATTTTTGAGTTCTTTATCGGTCATGTGGCCTATTGCTGAGCAAATAACTTTTAGTAGTTCAAGTACCTGAACATGTTTTCTCCTCTTCTCTAGAAGGTCCTTTACACCTGGAATTACACATAAACCTGCAAAAAAAACTTTTGATTAGTTTGAAGCGGAGGTTCTTAAATGATTATGCTCGTATTACTTTATAACTTAAACTTATGGTATATATACATAAAAGAGAGGGTTCACTAACATGACAAATATATGTTTTGCGGCCAACGTCCAGATCGACTTGCAGTACTAAGCCTTAGGGACCCTAATCGTTTGAGAGTAATGACTGATTCTCCAGTACCAAACTTTCGGGTATGTTGTCGTTCATCCAATGCAGCACCTGTAGATATTAGATTGATATTGTGCTTAGAACTTGACATGACTCTGTATATACTTGCTCGCTGGCTAGTAATATATAAGTGCAAAGAGTCGGGTTCCACAAAGCTAAAAAACAAAATGAAGTAGTAACGGAAAAGGGCGGGGGAATATGTATAAAAGGAAGAGATCACCAACATGATGAATACATGCATCGCTGCCAAAACCCAAATCGGCTTCCACTTGGGAACATATAAGACTTCACAGCCAATAGATAAATAGCAGGGATTCCGAACCTATCTTTACAAATTGCTAACTTCGGGTAAAGTTCTAGCACCTCCAAAGCAACATCTGTGGGTGTTAATTTCCATGATTAGACATTCAAGCTGTATTGAAAATAACTTGCATCTAAGTTGTAGAAAATACTTTCTTTTCAGTCTGGATCCCTTACCAAACATTTCAGCGTTAATTGCACCGAGAAGATAACTAGCTCCATTATTACTTTTGTCAGGATCTAGCTCATCCATGGGTGTCACCGAATATAAATAACAGAACATATCCTCTTTCTCGTAAAGTATGGACAAGATAAGTGGGATCAAACCGTATCCATTTTTAATTCGTAAGACGCGATTATTCTTTTTAACTAGGAGCTTCGCGATTTTTGTGGTTCCGTCTGCTGCTGCCAATGCAATGGCAGTATCACCTGACGAGTTCTTTGCTTCTAATGCTTCAGGAGGAAGCAACTTTAAAAGCGCCTTCACAGTACTAAGTTTACCAGACACAACAGCTGCGTGCAGAGCCGTATCTCCTCTGGATGTTATTCTAGCACTCAACCCTTCTGGATGGTCCTCTATAATATCTTTTGCAGTTCTCCAGTCACCTTCAGCGAGAGCTTTGTATAATGGTCTAAACCGAATATAATCAGGTTTATCATCAGCAAGAGTGTATACTAGTCTAAACCGGCTGCCTGAATCGGAGAAAGATTCTATGACACAATAACGCAATGAATTACTGACACGTAAACAAAAATGAGTGTACAGAACCACTATTCCTTCAACATATTATATTTAGCTGATGAGCCTTAACTAAATGAAAGCTAACCTTCTACTTCTGAATCTTCTGATGCTGCATCGGATGTATCTTCGTCGGACTGGGCTAGGGGGCTCATCTGTTCTCCAAAACTGTTATTTGAAGATACACTACGTTTTGGTGATTGCCGGCGAGTAAATACTGGCACAAAAAAACAAGAAAAATAACAAATGAATTAGGTTTAACTGAAACACTGGGATTCTATTGACTCGATTTGATCGATTTGACATGATTCTGTGAAAATTCTAATATATATCTAACCTTTTGTCTCTGGTTCTGCATCATCATCGTCATCATGTTGTATTTCCAGTACCACACCGGTTTCTTCAATACTACCGGCCACATTTACTTCCGAGGACTGAATAGACGCTAATCGATCCCAAGCCTCTTTAGCAGAATCAATACCATGAAGGTGAGTAACCATCTCCGGTCCACATGATGTCTTTATTGCACTAAGAGCCATTTCATTTCTCGTCATCCATGTTTTGTATTCATTAACTTCATCCGGTTTAGACTCAGTTCCATTGACAATACCCCATAGATTTAGATTTGACAAGTAGTTCTGCATATACACTTTCCAATTTTCATAATTGGATGAAGTAAGAGGTTCATCACCAATTACAACTTCACTTAGATCTGTTTCCGCCATATATCTTCTTCTCGCTCAGTCAATCTATGTGGAGATAGAGTGAAAACCGTAATCTGATACAAAACTTCTTATGGAGTTATATGAATTTTTCTCCACTGATTCATACTAATACCTGAGTGGATCTTTTTTATTAGCTCAATTGCTAGAAGCACTGTGACAGCGGTAATAGTCTTCTGCCGCTATATCATTTGAGACAGATGCCACAAAAATTCTACCTTATTGCTAAGATGCAATCAAACTCAAATCTTGTTTCTTTTCGTTTCACCACGTTTTCACCCCATCCCTCATATTCTGAGTGGTGGAGGACCCAATACTCCTGCAAGGCTAACAGTACTTAAAAGAAAAAACAGAAAAGAAAAAGTAAAGAAGAAAACATATAGGGTATATGATAGTGAAATAAGAGGAGGGTACATTGGATAAGAAATTAAAGCATAGCCATTTCCAACCACATATGAATTCCTTACAAAGATAGTGCTGCATCTAATAATTGACTGAAAACAGCTGTCCTGTCTGGGTTGGCCTACTTACCTTGTAATGCAGAACAGTTAAAGTGAACGTTTAACATGAGAGCAAGATGTAAAGATGACAGAATAACACTTGGTAGTGATACTTAGACAAACTGTCCATCATTACAATAAAGGAACAGATCATGGAAAAAATTCATTTGCCGGTCTTTGGCAAAAGCTAAGATCAACCAACAATTTTTTATTTTCTTCATGTTAAGGGAAACTCGGAAACACTACTTTCCCAACGAGCATTTTCTGCACTTTCAATTATTATCTAACGAAGGGCCACACATACGTACACTTACTCTTCTATATCATCTTTAATCGATTTTTCTCTGTTTTCCTTGTCGAAACTGTAACAAAGGGTAACGGATATTTCTTGATGATAATTTATAAACTAAATACGGAAGACAGACTGTTCTTTTGAGAGATTAATGTAACCAATTGATTTGGCTCCCCTTCGGATATTTTAAGTGCTCTTAAAGCCGAAAACTTTATAAACATAAAGGTGTTGTTGGAAGTTTTATTGAAAATTATGAAAACCTCCAAATATTATGGAGTTAGAATAAATCTAAAATAGAAGAGGGAGGAGTAGCATTTTTAGATTCCAAGTTTCCAATCAGACTTACACAGCCTTAACTTGTTACTTAAATCAAGAAATTTTTCTAAATTCATAAAATTTAGGGTTCTCAAGTTTTCAGTTTAAAGAAGTTTTATTGTAGATGAAAGGTCCAATTTGAATATTCGAAATTAAAATACCCGATACAGGTGGATACAATTTTTTCTATGTCTTCTCTCTCCTATCTAGCTCTTTCTCAAAATACAAAAATCTCCCACCACCATTAAAGTTTACTGCTCAGATCTGGTCCATTTTGGGCTAGTATTTCTTGTTTTCTTAAATAACTAATAGTTTAGGTTAGATTTGTTTTAGTTTTTTCGTTAATCTCCATTGTTTTTAGAAGATTTTACTGTGTTTTTGTGGGTATTTTTCCCTTTTTGTTTATGTATTCTCCTTTATGGAGATTTTCTATGCGCTCTCATGGCGTTTCTTTGTGGTTTCAATGGAGTTTTTGGATGGAAGTTCAAGTATGGTGATCAAAATTCAAGATTTTGGGCATATTGCTTTCATATTTTTATGACTACTAGTAAGGCCACATATGCGATGCACATGTTTGAATTGGATTCTTTTTAACAACACCAAATTTGATAATAATGAGAAAAAAAAATCTTAAAATAAAAATTTAATATCCTTACTCATTACGTAGATTATTTAAAGAGCTTTCCAAATATATTAATTTTACAAAAATCCAATGTGTATTTTTAAAGATTTGACCATAGTCCAACTCTAAGATTTGATTCACAACCCCATACCACTTGGTCAACACAGTTTTGGGATTTTTATCGCCTTTCTTGCTCCTAAATGTGGTGCTTGTCTGTCATGCAAACACCACTGCCTTGACTACCGATTGTTTCTTCATAAGACCCGGGAGAGAAAACAAAACCATTCACACGATACATAACGAACTCTTTCGCTCAACAGACTCTTACATATCGCCACAAAGAATGTATCGCTTATATTTTCTCTTAACAAATACGCAATAAAAAACAAACACAATTACCATTAGTAGCAAATAGATAGAGACAGTTGGATAAGTATGTGATTCCGTAGGTGAGAATCAATCAAACACTTTACATGAGCTAAATCATAAAAACGTAGGTGATATTAACTATGTGTCACAATGTATGTTGTTATTGCCCAAAAACGACATGTTTACAAACAAAATTAAAATCGATGTATGTGATTCTCGTAGTTGCTCAATATTGGTTTCTTTCACCGTCAGAGCTATTAATGTAAGGACCTAATAGAGTCATTTCAAGACCTTTTCATACAGCCACTCAATGAACTCGTCTGTTTTCACTTCGTAAATCCGGGACCTCCTTTCCAAAGATCTTGTGAAATGGATAAAGGTTTTCACAATAGTAGCTACATATAGCAAAATGAGATTTGTAACATAAGCAAAAATCACCATTTCTTATCAATGAATTTAAATTTACCATGTGTATAATTGAAAGACTCAAGATATTTATCAAAAAAATACCTATAATAATCAACGAGACCATCTGGATTACATCGAAAAAGCACCCATCTCCGTATTCGTATAAATTGCGTTGAATCGAAAGCGCCACATTCGCCCTTTTTACCCATAGGACCTACATCACTATACTCCGACTCTTCTCCAAGAAAGGCCTCCCAATCGGCTTGGTGATTGCCATCACGTGGATTTGACGCTATGTCCCATGGCATACGTGGATCGCTTCATTTACGAGGTTGTTCTCCTTAATAGACCCTTCAATGTATCTTTGTTATTCTGGGAATGTTTTTGAACTCCTTCATTGCCCTGTATCGACGCTTTGTACATTGACATTTCATTAAAAAAAGATATGTGTTATCCGTAATAACAACATCACATAAACAACACATAAACTCACCTTTCAAAGGGGTACATCCAACGATATCGAACGGGTCCACAAAGCAATGCCTCGTCACCAAATGAACCGTCGGTGAACACTTATATCGAAAAATAAAGCGGGAAAATACTTTTCCAAAACACACATTGCTTCTAAGCAACCATGAACTTAGCCTCTCTGCCCACTTTTGCTTAGGACTTTGGAGCAAAGCAATCCGAAATACAAACCGATCTGGTGAAGTGCACGACGCAACTCCGGGTGCTTTGGAAAAGCATGTTTGAAGACAAACAGTAAAAATACTCCATAATGACATGATAGTCATGGGATTTGGAAGTTACCGAAACTTGAATTCTTAACATTAACATTGTTGCTCGTGTTCGATGCAAAACCAAGGAAATTTGAGGTCTTTAAGAATCTTGCAAAATGATTCCTTCTCAAATTTTGCTTAAGACAAACATTGGTTTGGCAAAGAATCGTGCTACTCCTGTGTTTATTTGGTAGTCCACCGTCCACAAACGTAAGCCAAGCTCCTTCAATTCATCCCTTGCATTCCACGATTTCATGACTTACTACCAAAATCAAAGATCGTCTCAAGTATATGCTCCATTACATTCTTCCTGTGCATTGCATCTACACAAATGGCGGAAATAGAGGATACGATAGGTCTTCGATTCCCAAAGATAAACTCCTTATAGAATGCACCGCAAGTTCATCGTCAACACCATCACCATAAGGATCATCATCCACATCGGGATCATATCTCTTTCTTTTGGCGCCTTGCTTCTTACTACCAATTTACCAGGTTTGTAAGTCACTTTTGCTAGTTTCTCCAACGACTTCTTTCCCGACAAACGCTTTGGAGCATGTTTAGTTTCATCGTTTCTAATCCCAAGTTCTCTCCCTTCCTAAAAGGATGATTACCCCGAGGTATATCCCATAATTAGGGTAAACATTCTTTCTTGCGATAGAGATACGCACTTAGTCTTGTCCGCACAATGTACACAAGCGAAATAGCCGTGCGTGGTACATCCGCATATTACCTTGTGGGCAAGTCATGAATACCAAACATCAAAGAAGCCCTCACCTGAAACGATTCTTGTTTATGTGTATCAAAAAGTCGATATCCCATTCTCAAACAGATCTTTGAGCTCGTCTACTAGCACACGAAGACATACATCAATATCTTGCCCCTAAGCCTTAGGCCCAGGAATCAACATCACATGATTTGGAACTCGGGTTTCATGCACAAGGAAGGAGGAAGATTGTACACAACCACTATGACAGCCAACAACTATAATTCGTAGACCGCATACCATGAGGATTAAATCCATCATTGCAATTCCAAGCCACACATTTCTCCGTCATTTTTGCAAACTCAGAAACTTCTTCTTCAATAAATCCCATTGAGATGAATCGACCTGGATGACGCATATAATCTGGGAAAAACTTAAACCGATCGTGCCATGTCATTGCACGTGCTATCCAAGGTATCGTATATAATCTTGAGCCTTGGCCCGAGGGGAAAATATCTCAATACCTTGGAAGGCTCATTCGACGACAACTCTTCCCCAAATTTATCAACCTTTACCTTATATCTTGGGCGCGAGGCATTCCGGCAAACTTGTCAAATCTCCATTCTCCTTGTAATACAAAATACAATGATTCTCACACATATGAATCGACTTTTCTTTCATCCCCATATCTTTGAGCATCGACTTCATTGTCGTATTTTATCTTGTGATTGTTTCCTTTAACCAACCCTTTATCACACCCAACAAACTATTTACACAATTAGCTGAAATCTTATATGTTTTTTTCACATTGTGCGCCCACGATTGCAGTTAGGATGCTAGTATTACAACCAGATATAACTTGTCTTCACCAACCGTTTGTACCCGTAATATCGCTTCCCAAATCGTTCGTGAACAAATTCTTCATTTTCAACTTCTTCATTACCACTAACACCATCACCCCGTCAAAAACTCCAAATGCAAAGATCGACAAAGGAACCCATATCTTCTACTACACCTTCTCTAACTTGCTCATCATCCATTTCAGGTTGGTATAAGATTACTATCCGGATGCATTACCGCACTATCACCCTCTTTTTCACCATGAAAGAACCAAGTAACATAACTCCTGCCGATACCCTTCTCGTTAAGATGTCTCCTCACTTCCCACATTTCCAAACGTTTCCCATTTTGACACTTTGAGCATGGGCAAGAACACGTTGTGTCCGGAAAACCATACTTAGCTGCATAATTCATAAAAAAATTTAACCCCATTTCTATATGTTTTGCTAAATATGTCCGGTTCATTCATCCAAGCTTTATTCACAACACAGACATTCTACAAGTGAGTCTCTAAAGTTACTGTGCTTGAGCAGTTCTACCTTTGACAATAAAGAGTTAACCATTCAAACCATTAACTTGAAAATCAATAGTTTAAAAACACAGGGATGGAACATAGTGTCATTCCTTGGACAAGTAAGGATAAAGATATTGCTTATCATTTATAAACATTTTGGACCATCATATGGTTATTCACTAAATCCTAACACTATAACATGCTAGCATATATCACAGAGAGTGCGTAAAGTAAAACTATGAGCTCCACATTCGCTTTAATTCACTTGGTGGAGAATAGCATTGCTTGAAGTGAGGTAATATACAAAATCATTGTACAATTAGGAATGATCAGATGAGGTGCATAATTGGACTCGATAATAAGTAGGTTTCAGGTTGTTGGTTACATTTCAAATAATGTTCCCCGAATGATGATAACAAGCAAAAAGTTGTGATTTGGTTGCAAACTAACAAGCGGATCAACAAATAATTCCAAATCCAAATAACCTTACTCGACACTTGTTTTAGTTGTTGGCCCTCGAGCAAGGAACCAAATATCTACCCAGAAAATTTCAGTCTGATGAAAAGGTTGAAACGCACAAGTGACAACTATCAAGCTAATGAGTTTACCTAAGAGAAAGAGTACAAAGTAAAAGCACTAGGCCAATTTAAGGAGCCTCCCATAATGATGAAGATAGGACTTGATACAAAATGGATATCCAAAACTATTTTGGAATCAGAACTAAAGATTGAAAAGTGCATGAATCGCCATGTCACAATTTACCTCTCTTTTGTTTCTAGTTGCAAATAAATTATTCAAAATGAGGGTGGAACAGAAATGATTCCCCTCCCAATCTGATTATACTTCTTTTTGTCTACTGGATTGAGTTCACCGACCATGTCAAAGTGGGGTCACATATCCTGTTACAACCAAAAGTAAAGCAGGTCAAGTTACGATTCCTACTGTAACAACTACCGGGAATTCAACGTATAGAAAGTTTCATTCAACATAATATGAGAACGATACCCATCCAACACTTTAAGACTACCTCACATTTCGATTTTACTAAAACAAACACGCCTAATTTCAAGCCCTGATAGCAAAACTCATTTTAATGCAGATAAGGATCAGAGAAAATAAAATCTCTTAAGATACTAAATCGGTTACGCTTGAAGATCATGAATAGATTATTTCTCTAATAACAATGATTTCTAAACAAATCTAAAACCCCTTATTGCATGGTTTGGGTGCTTCAACCATGATTTTTGCAATTTATCTCAGAGCATTTAGACTAGGATCCTAATTGAATATTTTTCAGAATAATAGTAAGAGAACAAGGTGTCGGTGTGCACAACATTCAGCACGGCATCTTACTTGCTCACATATGGATTGGATAGAGACAAAGATCATCCTTGTATTGTGGACCCATAAAGTAATAAGTTGCAATGAAATTACTTGAAATGTACAACTACCTCAAAGTAAGATGCACTCTTGAAGAGTACTCTTCGAATAAGGAAAACGAGAGAGCCTATATATATGTATCACATTATAGTTGTAATGCTTAGATATTAAAAGTATGATTTCATATCTAAGCGGTATTCTATCAAAGCTCGATAAGTTATAGCTAATTCATCATTGCATTCACATCTATGAACTTCTTGGAAAAATAACTTTCAACAGAGTGAATGTATTTGGACATCGACTTAGTTCTCGCTAAGAACAGTTGAAGCAAGGTTCACTCAAACAATAATTTATGTATTCCCCGCATCTCATACAAATTAAGAAACTGAATTCTCGTAATCAATCTAAACTAATTGAAACCACAGTAATTGAACCCACATCAAAAAATCAGTCCTGTAATCAATCTAAACATTCAAAATGCCCTCTAATTTCACCCCTAATCTTTCACCTAGTTTCATATAACTAAAATTATTAACAATCGATGACGAAATAGAGAACTCAATCACTTACCTCATCAAAGAAAAAAGGAACCAACGGATTTTATCATCAAGACAATCAACTCGAACCATCTTTCTTCATCTTCATCGTTCGGATTTTAGGTCAAATCGATCCACATAATTAATAGAATACATAACCTAGAATTTATTGGGTTAAATCGATCCAGTTTTTAGATTTGAATTGAAACTCGCATTAAATTTTGGTGAACCAGCTAACTCTCAACCTAAAATTTTCACACTCTCAGTATGTTAATGGCGGCATAAAATCCAGAGCAGAAGAAGAGGGTGAGTTTCTTTCTGTGGTTGTCTCGACAACATCGAGATAAAAAGGATAAAAAGGTTGCCATCTGTCCTTAGTCAAGTTTCCTATCGAGTCACGATTTATTGACTTGGTCTTCATGTTTTTTCTAATATTATGAAAATTAAAATTGAAAATAAAATTATATTTTGATTAATAGAAATTAAATATAATTGTTATTTTGTATAATTATTACAAAGTAGTGACAAGAAAAAATGATAAGTGTTATAATTTTGGGGTTGTTTTAGATGTGGAGAATTTTTGGGTGGAATCATCATTTTATATTATAACTCATTGGTGTCTAGAAAATTTCCAACAAATATTATTGTTGTTATATCATTATCATGAATACAAAATTTAACAACAGTTATAATTGTTGCAGGACTTATCACAGGTGTATCTGTGACTGAAAAATAAACTGTGACAAGTTACACTGTGAGAAAATCCTGGTTTTGGTGTAGTGTGCCATAATGCGCAGCGTGCGGCTTGGTTTGGCATTGTTGCCATGGTGCGCAGCATGCGGCTTGGTTTGGCATTGTTGCCATGGTGCGCAGCATGCGGCTTGGTTTGGCATTGTTGCCATGGTGCGCAGATGTGCGGCTTGGTTTTGGAATTAGGGTTACGTATTTGAAAACCTAATGCATTTTGAAAAAATACCCCTATTAATTATTTACACTGAAAGTTAAATGCTCTTAGTTAATGTTTGCGAGTAACACTAGGTCATGGAGTTTTACGATTTTACCCCTTGTTTAAAAACCACCATCAACATTAAGTCCCCCGCTTGGCTCTAAGGGGCTTTGTTGCGAGGTAAGCATAAGATGGTGACAAACTATTACCAAGAAACCGTAAAGAAAATTGAAGGAGGCTTGTCTCGACCTTCTATAAATAGGATTTGGAATCCTTGCCTCTGGTAATTTTGCACAAATCGAGGGTCACAATAATGGTGGGCCCGACGCAGCTTGGGCGACGTTGGGAAGTTGGCGTGAGTTGGGAAACTGAGTGTGCTAGCTAGTGAGGCCGGCGCAATGTGGAAGTTGTGCGTGCTTGCAGGCGTGACTTGGGAAATTGCGTGTGGCCTTGGGTTCAGTGGGGCCAGGTCTGAAGTGTGGAAGGCATGCGCGTGCTTGTGGGCGTGACCGTGTAAACAAGGAGGGAGTTTCTTCGATAGCAAAGTTTCCTTATCTTGCTTTCCTTCACGTGCGGCTTCAATTAGGGCATCATTCATGCTAAAATCAAGCGTTATGTCTCTCATTGCTTCCTTTCCCTTTTAAGATTCCGTATTCATATCCAAAATAATTGCATCATCTCCTCGTTTGAGAAAAGGGTTCTTCTTGTTGGATTTCTCTCTTGTCATGTCGCGTGATTCGAATCATATTCTAACCAATCAGGTTCTATGGATGAAGGTGCGAGGTCGACTCTCGTATGGGCATCCCAACAAAGGTTATTCGGGTTAAGAAAATCATACCTGTATGTTTTCTTCTTCTTTGTGCATACTTGACGTACACTTTAACGCTTGTTGTATAAATGGAAAATTTCCCTTTTGTGCTATCCCGTTGGAGCATGCGTTCTTTATATCGACGAGGATGACCTAGTCATTCCCCTTCCTTCAAGCCCGACCTTGTTGATTCCGTTGGAGATCTTTGATTTAGGATTCTCTTGTCATGAATACCCTTCCGTTGGAGTTTGTCGTTTGGGACTCGTATGAGGTGTCTCTCCTCCAATTATCTAATGTTGGTGGTTTCCTGGTGCGGAAAGAATTCGTGGCCCTTTATACGAGGATATGGAAAACATCTGACCATATCATACCCGGAGAGCGTGGTGAACTGCCATTTGTTTCCGTAGTGAATTGTCTTTTGCCAATGATTCTTTGAGATGGAGAATGTGTCCATTCATGCCACTGGAGTCACCATTCAAAATTGGGAGAATATGGTTTCCTTTGGAGTTTAACGTTATTTAGTTCTTTGTGAAGTTGGCAAAGGGTGAAGTCCTTCCCATTGGCAAGTTGTTCCTTGGTTCCTGTATGTGCATCTGGATCACCTAGTTGCGAACATGCAAAGTTTCGAATGGTTTCATGAAAGTGGATTCATATGTGCACATTGCTTTTCTCGCAAGTCTTGCTATGGGAGCACTTTGAGAAGTATGCTCCGAAACCGCGCCTTCGCTTCCGTGAGTTGGGGGTTCTCGAATTCTTCGATGGGTGAACAAAGGCGTCAAGAGTTGGTGTGAGCTTGGTTAGTTTTCTTGATAAGTTGTATGAAATCAATTTTCGTCCATGGGGGCCGGCCCATAGGTCGTGACTCAAATTGACACCTTTGCTTCGCTCCGCTCATGTCTTTGTCTTCTCGATGACGATTTGAGCGTTGGTGAAAACTGTTCATTCAAAGCCGCTTGCCTGGTTATATACCGTCTTTCTTCGTGGGGTCTTTCCCGATAGCCGCTACAATATTGACCGTGCTCGTCACATGGGTTTCGATCAAGGGTGCCTCTTGTTTACCGTAGGTGATCCTGGGATTCATTGCGTGTCGCCCTTGGCGCTTGATGCCCTTAAGCCGGGTATCCGTCTTCGCTTCTTTCAAATGGGAAGAGTAACTTCGACGACCTTTGGCTATAATGAGTTTTGGTGCGACGAGTTTATTATGATCCGATATTTTGTGAATAACATGGTGGAAAACGTTCACGCAAACCTTCCCAGCGGTTTGAAGGAGTATCCAATGTTGAGAGATCCCAGCGAAAGTTTCCTAGCAATTCGGAAAGCCCCCTGGCCAAGGAACGGAGAACGAAGAATCGTCTTTGGCGGGTTCGGACGGTTTCACAAGATCCTCCCACGGCCCTTGTGTCTTTCAGTTATTCCAATAACTGTATGTGTCGCCTCTTCATTGGTTTGTCTCAAAACACGTGAATTTGGCTGAGAATATGTGTCTTGTTTCCTTCGAGGCGGTAGTGTTAATGCTTTCGCTGCTCTTGCATGTTGCCAAGAGACGGCAATTTCTTCAAAGAACTCCAGCTGACATTGAGCCTTCTCATAGCGATGATGAGTCGAGAGAGAAGAAGATTCAACAAGTGAGAGTGATTCCTCCTAGAAGACTTGGTTCTGCATTTCAGGAAGTGGTTCGGTGAGTTTCGCACTTCTTTTCTTTCTTCTTTTGTTTCCTCTTTTTGGGAAATATCTCGACTCAAGTTCGCAGGAGGAATCCGGTTCGGAGGATGATTACGGGGTAGAGCCGCATGAAAACTTTCCTTTGGTGACCACCGCTGGTGACTTAGAGATGAGCGTTAGCCAATTGCCGGGCACGGATGCGGTTCAAACGGTGGATGATTCTCTGATGGTTCATTGTCGTAGACATGGAAGAAAACCCTCTGCGAGTAGTGAGGCCAGTGCGGCGCCATTTTGATCCCCTCTCGTACTTGGTTCCTTATCCGGGTCATGTCTTGGTTGGCGGCTTCGAGCGTCTTGACTAAGCATGAGGCGTTGTACACCGAATCCGGAAGAAGCACGGACATATGGCCACAACCAAGAAAGTCACTAGTCGATTTATACTGGTTAAGCGTGTGGAAGAGGCTTTATCTTCCATTGAGGACATGCGTGAGGTGACTGGTCACACCTGCTGCCGTGTCGAAGACGTTATTGCTGATTGGGAGCACCATCGCGGCGTGTGCGTATAAAAGGAGTTCAACACTTCGTGGTTTGTCGAAGGCCTTGCCGAGATCCGAAAGTTGAAAGATGCAGCAATCGAAAGCCTTTCCTCTAGGAGATTGCAACGACGAGGAGATGGAACTCGAAAAGCTTTCCAAGATGTTGACTATGAAGAGAGCGGCTCTTGAAGATGCGAAGTTGACTTTCTCCAAAAAAGAGCGGACTTCTGTTGGATGATTTTCCTTGAACGTTTCTCCGTTAAACTTTCATTTAGGTTTTTTTTTGAAAGACATATTGGATGTCCTGGTTCAAAACTTGACCTTTGATAGACAACTTGGTAGCTTTTTAGGGTATTGGATTATTTCTCGGGATGAATGGTTTTGATAATATGACTCTCGATTATGTTTTGGGAAAGGAATATTGCTTTTATGAAAGAGTGTGCTAGCAATAGACACAAGACTCAGTTTTTACTAAGGACCTAAAAATAGATCGCATATCTTGTGCGGTCTAAATTTACTCACTTCATAGGTTTTGTGAACACGCCCCTCTCGTGTAAAGGCGGCCTTCTTGGGTAGCATCGCCCAGTTAGTCCCCAATTGCTGGTAGCGTATTCGGCGAGTCTCCGGCTTTCTAGTGTAGTTTTAACAACCGATAACCGGTTTTCCGGCGGTTGAGTCGGACCGAGTCACAAGTCCCCAATGGCTGGTAGCATCTTTAACGAGTCCCCAGTTTTCAAGTGTAGTTTTTCAACTGGTAACCGGGTTGTCTGGCAGTTGAATCGGACTGAGTCACAAGTCCCCAATTGCTGGTAGCATCTTTAACGAGTCCCCAGTTTTTCAAGTGTAGTTTTTCAACTGGTAACCGGGTTGTTTGGTAGTTGCGTCGGATTGAGTCGCCTTCCCTGCCATCTTGATATCTCGGTTGAAGAATGAGATCGACAGGTCGACATTGTAGCCGATAGATCAATCCTCCCACTGTGGTCGCCAATTGTTTATGGGTAAAAATCGTTTCGCCGATTTTGGTAAGTTCGATGGTGAGTGAGAAACCGGTTCAAACCCTAAACAAATGTCTTTGCACGTGAGCACTTTATAGATTCGAGAGATCAATACGTACAAGTCCGGCCTAAACCAAGAAATGGCCGTTCCCAGGACTTGCTTTGGCCACAAAGTGGAGGAGAAGGGTTGATTTGGGGAGGGAAGCAAAGAAAGGTGTTGAGACCCAGAATAGTTACGGAGAGTAGTATCTCGACTTGTATCGAAGTGAAAGCTTAGGAAGCTTGCAAGAGATGGAAGCTTTTGGGAGAGCTTGCAAAGTTTCCTTTCCGAGTGTAGTATTTTTCTCCCGACCGAGACTTGTTGTCCGGTGGAAATAGATAAGACCTATTTATACAAGTCGAGATTTGAAACGTACCCTCGACCTCATGAAGGAAGAGAGTAAAGGGTGAAATAATGGGAGGAGGTGGTAACCACATGGTGTTAATGGGTGAAAACGTTTTCACCATTATTTCCTCTTTTATTTGACCGCTTTATTCCTTTTCACGCTTTCTTAATGTGAGCGTAGTGTACGCCGCATCTTTGTGACCGCCAAACCAAAACCACTAGAAAGCATCCCCGGTTTGTGTTGATGTCTCGAGTGTTGGTTGCATCTTGAGTGCAAGTGGTGCCGCTAGGGACGCATGTGGCATGTGCCAATGGCATGTGCGGAATGCCTTGGTGGTAGGTTGCACGGTTTGCAAGTTAGGCTACCGGCGTGTGTGTTTGCATGTGCCCAATGGCATGTGCGGAATGCCTTGGTGGTAGGTTGCACGGTTTGCAAGTTAGGCTACCAGCGTGTGTGTTTGGCATGTGCGGCCATGTTGACCTAGTTGCAAGTCTCGCAAGCCTAGGGCGCTATATTTGGCGTGGGCCAAAGGCATAGCGGCTTGGAAATATGGCTGCGATACGTGTTGGCATGTGCCAATGGCACGTCTGCCATGTTGACCTAGTTGCAAGTCTTGCAAGCCTAGGGCTATATTTGGCGTGGGCCAAAGGCATAGCGGCTTGGAAATATGGCTGCGATACGTGTTGGCATGTGCCAATGGCACGTACGGCCATGTTGACCTAGTTGCAAGTCTTGCGAAGCCTAGGGCGCTATATTTGGCGTGGGCCAAAGGCATAGCGACTTGGAAATATGGCTGCGATACGTGTTGGCATGTGCCAATGGCACGTGCGGCCATGTTGACCTAGTTGCAAGTCTTGCAAGCCTAGGGCGCTATATTTGGCGTGGGCCAAAGGCATAGCGACTTGGAAATATGGCTGCGATCACGTGTTGGCATGTGCAATGGCACGTCTGGCCATGTTGACCTAGTTGCAAGTCTTGCAAGCCTAGGGCGCTATATTTGGCGTGGGCCAAAGGCATAGCGGCTTGGAAATATGGCCTTGTTGCCATGGTGCACGGGTGCGGCTTTTTGGTTTGGCATTGTTGCCATGGTGCGCAGTATGCGGCTTTTGGTTTGGCATTGTTGCCATGGTGCGCAGTATGCGGCTTGGTTTGGTATTATTGCCATGGTGCGCAGTATGCGGCTTGGTTTGGCATTGTTGCCATGGTGCGCAGTGTGCGGCTTGGTTTGGCATTGTTGCCATGGTGCGCGACGTGCGGCTTGGTTTGGCATTGTTGCCATGGTGCGCAATGCGGCTTGGTTTGGCATTGTTGCCATGGTGCGCGCGTGCGGCTTGGTTTGGCATTGTTGCCATGGTGCGCGGCATGCGGCTTGGTTTGGCATTGTTGCCATGGTGCGTAAAGATGCGGCTTGGTTTGGCATTGTTGCCATGGTGCGCAGTATGCGGCTTGGTTTTGGAATTAGGGTTCTGTGTTGAAAACCCTAATCTGGTATTTTGATAAAATACCCCTATTAATTATTTACACCTGAGTTAAATGCTCTTAGTTAATGTGTTGCGGGTAACACTAGGTCACGGGGTTTTACGATTTTACTCCTTGTTTAAAAACCACCATCAACACCTGTATAAGAAAATCAAAACAGTAAATCAAATAATGGAGACAACTGTTGATGAATTATGGTTCCATAATTAAGAATTTGATGAAACAGTTAGTGTGCCTCTCAAAGAGAGATCATTAGTTACCTACCCTTTTAAACTAATTCCAAAAATTTAGATACTCTCACGGAATCACAGGAGCGAAAAATCTCTATACCTGGTGAGCCTTGAGAGGAGTTCTCTTTTGAGTATTGATGGACTACCTTCAAAGCTTTTACCGAATGCTTCACCGCGTTATTGTTACACTTGTGGATTTTCAAAAGCCTGATTCTTTGACATTGTAGATAGTGCATTGCAAAATTTGAAGTCCTTAGTTCACTTCCCTTAAACGCCTCTCTTCGTGTTGTTCTTCCTGATTCCATAAATCACCCGTAATTAGCCAAACTTGAAGAAACCTATGGGAAGATGAACTTTCTCTGAGCGGCGGAAAGCGGAACCATCAATTCCTTTTCTTTCTTTTTTCTATGTAAGTTTTTCAATTTAATTGCAAAACCTTGTGTTTGAAAAGACGCATCTTCTCATCAAGTAACAACGTTTAGCCAACGAACGTACCTTTTCAAATAACAAATGAAGAAGAGATGTGTATTTGACGTTATTATTAAAGCACTGAAATGTCCTGACAGTACTGAAAACAAAAATAGAGTCGTGGCGGTAAACCCTAAAAACGTCCGCGGTAAGATAATGGTTCACCAAGAGACGTCTCTATTCATTCTGACTCTGCATATGGGTATGACTTGGCATCTCATGTGGCCCTGTATTCTTTCAGTATTTCTGAAAATGAATCTCCAGGCG
Organism: Papaver armeniacum; assembly: GCA_023531295.1. Taxonomy (NCBI): domain Eukaryota; kingdom Viridiplantae; phylum Streptophyta; class Magnoliopsida; order Ranunculales; family Papaveraceae; genus Papaver; species Papaver armeniacum. The sequence continues at coordinate 224,941 of JAJJWW010010095.1, read as the reverse complement.
ACACATGGGATTAAGCATTCTCCTTTATATAAGAAAGAAAAAAATAATTGATAGCTGACTACTAATTTAAATAAAATTAATAATAAAATAAGCATTTAGTCTTTCACGGATAATGTTTGGATTTGACTAAAATAATGCTTGGATTTGACTAAAAAGAGAAAAAATTAGCATTATATTTAGTTTATTTGATTTGGAAATTTTGTTTCCACAAAGTGCCTAATCATTGTCTGGAAAGTGTCCTTGGTCTCTGATCGTGGTCCGACACGCTTAGGCGTGTTACGATATCTTTGTAGGCGTGTCCATGCAACCTAGTTTCAGATGTGTTTGGTCTTTGTTATAAGTCCTATATTCAATCTAAACAGGTCAAAGATTGAGAATAATGGGTTGAAGCCCAATTTGAATCTTTTAGGGATAAAAAACGGTTGTTCCGATGATGGTCTCATGCTGACTAGAAGTTGGGAATTTAAGGATACAATTTCCATTAAACTTTTTTTATGAATTCATTGACCAATTTAAGGGTACTTCTATTTTGTCTATTTGTATTGCCGTTGTTATCAATCAGCATCATGTCTTTCACAGTCTGGGCCAGCCTGCCGGCCGTGATAGATTCCAGGTTTGAATTTTATCAGCTGTAGTTACAGATTTGACCATATACTAAGAGAACTAATATATATTCTTGAAGCCATACGCAACTTCATTCACATCACATGTGATAAAGACTACTTATTTTGACTCCAAATTCACTCTCTTAATGACAAACAAATATAGGGAAACGATGTTACAGACTTTGTTAAACAAACTGAAACTATTTTCTTTTGATCATAACATTCAAAATGTTGTTACGAGTAAACCTTGCCTCTGAAGCTTTATTAATTATGGTACTAGTGTTGCTTTTATGTACTGGTTCCTTTTCTTCAAATCATTCAAAACAACATTTACAACAAGAAGTAGAGGCACTTTTGGAATGGAAATCATCACTTATTAACCCAAATCATTCTCTTCTCTCTTCTTGGAAGATGAATTCTACAACGAGTCCATGCAAATGGTATGGAATCCATTGTAACAAAGAGGGAAGCATCGATGAAGTGAATATAACAGGTTTGGGTTTACAAGGTACGCTCCATAATTTCAGCTTCTCATCTTTTTCAAACTTGGTAAGTCTTGACTTGAGCCAGAACAAACTCTTCGGATCCATTCCATCCCAGATCTGTAATCTTACCAAACTCACCCTCTTAGAATTGTCCAACAACAACCTCAGTGGTTCAATCCCAACTTCTCTAACCAATTTGACAAGCATGAACACTCTTTCCCTAAATAATAACCAACTTACTGGCATCATTCCTCGAGATATAGGAAGGCTACGCTCTCTTATAATCTTCTCTATGGATCACAATAATATCAGTGGTCCAATCCCTATTTCTTTATGCAACTTGGCCAACATTACATTTTTATCATTTTATGACAATCAACTTACTGGTTTCATCCCTCGAGATATCGTAAAACTAAGGTCTTTAGAATTCTTATCTATGTCCCAAAACAAACTCACTGGTGCCATCCCTCAGATATTGGAAGGGTTAAGTTCGCTAATTGCCTTACATTTGTCAGTGAACAAACTCACTGGTTCAATCCCTGCTTCTGTGGGTAATTTGAGAAATTTGACGGTGTTATGTCTTTTTCGAAATCAATTAACTGGTCCACTGCCGATACAAATCAAAAGTTTAACACAACTGACATATTTGTATCTGAGTCAGAACAAGCTCACAGGTGGAATCCCAGCTTCTTTGGGCCATTTCAACAACTTAAGAGAACTATCTCTTTTTAACAATCAACTAACTGGGTCATTACCTGTAGATTTGGACAACCTAACCCACTTGGAATTATTAGCTTTGGATAACAACTCTTTTTCTGGGATTATACCTACTAGTATATGGCATTGTAGAAATCTTACATATCTGAATCTAGGCAACAACAATCTCACGGGACATATTTCAAATGAGATTGCTACATCAAGAGAATTGAGATATCTTCTATTAAATGACAACCATCTCAGTGGTACTCCTCCTAAATCTATTGGTAAGCTTCGACACTTGAAAGTTCTTCACTTGGCGAATAACAAGTTCGAGGAAATATACCTACTGAATTTTCTTCTCTAGGTGACCTTGAGATCCTTTCCTTAAAGTCCAACAAGTTCAGTGGGCCAATCCCTGAGACGATTGATCATTTGCGTCAGCTACGCATTTTGGATTTATCACAAAACAATCTAACAAGTCTAATTCCTAGCAGCATAGGAACCTGAAGAAGCTAAAAACTAGACTTAACGACACATTCTCGATTCATGGTTATGACTTGGGGGTACGATTGAATATGGCTATCAAAGGAAACGACATAGGGATTGTGTTGCTTTTCAGCTATACCTCGGCAATCGATCTATCGTGCAACAATCTTGTTGGAAACATACCAAAAGAAATAAGTTTATTAAAAGGACTTTATATGCTGAATTTGTCTCATAATCTTTCTCAGGTAATATCCCTGCAAATTTCGGAGATATGTCTGGTTTTAGAGTCTTTGGTTTAAGTTTCAACAGGTTGTCCGGCATATCCCGCAATCTTTGACATCAATGGACTCTCTTGGATTTCTTAATCTATCTTACAATAAGTTGAGTGGCAAGATTCCTAGAGGAGGTCACTTTGAGACTTTGAGCTGGGATGGTTCAGCTCTCCTTGGGAACGACTTACTGTGTGGATTCCCAACAGATAAAATTTGCAAGGCTGACCATAATAGAACTGGTAATACTAATCCTTCAGTTGAAGTCCAAGAGGATTTTCAAGATGATGCAGTAAGTGAGAGATTATTGTTTTATGGTGTTATGGCTTTGGGGTTTGGAGTTGGATTTTGAGTTTATTCTCTATTCTGCTTTTAAAAGAGAAATGGTGGATTGGGTATTGGGGAATTATTGATCCCATTGCTATAAGAATAATCGGTTGTATTCATAATTTTTTTTAAAGTACTCTTGTTTTTGTGTTATAAAACGTAATCATGTTTGAGATTTTGTATTTTGTTAGAGTTAGAATTGTAGCGGCCTATTTTTGAGAGAGTTAGAAATACGACAAATGAACCGAGCTATACACCTTGATTTGAGTAATGAATTCTCGCTAAAATTGAAATTTCATGTTGTTGATTTTGTGGAAAGTTATACAATTATCACTTCTTAAGTGAGTCAAGTACATCTGTTGATTATCCGAACTTGATCCACTAATTTAGTCGGATACATTGTATAATAAGGTGTGCTCTGGTGTTTGGGTAGATAGAATAATTGTATTTCCCATAATCACTCCAAAATTACTGGATACGGATCATTGCGAGAGTTGATATACTATCTCATTACGAGACTCTACCAACCACTCAATGCTAACCATACAAAAGAGTACACGTGTAAATGACAGATCGGAGAGACGGCTCATTGACAGCTCATACAGATAGTTAGTTAGTGAGACAGGCTGGAAGACAAGTAGACTGGCTATTACCCCCCTTCAAACTGAACTGACTGAAGCATGGAGAAGCTGTAGACATGAAGTTTGTCTTTAAGCATTTGAAATCTGGGACCAAGAAGACCTTTAGTGAAAATATCACTTGGTGAGCAATGGTGGAGATGTAAGAAACCTTCAAAGGATTTTGCTTGAACCAACTCTCGACAAAGTGGAAATCAAGGGCCATATGTTTCATTTCTTGTGAAAAACAGGGTTAGAAGCAAGGGATATGCTGCTAAGATTGTCACAATGCACAGTTGGAGGAACAGGTAAGAAGATATACAAATCTTTTAATAACTGACACAACCATACTATTTCAGCAGCTGTTTGTGCAAGAGCCCTGTACTCAGCTTCTGTACTGGATCTAGCAACAGTAGACTGTTTCTTAGCACTCCAAGAAATAGGATTATGACCAAAGAAGATGCAGAAGCCAGTGGTAGATCTTCTGTCATCCTGAGATCCATTAATCGACATCACTGAATCCTTGTAACGTTTGTAGTCCTTTGGAGAAGAAAAGACCATGATCTATGGTACCCTTGACATATCGTAGAATTCTTTTAGCAGCACACATATGAGCAGTTGTAGGTTGATGCATAAACTGGCATACCTGATTGACTGCAAAACTAATTTCAGGTCGAGTCCAAGTTAAGTATTGAAGAGCACCCACCAATGATCTAAACTCAGTTGGATTATCAAGAATATCCCCATCTGAAGCACTTAATTTGCAAGAAGCGGAAAATTGGAGAAGAACAAGTTTGGCTCCCACCATTTGAGTTTTGTCAATAAGTCCAATGCATACTTTGTTTGACACTGAAAGATACAGGCTTGTTCCTCTTGACTTCAAGACCCAAAAATAGTGTAGAGCACCCGAGTTCTTGACGGGAAAAGAAGAACTCAAAGCGTGAATAATGTCATTGCAATGAGAAGGAGAGTTACCTGTTAAGAGGATGTCATCCACATAAACCAATAAAATGGTAATCCTGGTTCCAACTCTTTGAACAAAAAGTGAATGATCTGCAGCAGATGAATGAAATCCCAATGAGATAAGAACAGTATACAACTTGTCGTACCAAGCTCTAGGAGCTTGCTTAAGACCATAGATTGATTTGTGAAGCTTGCACACAAAATGAGGGTTGTCTTTGTCTATAAAACCCTGAGGTTGCTCCATGAAAACTTCCTCCTGCAAATCCCCATGGAGGAAAGCATTGCTCACATCTAATTGCTGAATAGACCAGTCAAAATGAACTGCCAATGAAAGAATTAGTCTGATAGTAGTGGGCTTTGCTACAGGGCTAAAGGTTTCATTATAATCAAGACCAGCATGCTGATGAAAACCTTTAGCTACAAGCCTTGACTTGAGTTTGTCAATTGTACCATCTGCATTATACTTGGTTATGTAAACCCATTTACTGACCAACAACATTCTCGACCCGGGTTCAGAGCTACAAGAGACCATGTCTGCATTCTTTAAAGCCGTGTGTTTCTTGAGTCATAGAGACTTTCCACTTGGGTAGCAATAGCTTGAGTGAAACAAGTTGGAGTGATAGGAATTGTTGGACTTAGTAAGGCAGCAGGTAAAAGATGTTTAGTAGCAAAGTAAATTTTAGGTCTAGAAATACCCGATTTGCCTCTTGTCTGCATAGCATGATCATTTTGAACAACAGGAGGTAAAACAACAGAAGAAATATCTGAAACTGGTAATATTGTGGTAGCATTTGAAGTTGGAGTTGATGAAGGAAGAGATGGCAGCTGAGGTGTATCCACAGAATCATGAGAAAAGTTCTCAAAACTCAAAATTGAAGCAGATGTTGAAGTAGACATTATAGTAGCATAGGGAAAAACAGTTTCATTGAAAACAACATGTCTAGAAATGTATACCTTGCCAGAAACAGGATCTAAGCATCTCACTACCCTTTTGATGAGTCTTTATAACCAAGAAAAACACAAGGAGAACTGCGTGGGAGCTAATTTGTGAGAGGTATAAGGCCGTAACCAAGGATAACAAACACATCCAAAGCTTCTCAAGAAAGTATAATCGGGTGATCTCGCAAACAATTTCTCCATAGGGGATAAAAATTTTATGCTCTTGGTTGGTAATCTATTGATTGTATAATTGGCGATCAAAAATGAGTCTACCCCGAAAAGAATCGAGGTAAAGCAAACTTTGATAAGAAAAGTCCTCCAACATCTAAAATATGTCTATGTTTGGATTATTTCTAAACCATTTTTGTTAAAGTATAGGGACAAGTGAATTCATGTTTAATACCATGTAAAGCGATAAATCTTTGAGACTTCTCTATTGATAAATTCACCTCCACCATCAGTCCTTATGGTTATGATTCTAGTGCATAATTGATTCTCTATTTGTTGTTTGAAGTTAAAGAAGATAGTCTTGAAATCAGACTTAGCTTGTAATGGAAACAACCAACAAAATTTAGAATAATCATCAATCACATTAACATAGTAAAGATAGCCACTATTGGACATTACAGGAGCTGGACCCCAAAGATCCATATGTAAAAGCTCTAAAGGTTTTGATGTACAGGTAGTGGATAATCTGAAAGGCAGTTTATGTGATTTTCCTAAACTGACAGCCTCCAGGAAGAGTGGAGTTTTGAGTACATTATTATCAAATTGATGACGGACTTTTTGGCGTACGAAATGAGGGATGAGCTAATGCACGGATGCCGGATTCTTGAAGTAACTTTCGATGTGCAGGGCTTGAGGTGGAAGGTTGAAGTTGATTGGGTACAGTCCAGTGACATGAGGGCCCTGCACGTGGGAATCTTCCGGTTGAAGATCACACATGTGTAGTCGAGATGGAGAGAAAGGTGATTGTGCAATCATTATCGGATGTGAATCTATGAACTGATAATAGATTGTGGGAAGAAGTTGGAACATGTAACACATTTTGAAGTGTGACTGGCTTATGAGAAGTAGGTAATGTAACTGAACCAACGAAAGTTAATGGACATACCTTCCCATTTGCGGTTTGAATGTACTCATAACCATCATAAGCTGTGTAATCATCAAGAATGGAAGCATTGTTGACAATATGATTGTTTGCACCACTGTCAGCATACCACGGATTCTCACCAAAGATATTAGCTGCAGCCAACATAGCATGAAGATTTTGTGGTGGTGATTTACCTTGATAAGCAAAGTTCAATCTATGTGAACATTCCAGCTAAATGATCGCATCACCCACAAATTTGACAATTTACTTTAGCACCGGGTAGCATAGACGGTGGAGGTGGAATGTAAGCAAAAGTTGGAGCTGGATTACGAAATGATGATGGAGAAGAAGAACCTCTGCATGCGAGGGATTAAAAGGTCGTTTGCCTCTTGTAATTAGGACTATGTCCACCTCTCATACCGTGATGAGGACCACGAAGGATATGTCAAGGATAATGGTTGGAATTAAAATTCCTATAGTTATTGTGTACCGAGAAAGCCTTATTCTCATTGTTTAAATACATGATAGACTTAGATCCGGCAAGTACAATTTCTTCACTAAGGAGATTATGCAATTCAACACTAGTCATTAAAATGGATACCTTAACGAACGACGATGGAAGTGAAAGCATCAAAGGAAGAGCTCAAACTTTGATAAGATAGTTACCACAATCTCACTATCACTAACAATTGATCTGCAACAGACCAAAGCATCAACAACTCTCTTAATATCCGAAAGATAACTTGTAATAGATCCATTGCTTGTGACGCAATTGATTGTAGTTTTATGCAGTTGAATTGTGTGAGTAAAGAGACTTGTGAAAACCTAGTCTCGAATATTAGTCCACGGTTCATACGCCTCGAAGACGCACCCGACCAAAATAGGGAACAACCGATTCAACATGGTAGAGTAAAGAAGCAGAATGATTGTTGAATCTTCATCTTTCCGCAAAGATATCGGGATTAATTTCATGATGAAGTCGTTGTGGTGGACAAACGGAAGACCAAAGTGATATAATCGGTGAGCTCAAACTTTGCTAAGAGAGCGAGAAACAAAGATTTCCGAGGTGAGGAAATTATCTTCTTTGAGTTTTAAAGTAACAATATTGGCTAATTGATGAAGGGGAAATTTGAAATGGATTTTGGAGCATCCATGAAGACTAAACGAGATGACAAAGAAAGATCTAATCAATTGAATTGATTGAATTGAATTGAAAATTATGAGGAAAAATTGAATCGAAAAATAGATCAAGAAACTGGATCTAGATTGGAGAAATCGAACTGCTGAGAAATACCATAAACGAGTGAGTAAGATAGGAAGGATAAAGAATGAAGAGAACCTGAAGATGCACTCGTTTGAAGATTAGAAAATTTGAGCTCAGGAGAAGCCATTAATGGCGAAAAAAAAAAAAATTTGGATCGAGTTCGCTCATCTGATACCTAACTGACATTGGTATTGAAAATAGAAAATATCTCTTCACATTTACAGATACACAGGATTGGTGTATATAACCACCAACCAACAGACAAGAGAGACAGACCACAAACAAGGAGACGCGTGTCAAACGGTAAAGATAACAGAAAAGATAACAGAAGGTAAAGATAACAGAAATAGGACAGACTGTCAAATATTGCAATTACCCCCCCTCAAGCTGTACTGGTTTGTAAGCTGTTGAGAGCTAAAAACCTGCAGCTTGTCCTTCAACAGAGAGAATCGAGGTCCATGAAGCCCCTTAGTGAAGATATCAGCCAATTGAGCAATGGTGGAAATATAAGATACCTTCAAGGTCTTAGCCTGTACAAGCTCTCTGACAAAGTGAAAATCCAGTGCCATATGCTTCATTTTACTGTGAAAAACAGGATTGGATGCCAGAGATAAAGCACTAATGTTGTCACACTGCAGATGAGGTGGAGCAGGAAGAAAGATAAATAGGTCTTTAAGTAGTTGACATAACCACACTATCTCAGCAGCAGAGTTAGCTAAGGCCCTGTACTCAGCTTCAGTAGTTGATCTGGCTACAGTGGACTGTTTCTTTGAGCTCCAGGAAATTGGGTTATGGCCAAAGAAGATGCAGAACCTAGAAGTAGATCGTCTGTCATCAGGATTGCCAGCCCAATCAGCATCACTAAATCCTGTAAAGTTTGAAGTCCTTTAGAGAAAAAGAGACCATGATCCAAAGTTCCCTTGATGTATCCGAGAATTCTCTTTGCGGCTGACCATGTGAACAAAGTGGTAGGTTGATGCATAAATTGGCATACTTGATTCACGTTAGAAACCGATCTCGGGCCCGGTCCAGGTGAGGTACTTGTAAGGCGCCAACGAGAGACCCGAACTCGGTTGGATTGGAGACAGAATTCCATCAAGAACAGAGTTTAGTGGTGGTGGAAGCAGGAGTAGAGCATGCCTTAGCACCAACAAGTTGAGTTTTGTCCAATAGATCCAAGGCATATTTAGTCGACGGACAAACAAACCTGAGGCATTGCGTTTCACTTCAAGGCCCAAGAAGTAATGCAGAGCACCAAGATTCTTGACTGGAAATTGAGAGCTTAGAGAATCAATAACTGATTGACAAAAGGCTGAAGAAGAGCCAGTGATTAAAATATCATCAACATACACTAGTAAGTAAGTGAGGATGGAGCCATGTTTGTATACAAACAAGGAGGTATCAGCTGATGATGTTTGGAAGCCCAGGTCAAGAAGAGAAGCATGTAATTTGGCATACCATGCCCTTGGAGCCTGTTTAAGGCCATATAGGGATTTGTGCAGTTTGCAGACATACTCGGGATGGTCTTTGTCAATGAAGCCTGGTGGTTGAGTCATAAATACCTCCTCTTGAAGATCCCCATGCAAAAAGGCATTGCTAATGTCCAATTGAGTTAAGTTCCAGTTGAACCGCACAAACAAGTGAGAAAATCAACCCGATGGTTGTTGGTTTAGCAATCAAGCTAAAGGTTTCATGATAGTCTAAGCCCTCCTGCTGATGGAAGCCTTTAGCAACAAGTCTGGCCTTGAATGTGTTCACAGAACCATCTGGATTTTGCTTGATTTTGTATACCCATTTGCACCCCACAACATTTTGACCAGGACAAGGAGGCACTTTAGTCCAAGTGCCGGTAAACTCCAAAGCATCATGTTCATTGTGCATTGGAGTGATCCACTTAGGATTCTTAATGGCTTGAGAGAAGCAGGTTGGAGTCAGGGGAAATGTGGAGTTAAGATAGGACTCGGCGATTTATGATGAGTGGCAAAGTACATTTTTGGTTTAAAGATGCCGTAGTTACCTCGGTTGTCATGGTGTGAGAGTTTTGAGTAAAGGGAACTGGAGTTGGTAAGGATGGTGAAGGTAGGGAGAGAGGAGAAGCGAGGTGTAGTGGTTGAAATAGATGAGGAGTGATCGGAGGGAAAAGAGGTGGAAGTGAGTAATGAAATTGGAGATGAGGACAGATTCAAGAATGTAGGGTAAGGAAAGCAATCCTCATTAAAAATGACATGCCTAGAAACATAAACTTTGCCCGAGATAGGATCTAGGCACTCAGAAGCCCTACATCTGCCGTCTAGCAAAGATATCCAAGAAAAACACAATGAATGCTTCTAGGTGCAAGTTTGTGTGAGGTATAAGGTCTCAACCATGGAAAGCAAGAACAGCCAAAGCTTTTAAGAAAATGATAATCAGGCTGTTTCTTAAAAAGTTTCTCAAAAGGAGACATAAAATTGATTGACCTAGTGGGTAGTCTATTAATGATGAAATTAGTCAGTGAGAAAAGCATCAACCCAAAATGAATCGGGGAGATGAGAAGTAATTAAAAGGTTCTACCAATGTCCAAGATATGCCTATGTTTAGCTTCGCAACACCATTTTGTTCGTAAGAATGAGGACAGTAACTTCATGTCTAATACCATGAGTAGTAGTAAATGCAAATGGTTCATTGTTGATAAACTCTCCTCCACCATCTGATCTAATACAAACTATGGTAGCAGATAGCTCATTTTCTATTTGAGTTTTGAAGTTAAAGAAAATTGTCTTGAAGTCAGATTTGGCAGACAAGGGAAATAGCCAACAAAACTTAGAATAATCATCAATAATGTTGACATAATAGGAAAAACCACTATTAGAGAGAACAGTGAAGGCCCCCATAAATCCATATGAAGTAATTCAAGAGGTTTAGTAGTACAACTAGAAGATAAAGCAAATGGAAGTTTATGAGATCTTCCTAGTTGACAACTATCACAGAAGATAGGTGTAGCTATTACATTAGACTCATTTAAAGTAGAACAGACTCTTTGTAGAGTTTGAAAAGAAGGATGAGCAAGCCTATGGTGCCAGATAGCTGAGGAAGACTTGACAGTGTGGAGGGCTTTAAAGGCTGGGTGGAGTGAAAATTGATGGGATAAAGGCCATTTCTATGTGGTCCCTGAAGCAGAATCTTCCCACTCTGAAGATCCTGCACAGAATAGCCAGCAGGAGTGAAGGTTATAGAGCAGTGGTTATCACTAGTGAACTTGTGGACAGATAGAAGGTTTGAGGTGGCTTTTGGAACATGTAGTATATTCTGTAGTGTAAACTGACCAGAAAGAGTGGAAATAACAGAATTACCAATAGAGGAAATGGGCATACCTTCACCAGTGGCAGATTGTATATATTCATAGCCATCATAAGAAGTATAGTCTTCAATTGGATATGCGGAGAAGTAACATGTTGGTTGGCGCCACTATCAAAGATACCATGGATTTTCACCAAAGATGTTGGGCAGCAGCAAGCATAGTATGAAGATTCTAAGGTGGATTTCTTCCTTGGTAAGCAAAGTTGAGCCTATGTGTACATTCAGGAGCAAGATGACTTGTACTACCACATAGCTGACATTTAATTTTCTCACCAGTTGTTTGTAAAGATGAAGGTGGTGGTGTGGACATAGGTATAGGAGAAGCATAGCCTCTAAATGGTGGTGGTGGTGGTCTTGTTGGATATGATGGATATGAAGGATAAGAAGGAGCATATCCTTGAGATGGTTGATAATAGTTTGGATTAAATGGTTTTACGCCTCCGTAATTGACACTATGACCACCTTTGGGTGCGGGGATAAGATGGTCTCAGTAGGTAGATTGAGGTCTAAAATGAGACATAAAGGCTTTATTCTCGGAATCATGAATTATGGAAGCGGATCTAGATTTGATGACAATTTCTTCACCGAGAAGTAGATTATGCAATTCAATGGATGTAACAATGGGTATCGAATGCGAATTGATGTAGCAAAAGAATCATAGGAGGCGATTAAGCCGAGATAAAATTGTAACCACCATTTCACTATCACTAATAACAGTTCCAGCTGCAGCAAGAGCATCAACAATTTTACGAATCTCATTGAGATAGTTAGTGATAGAATCATTACCCAATCGATTGACTCGTAGTTTTGTTCTGAGCTGAATTGTATGAGTTGCTGAAACTTGCGAGAATCTACCCTCGATCTTGCTCCACGGTTCATGAGAGGTTTGAGCTCCAACAAAGTAAGGAATTACAGAGTCGAAATTGTTGAGTTTATAAGCAAAATCGGTGTTGTGTCTTCATCTTGCCATAGAGTGTAGGTGTGGATTAATATGATCATTGTTCTCATTATGTCGAGATGTATATTTGACAGGACATTCTCTAGATCCATCGACATAATCAGCAACACGAAATTTTGTGAACAAAGCAAGGAGGAGAGATTTCCATGTGAGGTAATTGTTCTCAGTAAGTTTCAATTGAATGATATTAGAAAGTTGATTAAAAGGTGTTTTAGAAATAGATCTGGTCTCCATTGTTAAACCAGAAAAGTAAAATTGATTGAAGAGATATGATTATTGTAAAGATAACAAAAAAGATTGATTCAATTGAAGAACAAAAATGAAATTAGTTGAAACTTAGAGATGAATCAGAAAAGATAATAGTAACAGCGGAAGAACAGATTTGGATCAAGAGCAATGCTCTGATACCAAACTGACATTGGTATTGAAAATAGAAAATATCTCTTCACATTTACAGATACACAGGATTGGTGTATATAACCACCAACCAACAGACAAGAGAGACAGACCACAAACAAGGAGACGCGTGTCAAACGGTAAAGATAACAGAAAAGATAACAGAAGGTAAAGATAACAGAAATAGGACAGACTGTCAAATATTGCAATTATATTTGTATAAACATTTAACCATGACTACTCACTAGGGGTGAGCATGGACCGGTATGGACCGGGTTTCGCCTCATCCGCATCCAATCCATTGCACTACGGATCTCAAATTTGGCATCCGCATCCAATCCATATCCAACGGATTTGCATCCAATGGATGCACGGGTGGACGGATTGGATGCGGATAATCCAATGGATTTGTTTTAGTCAAAATTTATATCAAATAAAATAAAGCTAACACAAATGACTCCTTATAAAACCTACATATCCTTATATATATATATGTATACAAATATAAAAATGCCATGTACAACACACCAAGCAAATATCTTAAAAATTCCTAAATGATCCATAGTATTTTCTAGAACTATATAAATGCCCTTAACTTAACGGATATGGATGTCCAACGGATTTTCAAGGTTACATCCGGGCCCAATCCGTTATCCGTTGAATTTCAAAAATTCCATCCGCATCCAACCCATTAACGAACGGTCCGGACATCCATCCGCAAATGAACGGTTGGTCCCGATTAAATCCGCGGATTACGGGCCAAATGCTCACCCCTACTACTCACTCGCCCCTTCAACAGACATGGTTTAAAAATGAACTATGATTTTGGGCATACCATAATCTTTCTAGGCATACAAAGCACTAGTCCTAACTTGGGTGACCTTATAAGGGGTACCCTATGGGTAGTTCAATTACCTATATGCCCTTAAATCTTCTAAATTACTAATCTATCCCTAACCCTAATACAAAAACCTAAAACAAAAAATTGAAAATCAGTTTTCTATTTTTCTCTTAGTCTTCTTCTTCCTCCCATCCTCTGCCTCCCTCGCTCCATCGCCGTGAAATTGAAAATCGTCGATTCTTGAAAAATTGATCGTCGATTAAACTCTATTATATAATGGGTCGTCGTAAGACTGTATCGCGTTCTATTATAGACCTTTGAGCCTCATTAGTAGCTTTTATAAGGTAATTTCTAAATTACTTGCTGAAAGGATGAAAGTCGTTATGCCGGGCTTAATCTCTAATGAACAAGGTGCGTTTATTAAACATAAACAAATCTTGGATGGCATTTTAATTGCTAATGAGTGTATTGATAGCAGATTAAGGCAGAAGAAGCTGGGGATTTTATGCAAGATAGACATGGAAAAGGCATTTGACAATGTCAATTGGCCTTCTTTATTTTCTATCCTTAGGAAGAATGGATTTGGAGAAAAATGGATTCAATGGATAAATTGGTGCGTCACTGGTGCTCAATTCTCTATTCTGGTTAAAGGGAAGGCGACAAACAGAATAAGTCCTTCGAAAGGAATTAGGCAAGGTGATCCTTTATCGCCTTTCCTATTCCTTCTTGTGGTGGAGGTGCTCTCTATGATGCTTAAGGAGGCCGTGGCAGATGATAGAATTGGAGGTTTTCAAGTGGCAACAGGTGGTACCGTGGTTTCACATCTACAATTTGCAGATGATACTATTATTTTTCTTAATGCTTCTAAGGTGGAGGTAAGGAGATTGTTAATTATTCTCGCTTTATGTTTCAAATTCTGACGGGGCTAAAACTGAACTTGGAGAAAAGCTCAATGACCAGTATAGGGGCGGATGATATGGTTGAGGACTTGGCTTTGGAGCTGGGTTGTAAGGTTGATGCTTTGCCCATTATCTATTTGGGTATGCCAATTGGGGTTAGTAAGAGAAATATAGCAATATGGGATGTTATAATTGAGAGAATGAAAAAGAAATTAGGTGCTTGGAAGAGGAAATTTCTAAACAAAGCTGGGAGAGTAACTCTTATTAAAAGCTCTTTGGAAAGTATAGCAACATATTACATGTCTCTTTACTATTTACCGGTGGCGGTGGAAAAGAAGTTGAATACAATTATGCGGAAGTTTCTTTGGGGTGAGGATGAAGATAATAAAAAGATGAGCTGGGTTTCGTGGAAGAAAGTGAGCAAACATAAAAGGAAGGGGGGATTAGGCATAAGGAGTTTAAGATTAATTAATAGATCTTTATTGGCAAAATGGCATGGGAGATACAGCAAAGAAAAATCTGCATGGTGGAGAAAGATTATGTGCGAGAAGACAAAGGCGGAGGAGTCTGGATTATTACCTCTTCAGACTAAGGTTCCTATAGGAAGAAGTATGTGGTTTGAAATTTTGAAATCTAATGCAGATTTTTTTGATTCAGCTTCAATACAGGTGAAGAGCGGTCGAAGCATTAGATTTTGGCATGACTGGTGGATCGAAAAAAGGTCTTTGAAGGATAAGTATCCAAGATTATACAGGATTAGTATGCAGAAATTTGTTTCTGTGGCTAATATGAGGAGTCATACTTGGAATTTTGTTTTTTCAAAGGAACTGGACCCGGCAGAGCGTATTGATCTGTTGGAGTTGAAGCATGATGTGAGGAGCGTGACTTTAGTGCCGGCTGAAGAGGACGAAATTGTGGGAGACTGCACTGCTAAAGGAATTTATCGAGGCCATCTCGGCTTTGGACGAGGATTGGGATTGTTCTGAGATTGCAACAAGTAAGCTAGCTCCTCCGAAAGTTATTTTCCTAATCTGGGCAGCATTGCATGACTCGGTTCTAACTAGGCATATGCTGCAGAGAAGAAGGGTTCCAATCAATTCGAATCTATGCTTGTATTGCAACACCTGTATAGAAACTCAAGATCATCTCTTTATTTTTTGTGAACGAGCTGTGCATCTTTGGAACTATTTTATATCCTCTCTTCGTTTGAGATGGGTTTGGACTGGTGATTTCGAAGCGCCTTGCTTTGGGTTGGAGATTGGAAAGGGTTTCTAAGCGAATTAAGATTATATGGCATCTTCTTCCTTTCGCAATTTGTTGGGAGCTTTGGTTAGAAAGAAATAGGAGGGTGCATGGAGGAAGATCAAAGTCTGTGGAAGAATTGATTCATGCAATCAAATTGGACATCTACTTATGGAGCGCTTCTGGCGTAAGTTTTCAAAGACTTCTCGGTGAATCAAGTTATCAATAATTGGGAACTCATTGTGTTAATGTAATAGGGGTTTTTTTCTTTTTTCTTCTGGGAGCCTGATGGCTTTTTTGTATATTTCCTGTACATATTTTTTTCCCCTTTAATATATCCTTTCTTACTCGAAAAAAAAAAAAAGAACCAATTGAAGAGAACTTCATTGAAGATGAAGATGTAGAACAAAGTGAAATCCCTCCACAAATCGAACCGGAAGAACAAAGTGAAGAACCAACACCTGAAATGAGAATAAGGAAGTAAGTTTCTACAAACCCATCTCGTATTTTGATGCTTTTGATTGGTATAATATGTTTAATAGTCAAAAATAAGGGTTTTGCGGCAGTTACAGGGTAGGGTTCGGCGTATATTACTTCCAAGATTTGCGCCGAACTGTTCTTGAAACCGAACTCTGAAAATGCATATGAACAGTTCGGCTCAAAAGTTTAGATGAGATTTGAGCCGAATATTTAGGATCGGCTTATTCGATACAATTAGATGTGAGCCGAACATCTAATTGTAGAATTTCCTATATTTTTCAAGTGTATAGGCTCGGCGTATCCTATGATATTATTATGCGCCGAACATATGCTACAATTCATAAGTATAGATTCGGCTTATTCGATACTATTTGTTTTGAGCCGAATATGTGTAGTTAGAATTCATTTTTTTTGAAATTGTTGAGGTTCGGCTCATTTTATCAAATAATTATGCGCCGAATAATTATTTTAATTCTTAAATATGGTTCGGCTTATTCGATAATGGTAGTTTTGTGCCGAGTATTGATATTCGGCTTGGAATTATTTAGTGCATATAAAAGTCTAACTACTTTACGTAATGATAATCAAATACCTATTTCATTTAGTTTTTATTCCTTTGTTGTTCAAGTATTAGGCTTATAAGTTTTTATGCTTATGTCAGGAACAATGCAGCTAAAAAGAAGAAGAGGATGGAGGTAACACCTTCTACTTCTAAAACTCCGATCCTCGAGGAGGAGGTACGAAAAAATTGGGAGCGAACCGTAGAGGAACTGACATTGAAGAAGTAGATGAACATGGAAGAGTTGGAAGACAAGAAGAAGGTATTTATGATGATGAAGAAGTTGATGATATTCAAGAAACACAACCCCAAAGAAAACCCGAGAAAGGTAAGAAGGTTGCACAACCATCGTCGAGAACAAAGTTGCGGAACAACGGCTACAGGAGTTTTCACATTCCCGCTGAAGATGATGTAATTTCACCTAGATCGGATGGTGAGCCTCATGGTCTTCAGGAAGATGGAGGAAATGTGTTGATTGGTTACGCCCTGAATCTTGGGCAAAAAAGATTTATGAGACTCCCGATCACCACCGTGCAAATCCGAGTATTGAGACACCGAGAGGGCAAACGAATGGAATCTTTCTCAAGAGGTGGATGAGGTGGTTGCTTATGTACAATCCTCTCTTTATGGCCTGCCATTCAATATGGACATCAAGAATATGATAGTGTGACAGCCTCTGTTTTGCCGAGAGATTTTGTCCGAGAGACTTACACGTTTCAATTACCTTTTGGAGAGATGACAATCTCTCCCGATGAAGCTAGTAAGATTACAGGCCTTAAAGCAAGGGGTAGAAGCGTGGATGCTTGATTATTATGACATGAGTTGGGAAGAGTTGTACAATTTGTTCGAGGAAACTCTTGGTTGGAGTTCAAACAAACCGAGTTGGAGTTTTGTCGATCCATTAAAGATGTCGATTCCGTTTTCATACTGGTGGAAGGAATAAGAAGAATAAGAAGATCAAGCTAACTAACTTGAAAAAGGAATTTGAGAACACAAAAGAGAAAGTAAAGCGGGGGTGTTGGTAATGGACGAGATCAAAGTGAAGCAAGTCGGAACCGCATACTTACTTTATACTCTTGGCGAGATATCTTTCCCCGACCTTACCTAAACAAGGTAAATGCTAATTATCTCCAATTGGTAAAGAATATTGAAACCGTTAACAAGTATGCTTGGGGAACGGCTTCGCGGCTTACCCGTTGGACCAACTTGCGCCGCCTCTAGGTTGACAAGCACAAACATTGGAGGAAATTTCACTCGCTTTGTAATTCTCGACGTCAAACTTGAAATTTTTTGGGTCATCGAGTGTATGGTTCGGCTTATGTTTGGTGGTCACACATAAGCCGAACCATTGGTTTGCAATAGTTCTGGCTTATAATCCATCCCGTGTTTTAAGCCGAACAATGCACCGATTTTTCAAATTTCTTTATTACTTAGTTGCGTCAAAGCAAACAATTTAAACTGTTACGTTTCTATTAATGCAATCATTTTAAGTTAGTTATGTGGTTATTTGGATATAGGTGTGGGTATATGACCATTTCCCAACGTTGGAATTGGCTAAAGTATTTGAAAAGGATGTCGATTGGGTTGATACTGAGCCAACAGCAGCAAGATACGAGTATGAGGACTCGAAGAAAAGGAACAAAAAAAAAAGCTTGGTGGCAAGTTTGAGGGAGAAGTTAGATACAATGGGTGTTGATGACGTCGTTTTTCAACCATATATGAAGGAAGATGAAGATGATGAAATTGTTGAAGATGAGGATATGCTTTTTTAGGTTTCTATGTACCATGGTCCATTGTTTTATCCCGGTGGTTATGTAATATACGATCCTCGGAGAATACTTCGTCAATTAGGATGCATCCAAAAGGTTCCTTTGTTTGACGAGAAATTCATGTTGATGACAAAGGGTGGTAATGGAACTAAAAGCACCACTTCATCATGGGAACCAAAGTATGATCCCGACCCTACTCTTGAGTATTGGAATAATTTAGATTCAAACAAATTAGATGTTGGGAAGTTAGTACCTTTAGGTGATGATCTATGTGAAGAGGATCCGGGCTACATGGATTGGTATAACCAGATTTCTCATCCCTTCATTATCAATAAGAATAGTCAAAAGAAAGATGATAAGGCGAAGGACAAAGCAATCAAGATCTCTGCCAAGTCTACTTCCGAAGAAATAGTGATGGCTTTCAAGATAATGGTAAGAATGATTTCACTTTATACTCTTGCATATATAAGTTAATGGTAAAAATGTCTTCGTACTCACGGTTGGAAGTTGTTGTCAAATGAAAATAGGTTGTTGCGGGTAGGGAGATGTTGAAAAAAATGAAGAAGAAACTTGGTTGCAAAAGTCCTATGACTATTGAAGAACATAAATACCTCTACAACAAGTGGGATGCAATTATAAACAAAGGACAAGGACCCGAGGAATCCACACAAAGGCCTACTACTAAGAGGTCTCGACAAGTTGGTGAAGGTACAAGCGGAGGTGGTACTAGGGATGATGCGTCGGAAGATGAACGCCAAGGAGGAAGAGGAGGTGGTCGTGGAACTAACAAGAAAGGTCGTCGTTAAGCGCACATTTAAGTTTGCCAAGTTCTTTTTAGTGTTTTCTGAAGTATTAAGTACATTGTTATGGTGTTGCAAACAGCTTGACTTTTAGGTGAACTTTTTTTGTAATGGTGCTTGGATTGTGTTATGGACACCTTGAATTTTATTGTTTTAATCAATAGCGTACCAGTTAATTAGTTACTTATTACCTTGAATTTATATAGTTCGGCTTATCCTGTAATATGAGTTATGCGCCGAATCTTAAATGGGCTTGTTCGGCTTGTCCTATAATGCTAGTTACATGCCGAACCTTCTCCTGTGTAACTCTGGATTTTTTATTTGGTCAGGTTCGGCTTACATTGAAATCATGTGATAAGCCGAACCTGACAGGAAAACTCTGGTTTTTTTATTTGGTCGCCCTATTGCAATGAAATCATGTGATACGCCGAACCTTCTCCTGTGTAACTCTGGTTTTTTGTACATTGTTATGTTCGGCTTGCATTGAAATCATGTGATAAGCCGAACCTGACAGGAAAACTCTGGATTTTTATTTGGTCGGGTTCAAATTTTGCATTGAAATCATGTGATAAGTCGAACATTATAGGAAAACTCGGTTTTTTTATTTGGTCGTTTAAAACGCATTGAAATCATGTTATAAGCCGAACTCCGACAGAAAACTCTAGTTTTTATTTGGTCAGGTTCGGCTTGCATTGAAATCATGTTATAAGCCGAACCTGACAGGAAAACTCTGGTTTTTTTATTTGGTCAGGTTCGGCTTGCAATGAAATCATGTGATACGCCGAACCTTCTCCTGTGTAAGTCTGGATTTTTTATTTGGTCATGTTCGGCTTGCATTGGAATACTGTACCAAAATATCATCCTCATCATATTTTGGAGGGTACATGTAACTGCAATTCTAGTCAAAATATCATCCTCATCATATACCAAAATCATAAAATACAAAATATGTGGATAAATCCATGAAACATTTTTATGGAGATCCTAAACGAATCTCATCCTCTTCACTGACCTCGTTCTCATCATCTTCACTGATCTCTTGCTTATCGTCTTCATCCTCATCACTCGAAAACATAATTACTTGTCCACTTGGAGGTTGCACATTCAAAGATTTCCAAAGATCCATTTCCGTCGCATAATTTCCACACCAATCCATCGCAAAATTATTTGCAAATCTAGGCCAAAAGGCTGCACTCATCAAGGGTGGTAATGGGCAACCTTGTCTAAGTTTGAGGCCGATAAAATGACAATTTTGAACAAATCCAAGAACAAGTCTTTTATCCTTTACACCATCATTGTAAGGTTTTGTTGGAGGCGCGTAAGTAAAGCTACTACCCGTCCATGCGAAACAATGTACGACGCAATCGAATGTCTCCGCTATTAAAAACCCACAAATGGGCATTGACATCCAATGTTCTTCGGTAATGACAATATCCCCATGCAAACGACGTTCGAATGCAACGTACTCCGCTGCCACCCCTGCATCTCCTCTTGGACCTGTTCTCATCATTGTCTTATAGAATTCTTTGTTTTTACGTAGGGTTTGTAACAGTCGTTGCCGAATATAGTTCACTTCATTTTCAGGGGGCACCGGAATATTGCCATCCATAAAAGGACCAAGTTGTTCCGCCGTGACGTAATAACCACAATTTCCATCACCTTGCACGTCGTCCATTGCTATAATATGCTCATGAATTATTGGCGATAGATCTTCCAAGTAGTTATCGTATATAAAATTGATATGCCTCAAATACTTACCGGACTTATCTCTTTTGGGTCCTCTCATCCTACCAATTTCATGTACGGTCCTTTTCTCCTTTATCTTAGTTTGTGAAGGATACATCTTAGCCTTCCCCTTGGCATCCTCTTTGCTATCCTTTGCTTGTGACGGACAATCATTATCATTCACCTCTTTGTTACTCGGACGACCTCGTTTTTTTGGAACTTTGACTTCTTCCTCCTTCATCAACTTCTCAATTTCCTTCTTTGCCTTGTCATACATTGCATCATGGTATTCAACGCCGGATGGATCCCTTTTATTAGCCAATAGTTCCTTGTTAGCTTGTCTAGTTTGAAAATTATTCATTTTCTTACTCTTCCTACCTTTCGGTTCACACTTCTCCGGTTCCAAAATATTTTCTTGGGTGAAAGGATACATGACCGGCATCATGTTGTCCCATAGGAATTTCTTTTGAGCTCGGGACATATTCCTATACATCTCCGCTAACTTTTTCCCATTTGTCGTGTCACATATCTCTAAATCATCCTCGTCGTCTTCGGTTGGGAGAGGATCGAAGCTTAATTGTTTCCAAAAATGATCAATATCCTCAAATGGTATGACCCCATCCTTGTACCGAAGTATGTCGTGGTGGCATGGAAGTCCCATAGATGTCTTCATTTTACAAACACACTCTTCCTCCAAGTTGGCGCCTAATGTCTTAATCAAATCCACTTCTTTCATCAACAAGTCAATGCATAGATGGGAGACTCTATAAGTTAATTCACCAAGCCAATTACTACCATAATGCTTGTGTCTAAACATAAGGTCATGCTCGAACGCGGCTTTAATTCTCACAACATCACTTTTGAAATATTCATCAATTGCATCAAAAACCGTGAAGAAAGTGTCAACACATCCAAAAAGGTTCTTCTTCAACCGATAATGAGCCGACTCTATCATACTTGTGGCTTGGTTGTCGAAGTGTTTGTGCCGATTTGTAAAACAACTCACGAACCTTTCTTTATTAGGTTCCAGCACATCTTTGACCAAGTAAGTAATGACATCGGGGTAGGCGGTCTTCCAATGCTTAATAAGCATTTGAAAATTATCTTCATAGACATCCTCGGTGATTGACCATATCAAAGCTTCCCATTCGCGATGGAAAGAAGCCTACAACATCTCATTATGTTCATATGCTTTCAAGAATTCATCCTTTTTCTTTACTCGTGTCTCCAACGGTAGTTTAGCAATATTCTCTAATTCTTTCAACTTAAGTGGTTGAATTATCGGTTGGCATTTTTTCCTCACATTGCACCATATGTGAAACGTACAAAGAAAATTGAATGCATCCGGAAATACTTTCTTAATAGCATACATCAACGATGAATCTTCATCGGAAACAAACACTTTAGGAAGAGCACCTTCCCGGAAAATTAACTTCAATTGTTCTAACCCCCAAACATAACTCTCTTTCTTCTCGTTTTTCATGAAGCAAAAAGCCACGGTGAACGGTGCCTTTGTTGAAGTATGCCCCAAAATGTTCATCAACGGCATCTCATATTTATTAGTCTTGTACGTGCAATCCAATATAATAACTTGTGGGAAGCATAGAGCCAATTGGGCGCATTCCGGGTAGGCAATGAAAAGGTGTGTGACTTGACCGAAGTCATCCAACTTCTTTTGGCAAGCGTAGTTATTTTTCACCCCTAACCACATTACTTGTTGCATCACCATCCTACCTTGCAAATTGAGTCTTCTAATCTTTTGTCTTGCATTGTAGATAGTTTGCATAGTCGACTTGTTATTCTTGTTGTCCGCCTTCAATTTGCTAAGAATCCTAGAAGGTGGCAAACGTGCTCGTGTCATTTTATCCACTTCTAGCATCTCGTCGGGTTTGAGCCGCGCTACTTTCGCATGTCCATGAAGGTCTTTGGGACGTGGGTGGTTATGACGACAATCCATATCTTTATTCATTATCCAATATTGATCTTCTTTCTTCATGGTCTTATTCTTGAGGTTGAAAACGATCTTGAAAGGGCAATTTCTTTTCTTCGTCTTCGTCCTATTCTTTCTCCCTGGTCTTCCCAACATATACGGTACCCTTTTTAACCTTGCTTGCGCCCCGGTTCCACTACGCTCACAAATCATTTCAAACCGATCCCATCGGCCTTGCTTGTCCTTTAACTAGTACACAATTTACCTTCATCGCATGTTCCTCAAGCCAATCAAGAACTTCGGGTTTAGTTTTCCATGTCTACGTTCATTCCAAAACAAATAATTTGTAAGAAAAACTTTGGAATATTCCGACAACATTAAGATAAACAAAAAGTTCTTACATACCAAATCATTTTGGAAGTGATCCTTGGTATCCTCGTGAATAATATCTACGGGATCAGGTTGATTTTCCATGGGTCCAAGCACGATCTACAAGAGAATATCACAAGGTTAATTGTCCGAAAAGGAATATAATAGAAATGTTCTAACTTATACGATATTCTCAATATGTGCCGAACCACACACAATATTTATGTTCGGCTTATACGATATTCTCAATATGTGCCGAACCGCACACAATATTTATGTTCGGCTTATACGATATTCTCAATATGTGCCGAACCACGCATAATAGTTATGTTCGGCTCATACGATAATATCAATATATGCCGAACCAATAACAATATTTTACCCAAAAATTAACAAATTCATATTCGGCTCTTAATAGTTTTAATATATTAGCCGAACCATCAATTTTCTTATTCCTAGCAATGGATGTTGTTCGGCTTACTATGAAACTTTCATATAAGCCAGAACTAGTGTCTAGCAAAAGGGTGGGAATTGAAAATTATAGGTTCTGCGCATGTCATGTAAACAGATTCAGTGAGCCGAACCGTTCATGATTTGGTTGATTCGGCTCATAGATGTGAGCCGAATCTGAACCTGGTTCGCCGAACCATGAAGCAAAAATCCAAACTTTTGATAATTTCAAGCTATAAAAGTGAGATTGAGCATAAGATAGAAGTGTACCTGTGTATTAGAAGCATTGGGTTCCTCATATATGTGCTCATCATCCAATTTGGTTCATCAAAATCATCATCTTGAGTTTGGGTTTGAGTTTGAGCTTGAGCTTGAGTTTGAGTTTGTGTAAAATCATTCTCATAATCTAAGAAATCAGCCATTTGGGAATCATTGTCATAGTTGATATGTATTTTCCTAGGTTTTTTATATGAATTATGACCCTCCTCATCCTCCATTGAATCAAGAATTAAAATTTTCTCACTTTCTCCTTCTTTCTCTCCTTCTTAAACAAAACTTTGATTTTTTTTTCCCCTATTTTTTCATCTAAACAACCTTTATAATTCTGAAAATTATCTTAATCACTAAACAAAATAATTAATCATTAATCCAGATTACTAGCACTAATACGAAAAGGGTAGATTTGCCATTAAAAAAAAATTGGGTTAAGGGGATACCTGATTTTGTTATTTCACAACCCTTTTTGTTTTTATTCAGTATGCCTAGAAAGATTTTGGTATGCCCAAAATCATAGTTCTTAAAAATTTAAAATAGCGTTTGTGGGGCTCGCTTTTTTGCGCTCCGGAAAGCCCAATAGGGCCTGTTTTACTGGTTTCTAGTTAAAATACCAATATTAAATAAACGAATTTTTGTATTCCCTCGTATATATATAAGCGTTCCTTCTAAGGGAATGATGATCATGATGATGATAGGATGATTTGAATGATGCATATATTCGTGACTAATATATTTAAATAGCTTTTGGATAGAATAGGCTGTATCAGTATGCCCTATGCTCAGTTAGTTTAATTAGGTTCACAACCTCTTATTTATCTGTATTATTATATATTTTAAAAAGCTCGCTTTCGCTTTGCATTTTCGCAGCTGTTTACGTTTTGGTGTGAGAGCGCTTCGCTCCACATTTTCGCTTTTTAAAACTTTGTCAACATATTTTAAAATAGAGAGTAGGTAGGTAGTTGACAGTCACAGAAATGCGTTATTTTAAGTCTTACGATTACATCACGGATGATGATTTTTGTAGTGTAGATGTTACGAATGTTCCCATGTCTGCTTCAAAGTGGACTTCAACTCTACGAGGTTTCTTGGTTAATAACAGTTTTTTTTTTTGAAGGTAACATATATTACTGGAGAAGGAGCTAATCTCCAGATTCAGACTCATTTGGAATCGGTTCAAAGTGAGCCGTCCGTCCGATGACTGAATCTGTGTGATTAGTATCTTCAAAAAGAGGTACAGAGTTGGAGTTCATATTACTGAATCTGTGTGGTTAATAACAGTTGGAGGAGTAAAATGTCTTCTTTTCTCCGTGGAATTGAATATCTTATCATCATGTGAACGTATGGACTCTAATGCGATGAAAGACTGTTACGCTACGCTGGGACCTAGTAGTCTATTAATGATAGTCCCATCTTAATAATGCAAGTTCTAGTCCTTGGAGTTATAATGCAATGTTGTGATATCTTACAGTTACTACACCATTGTTATTTGATACAGCGAGTTTATTTATATTTAGCCATGAATTCATATAATAAGAATATTCAGATAATATCATTCAGTTTTCTTATTCACCGTCATTTCATTTTCTTTTTGTTGATCGGCCTCACTCAATTTCCACTGCCCTCTCATGGATGCCATGAAGAGGAGAGAAGGGCTCTCTTAAACATCAAATCCTCCTTACAAGACCCTTCTAATCGGTTGTCCTCCTGGCAAGAAGGCAGCAAATATCAAAACTGTTGTGATTGGCATGGAATTCAGTGTTCCATCGACTCTTTCCATATCATCTCCATCAACCTACGGAACACAGAGTATGAAATTTACTTGAATCAATTTATGTATAGAGATAGTAGAAATTATGACGAATTCAGTTCCCCGGAAACTGCACTACAAGGTAAGCTTTCTCCTCTCTTCTTCGACATTACTCATCTTCAGTATCTTGATCTTGCCTTCAACAATTTCCAAGAATCACAAATTCCGATTCAGTTTTCTAATCTGACAAAACTCACTCATCTTGATCTCTCCAACTCCAACTTCTCAGGATCAACTTTGACACAATTCACCAACCTATCTTCTCTTAAGTACCTTGATTTGTCTTGTGGTGTTGTAGACTGCATACACTTATCATCTACAAAATGGTTGAGTGGGTTAGTAAATCTCCAGGTGTTACGGTTGAGTGGTATAAATTTATCTAATGCTACAATATTATCAGAAAATAATTTTGCTGAACATATATCTTTTCTTTCCAATCTTAAAGATCTTGAATTATCTTATTGCAATATATCTGGTCCAATTTTTCCCATCCAAGAGTTGAACAATCTTTCTAGCCTATCCTCTCTCAATATGAGTTACAATCTTGAGCTCAATTCCTCATTCCCAGTACACCTTGCTAAATTGACTTCACTTTCTAGTCTTTACTTATTATCTTGTAGTCTTCATGGTTCAGTCCCATATATGCCTCAACTTAAAGAGCTCAATGTGTATTCGAATCCTAATCTCCATGTCGATCTAGCACAAATGTTCGAACATAAGTGGCCTAAACTGAAATTTCTTAGGATATCTTCAACCAAAGTAACCGGACCATTTCAGAAATTAATTTCAAATGTGCCGCAATTGGAGTTTCTTTACGCCTCCGGCTGTTCAATTCAAGGATCCATCCCAGAGATCTTTTTTTGCAGAGAAACAATTTTACAGGAACAATACCAAGTTGCATTACCATGCTCAGGTACCTTAATCGGTTAGATATAAGTAACAACTCTATTGGAGGAGATGTTTCACTGCCCTCTTTGGTTACCAAGTTAAACCTAACTTCCCTAGAGCTGGGCTCCAACAAGCTAACAGTATTTGTAGATCAACACTTATACCTATACCCTAGACTTAAATTCAAGGTATTAGGGTTGCGGTCATGCAATCTGACAGGATTATTCCCTACTTTCATTTGTAATTTAACTGATTTAGAGATGTTGCATTTGCAAGATAATAACCTTTCAGGAACTATCTATTCTTGCATCTACAAACTTAAAAATCTCAGGTCCTTAGATCTCTCGCACAACAATCTTCATGGTCCTCTACCTCATCCTTGTAAAAATGCCAAGCTATATAATCTAGCACATAATAAATTCAATGGTGAAATCTCAATGAAAATCGGAAAAAGACTATCTACTATTATCTCAGTGATGTTATCTGGTAATGAACTTACAGGGTCAGTTCCCTCTTCTATATGCTCCAACGAACCTGGATTTTATTCTAATATTCAGATTCTTGATCTCTCCAAGAACAAACTATATGGAATTATTCCTACTACTATAAGGTATTGTACTTCTCTCAAGTATCTAAATCTTGGCACCAACAACCTCACTGGAAATGTTCCGAAAGAGCTTGAACATGCAAAGAACTTGGAAATCTTGCAACTAAATAACAACAATCTTGATGGCGATCCTCTTTATTTCATCAGTAAACTTCGCGAATTGGTAGTTCTGGACTTGGGTAATAACTGTTTTGGAGGAAGTATATCCCATTTGTCTGGTACACTCGATAAGCTTAAGGTTCTTTCTTTAAGATCAAATAAATTCAATGAATCAATCCCCAAAGACATTGTCGATTTGCATTTGCTCCATGTATTAGACTTGTCTGGAAACAATCTCACCGGGTCAATTCCTAAGGAAATAGGCAATTTGATAATGTTAACAAATAGAACTAATGGGTATCTAGGCCATTTGCAATTGCAGATGACAAACAAAGGGATCATGATGCAATATGAGAAACTGTATACATATAATTCAGGAATCGATTTATCCTCCAACAATTTCGAGGGAGAAATTCCTGAAGAGATAGGTCTACTGAAAGGACTTTCCATGCTAAATCTATCACACAACCGCCTCTCGGGTAACATTCCATTGAGTGTTGGAAGTATGAATAGCTTAGAGTCTTTGGATCTGAGTTTCAACAAGCTTTCTGGACTTATCCCGTCATCTTTAGCATCAATGGATTTTCTTGGTTATTTGAATTTATCTTACAATAATTTGAGTGGAAGGATACCAAGGGGACCTCATATAGATACATTGAGCGGAGATGGTTCAGCATATGTTCATAACAACTTCTTGTGCGGGTACCTTACGAAGAATGCTTGTGAGGGCAGTCTGAGCAGTGATACCGGCAATTCTCTGAATGATTATTGTGAAGATAAGTGGTATTTTTATGGTATTGTTGCTTTCGGGTTCATAGTTGGATTTTTGGGTGTGTTTTTTGGTTTACTTTTGAAGAAAGATAAGTGGTGGGTCGGATATTGGAGAGCTGTAGATAATCTTGCAGTCAAAATTGTTCGATTCTTCGTAAAAGTTTGATAATCAAATACTTACTTTGTACATTGATTATCTAGCTTACGGTTGTTGTCTCATCGAAATTCGTTTCATGTCTCAAAATCTACACCTTAATTCAAAATTTGTTAACGTAAACAATATTGGGAGAATTTCCCGTGAATAATCCTGCAGGCATAGGCCAAAGGGCTACATTTTTTCGGGATTTTCCACGGGAAATTAGTATCCGTATAATTATTATAACGCAAACGTTACCTACTTAAGTTAAAATACGTCAATGTAATCGAAATTTCAACATTTTGGCCGAAGAGATCTTCATCGTAGCCTGTATTATGTCGTTAAATTAAAAATATGCTATGGCTTAAAACTTTATAAGCAAGTGGGAATATCTTAGGTCTCAAAATATGGCCAAAACTTAGAACTAATCGGCCATTCAAATATCTGAATATTTTATGACTTAAAATCTGGTCAAAACATAGAAACAACCGATCATTTGGGATACTCTTTCTATCCTCAAAATAGTAATTCCTTTATCTATTCTTTTTGTCAGAAAAAAAAAAAAAAAAAAAAAAAAAACTGAGAAAAAGAGCATCTCCAACAGTGTACGGGCATTTATCCTATATGGAGACCTACAAAAAATGGTATTTGATAACATAAAATACAATTGAAATTTGTGTTTTGATAAGTATCTGTAATGGTAGTTGTATCCATATATATATATATGATACACTTGTCACTTATTTGTAGAAAATTAATTCAAAAAATCTAGAAAAAACTGAAAACAAAAACAAACTGATGATGACATGGGTATGGATGAGAGTTTACAAAAAAAAAAACCATGTCGGTAATTCCAACGTCATGTAATTGCAATTACCTGCAGCGGTAACTGCATATAGTCCCCCTCTTGCAGTGCCAGTAGGAGGGGGACGATACTCTTGATCAAATATGCGGTCAAACCTAATCCTCTGCAGGTTAGACAGATTTTGAAATTAAATACTCAAATACTGCTCAAACCTTATTTTCTAGGAATATGTCAGATCATGCTCCAGTCTTACTCACTAGTTGCAATATTCAAAGACACAATCTTCTTTTCAGAGTTGAACCTTTTTGGCTCTCAAATAAAAAATTAATACCTAACTTGAATACATGGTGGAATACAATGAAATTTGAAGGTTCTCCAAGTTTTGCCTTTGCAAGGAAACTTCAAAACCTTAAATATTTCGTAGGAAAATGGAGTAGAGAACAGTATGGGCACTCTGCAAGCATCAAACAAGAACTAATTCAGAAGATTGATGCTTTAAATGCAAAAGAACAAATATGATGCTTAGTATTGTTGAGTTCATAGATAGGGTGCAACGGAAGTTGAAACTCAAATAAGCCAGATTGGGTGACCACAGAAGATGGCTTGCAAGATCAAAAGGAAAATATCTTGAAAGGGGAGATAGTAATTAATACCAGATATCTTCATCAACTGGCAAATAGTAGAAGAAGATGAAATACAATCCATAAGTTATACGTAAATGGTGCTGACAACTTCAACCAAGAGGACAAGTAAGAATTTCTGAACCACTTCACAAAGATATTTGAAATGATGAGGGTACCAAGTACACCATAATTTTTTTGATATCAACCTATAAGTCATATACCTTGCGTGATCTAATATAGACGGAGACTATCAAGAAGATAGAAACCACACGGTATACACTTGGTATATAGTTCTAGTTCGAAACTTAACATAACTATGGGGATCAACCCAAGTTTTGGGGAAGTGCAATTACGTTAATTATAACTTAATCAAATTATAATGTGGAAAGTAATGTAAAATGTAGGAAAACCCCGGGACCTAGTCCAGTTTTGGATACTCTCAGAATTCATCCATTATACAAAGACCCTACAAGCAATATCGCCAACAGACGTGAATCCTAAGATAGAGTCGACTATCTTAAGTTGCTTCAGCCTCTCTGAAGACTTTAAGCACTCAACCCTTTCAATCGTCTTCCAAACAACAAAAGAATAATTTGTTTGGTAATCATTCTCCTATCTTATGAAGTTAATCAGAGATATAATAGTTGAGCGTGACAAAGGATTTTCTATCTAAAATCAATTAAACTCCTTTGTCGATCTTCCAAGATCTGGATTAAACAAGTTAACCACATCAAGTCAAACAGAACCACTAGATAGGATGCTAAAGAGTACCGCCAAATGATAGCTTGTTGATCTAACTAGGACTACTAATAACAAGTTTATCAAAAGTTAAACTAGATCTAGCCAGATGACAGCCAATAAAGTTTGTGCACGAAGCAAATCACAAAGATACGAAACCAATAAAAAATGTTATTGTTTTCAAATCTTCAATAGTCTTCTGTACCTGCAAAATAAATAACTTGATTAATCCAACTTATGATCGATCACACATATAACAGATTCTGTTAACAGTTTATCATCACAAGTCAACTTCAGATCTAAAATCATATTTGAACTACCGTTAATCTCTTGATCTAGTTTGAGTGACTTATGTCAGAAGAGAAGACTCTAAAGAATAATCAAACTAGGTGCAATAAAGAGTTAACAAACCATTAGTCAATCAAATCAATAATCGTAGACTAAACTAACAATACAATTCTAGTTTCCGACCAACGATACTAGTAGACACTTCTTGATCCCAAATAAGTCTTTAAACTAGCGGACGTAAGAGATTTCGCCTAATTAGGTTACTCTCGTCTCCAAGATAATATTACGAGAATACTATTAGTTGGCCAAAGGAGTGACTACGAAACGAAGTGCCTACCTCAGGATGAGTTTGTAAGAAGAACAAAATTCATTATCTATAGACCAAGGTAGTTTGGAAATCAATCAATTTCCATAACCGAAAATATTCTCAAGATATGCAATAAAGCACCTAAATTCGTTTTTTTTCTTCTTCTAATTCCAATCAATATCCAGTTGTATAACCGAAATCCCTCTTGGAAAACTCAATATTAGCTAGAACTTAACTAATATATATGTTTTTAGAGATATGTTTTGTTTGCTGGTAAAACAAAAACATATAATTTGAAAATCTCAAAAGATTCTCAAACATTTCGGTTACCTTGAGTATCAAGGAATATCTTGAACAATTAATAAAAAAGATTTCAGATCATTTTTAAATTACCCATTATGTCGACATCTTGAACTTTCCTATTTTTCAAACCTAATTTCCAAAGTCACACAAACCCTAAAGTATACGTGACTTATGAAAATCGGTTTTGCCTATTAGGACCGGTTCTACCATGACTCCTAAAACAAGTTAGGATGGGTGCTACCTTAACTCCCAAGATAAGTAGGGATTGGTTCTACCTTGATTCCCTATATAAGTAAGGATCGGCCCAACCTTAGATCTTCAATGAAAACTGAAACTTCAATCCTATTGATTTCCTTTGAACTAGGAAACAAGTTCGTACATCTACTTTATTAAAATTATGTAATTAAACACATATTTCTAGGTATGAAATCAAAACTATGTTCACCACACAATCTAGTAACGTTTTACAAAGATTATGTCGGTATCGCAATTACGAAATTCAAAAGATAAGCGTTATACTTCATAATTCAATACACCAATATAAATTAAAGCATTCATAACTATTGATATATTGTTCATTTACACTTTGATCACAATATAAGGATCAAGTCTTTAATACTAGAATTCCATATATATAACTTCGCATGTTGTGTTTTCAATCAGAAACGACTTGAAAGCTTACGATATAAAAATGGAAACAAGTCAAGTTGTGTATTAATTATCAACCTCAAGTGGAAGGATGATATCGTCGTTGATGTCGATACTTCTTCAGAATCTTTAGGTCTTCAGAGCAATACTTGTATTTCTCAACACTTCTAGACTTTCTAGTCTAACCTAAATGAAGTTGACTCTAGTAACTTAATCAAGCGACCTATGAGTTTTGATACTAAAATATGAAAACCAACCTTGACATACCAACACTTGGTGGGTTCAACCGAGCAGTGCTGTAACAATCGCATTCTTTTCAATTTTTAGTGAGAACACTCTATTAAATATATGTAAGGTTGAATATGTAAATATTGATTTAGTGTACCTTTTTACCCTTAAATATATGTGAATTTATAATTGATATTAAATTCATATTAGTAATATCAGGGTTAGACCAAGGCTTCACCAACAATACCTCTTTTCTTTAGTAAGACGGAGAATACACGAATTAAAAGATATTGGTATGACATTATATAACATTCTCTTACCCCATTCTTCATATGCTTGATTTCAAGTTTCAGCAGCATAATAACCTGCACATATTCAAAAATAAATGTTGTTGTTTACGCATTTGAATAACAAAAGCTTAACTCCCCCTGAAGAAAAGCTAGGTAGATATTCAATCCGAACCTATTTGTTATTTCTCTATTGTAGTATGAAATACTACACATCAAGATAATATGTTTTCTCCCCCTTGGTCTATGCTTTACTCTATTGTTAGATATATATTTTTCAGCACATATATCATTTCTCAGTGATTGCAAATCACCTGTATACTCCATATATTTCTCCCCTCACAAAAATGACAAAGACATGAAAAAATACAAGAGCAAACCGAAAGGATCTTACAAGTTCATAATAACTCATACAACATATAAGAGTTAAGCATGAAGGTTTAACATACCATTTTAGACAAGCAATACTAAAACTGAAGCTACATAAGTAATTTGTTTTAGTACCTTATCAAGGAAACAATTGCACGAATAAATTTTTTCTTTAATATGATAAGTCAAAAAAAGATAAGAATTAACTCGATTGCTTATCATGATCCAATTATTCATAAATAATTGTACCTCATTTAGACAAGACAAACTAGGTTAGATATCTTCTTTTTTTTTAATCAAGGATCCGATTAGACTTGAATATATTGTACCTTATTTCGATTAGAATTGAATATATCGTACCTTATTTCGATATAATCCTAAACTTAGATCAGAACTAACTTAGTCTTTATTATTAGGAATCAATTAGACTAAAAAAATACAACCTACCTTTTTCGTCAAGCGAAAAGAAAGATCAAACTTGATTTAGTTTTTCTTAACCAGATCCAATTGTACTTTACTTTTCGTTAAGAAAAATCAAGAATAGAAAAAGAGGATCTCATGGCAGTAATTCATGAATTCTATGAGCAAAAGAACTTAAAATGAAGGATGAATTGTGCTTTGATTAGCTTAATATCCCATATGAAGAGTCAAACATATTTACCTCATTATTTCAGACCAATTAGCTTAGTTGGAATAGTATATAAGATCATCTCCAAGCTATAATTAGAAAGACTAAATAATGTGCTTCCTTAACTCATCTCAGAACATCAAGCAGCCTTCATAAGACGAAAACAAATATAAAATCTTAATTTGCAGGAGAATTACTAGATGCAATGATGAAATCCAATATCCCTGGATGCTGACACTATGTTGATATAGCCTCCTAGCTGGAGCAGGTTTTGAAATGAAATGGAGAAGCTGGATCTCTTGGTGCCTTTCATCTGCACAATCTTCAATCCTTGTAAATGGTAGCTCCACAACCAAATTTCATCGCCGTAAAGGCCTCAAACAAGGAGATTCTTTATCTCCTTTTATGTTTGTTCTTGTGGCAGAAGTACTCACTAAGCTACTTAAAAGATCTAAAACTTTGAACATGTTATCAGGTTTCCGCATTAACTCGGAAACCAATGTGTCTCGTTTGCAATTTGTTGACGACCACTCATATTTCTAGAAGCTAAGGAAGAAGCATTGGAAAATTTGATGATGATACTTCAAGTTTATGAAGCAATAACAGACTTGAGAGTGAATCTGGAGAAGATCACCATTTTCATCATTGGAGAAGATAACAAGGTGCAAAATTTAGCTAATATCATGCAGTGCAAAGTGGAAAAATTCCTTTCAAATATTTTGGAAAGCCACTTGGTAGCTCATGGATAAAAACTTCAATATGGGAGATCAAATGTCAAAAGAAGTTAGCTTTATAGAGAAGAAGGTTTCTAGCAAGGAATAAAAATATTACCTTCATCAAATGAGCCCTTACCAGTTTACTTCATGTCATTGATGCATATTCCTGCATCAATATAGAAGAAAATGACAAAAATAATGAGAGATTACTTATAGGGAAGTACATCGGAGAAAATTGTTGGATATCTTGGGATAGGCTTAGCAAACCAAATAAGATGGGCGGCATGGGTTTGAGAAATATCATAACGACAACTAAAACTCTATTAAACGAATGGGGATGGATATAATCACAATAAAAATATGCACTCTGGAGGAAAGTGATTCAAGTTAAAACACGAAAAAATGCTCAAGATTTAAAGGCTTAAAAGTACACAAAACCTCATGGTAAAGGTTACTGGAAAGCAATACAACAAGAACAAATTTTGCTCAAATGAACTCTTCAATAGAAATTTCAAATTGAAGGTCAGTGAAATTTTGAAAGGACAATTGGTGGGACTCTGCACCTTCTTTCTCTTACACAAAAAAGCTTTCAAATCAATAGCTCACAAAGATGCAATCTAATTCAAAATGGGAAATGGCACATTGAGCTGAAGAAACAACCTAATGAAGATGAGATGAGAGAATTCACTACGCTACTTCAGTCACTAGGAGACCCACTAATTTTGGATTCAGGAGAGGGTACAATATCTTGCAGATCCAACTCAGAATATTCTTCAAGAGCGGGTTATGAATGGTGGATGAAAACAAATACAAAGACCTCTACTTCTGATTTTTCAATTCATCTGGAGAAACCTTGCTCCTAAGAAAACTCAATTCTTTGCTTGGTTGATGGTGCAAAATTTTATCCCTAAAGCGGATCACCTCATAATAGAGGATGCACCATAAATGAAACTCAATGCAATATCTGTGTAAATATTCGGGAAGATGTGAATCTCCTGCTTTTTTCAATGCAACTTCTCAAATAAATTCAGAGCTACTTCACATCAAGAATGAACAATTGTCGGTCTCATAAAAACACCATACAAAAACAGCTAGAAGAATGGACTATTATATCAAGGAAGAGAATTGCAAAAAAAATATGGAACATATTTCCCTTTGCAATATATGGACCATTTGTATCGAAAGGAACCGGCATGTCATGGCTAAGAAGAGGCACAAATAAATAGAAACCATGATGAATGAAGTAAAATGATTTATTTATCAATGGGTCTTTTTCCATGTTCAAGGATTACACTTTCAAGGATTTAATTCTTGTAGAAATTAACGTTTAGTCCCAAAGTTGTTGGGCTTTGGAAGCTCTAGTCCTCCCGTCTCAAGCCCGGTACAGATTAGTCCAGATTTCTTAAAGCGGTGACAGTTTAATCCATTTTTGTACGATTTGGTCCAAATTGTTACTGATCCAATAATAACCGGTTTTTGTTATTACCCAAAATATCCTAATTTATGTTTCTGTTTATTCCAAAGAGAGAAATAGTTTATTACTCGTAGATATGAGATTATGACGAGAGACATGCTGATTTTTAACGAGAGAGATGCGATTTTGGGTTTTTGTTCTTCATCAGAGATTTCTAGGTAAGGTTTTGATCTTCGATTACATTTATTTCAGCAATATCTTCGATTTTTTTGCAGATTTGGTTCATTTATCTTCTCTATTCTGACTGGTTTTAATTTTCAAATGAAACTTGTTTTAATTCTTCTTCACATGATGAGTTTATTTTTGGAAATTCATTTTCGAAATCAATCTGATTTTTTCTTGTTATTTTTGTTGCTGCTTCGTATCCAAATGCTTCATACTCTCATACTGAATTGAATCGTAAAATGGTATTTCACCTCTTTCGTAAATAGGAATATGTATTGTCGAATTGAGTAGCAGTCATGATAAATAGTTAATTGGAATATGTTGATTTGGGGTATAATCTTTACAACTTTATTTACTAAAAAAGAATATGTTGCTCAGATTTGTTATGGTGATATTCTTGGTAGACCTTATAGTTTGGTATTAATTGGTAGCGGTTGAAAATTATTAGCAGCACATTCGTTCGGATTTTAGTTACTGTTCATTGGGTTAGTGCAACAATACGCCCATAGTTTTTTTACACTGATCAAGTGTAAGTTATTGAGAATTTCATTTTAAGATGAAATGCAAGGAATATACGTAACTAGGTATTGGTGGGTTTCTTAGATAATGATGATGCACTAACAAAGCATGGGTACATGCTGAGGAAAGTGGAACTTAGTAGCACTCAAATAGTCAAACTACTGTTGCACTTAAGATATGAGTTCCCCACTTTTTTTTATATTTTTTAATTGTTTTTTGGTTAGGAAATAAAAATAAACCACTGAGTTGCGTGGCTTGATTTGATTTTGATTTGTTTTTTAATCTCTTTTGGTCTGTTTTTTTACGTGATTGTAGTTATATATGAACAAAATATGGAAGTTATTTGGTCTTTATTACTTATGTGGCCCTTGGTGTGTGTCAACTAAACGGTTGGATATGATGGTGTAATGGTGATCTAACCTCTGTGTATATTTTGCTTTCTTTTCTTATTATGTGGTTACCTATGCGCATCCGTTATTGTAATCCAAAATTACAGTAACACTAAAAACCAAAATTAAGTGGGCATCTAGACCCCATTTGTATCAATGTGGCTTCGCCACTGCTTATGCTTGCCTAATTGAGGAATGATTGTCTTAGGCATCAAAATTCTAGGGCTGGACATGTTTATTCTTTTGTTTAGAAAGGAAATTCACCAGGAAATCATTTCAAAGAGTGTTCCATTGGTTGTGAGACTTGGCGTCTTCACCTTGAGATATTTCTTCACTCTTTACACTTTCAATTCAATAAAAAAAATTCCCTTTTGTAGTTAGACTTAGGGACGTACATTGTTTCCGTAGTACATTTCAGATTATTTTCATAATATTTATAGTAGGTTAGATCATAGTACAAGGTAAAAAGCTATAAAAAAAATTAGATGTCAGAAAAACTATGTAGTGCCTTCCAATTGGAAATGAACGCACATGGGAGCTACACATTCATATCATTTTATATCGTTTTAAACTTCTTTATGTTGATAGAAAATGTATGTAAGATAAAAGTTGTTGCCGTAGTCGGGAGTGTACCAAACGGTTTCTTTCTTTTTTGATATTTGTCAATATAAAACGAGTACAGGTAATGCAAATTCAAATTCAACTTTTAAATTATTTGATTTGGCATCTTAATTTTAATTATGTTTGTATCTTGTCCAAACTTAGTGTCTTGGAGAATTGATATTTTTTTATGCTTGCTGCTTCTTGTTTATTCCTACAATAGTTCATTCATAATAGGGGTTGTTGTGCACTGTTTTGAAGTCAAACTTTTAGAAAATGATCTTATCATTTTTGTTCTGAATTTGGTAGGTACTTCGAAATTGTACTTATTTTCCTTGTTTCTTAAGCTA
This sequence comes from Papaver armeniacum, assembly GCA_023531295.1. Classification (NCBI taxonomy): domain Eukaryota; kingdom Viridiplantae; phylum Streptophyta; class Magnoliopsida; order Ranunculales; family Papaveraceae; genus Papaver; species Papaver armeniacum. The sequence goes on along the minus strand of JAJJWW010010095.1, from coordinate 187,419 downwards.
TTTTTTTTCTTCTTTTGTTCACAATCAGGTGACTGATATGATAAATCTCATAAGAAGCAAGTTTGCCTTTTGCTTTTATTTAGTACTTCAATCATTTTAGCTCTTTTGATACTGAATTGTTAATGTGTACATAGTTGTACACATGTTGATTATTAATGTTCACATGATTATACACCTGTTGACTTTAATGTGTACATAGTTGTACACCTGTTGAAATTTTCAGGGTTGTGCGCCCCAATCTCCAAGCTTTGTTGGTTGCTGTCATAAGTTAATCACAGAAGCAAGTGATCAAGTGAGTGCAGATGGGAAGACTGTTCTTACTTCCTGGACCACTTCTAAACAACTTTTAAAGTCTGACCCTGGATATTCTAGAAACACATTACTTCAGATGTTGATTCTGTGGTTCAGATTTCTTTGGCTTGTAAGTTATCTATATCTTTCCGCTTTCTGAGTTTTAAACACCTTTACTTTTTTATCGTCACCGCCATACAATATAATTGCCACATTAAATGAAATGTCTCTATGAAATATTTAATCCGAATCTTTATCTTATTAGGTGTTGGTTGTGTCCAAACACTTAACGTTATTACTCGAAACCTGAGCAACATAACCAGTATAGAAAAAGATACACCGCAACATCAGAAAACACTTTGTTGCACCTAAGTAAACTTGTCAGCTCCTTCATCGTGGGAAGAAAACTGAATTGACAGTTCATAATTTGTTCCTCTTGAATCTGTTTGCAAATTGAATTATATATATGATTTGTGGGCATCTTGAACTGGTTATAGTTATACTCGTGACAAACATGGTTTTCCTCACGATGAAATGGGGTGTGTAACGATCTTAATGACTTATACTAGATATGTTACCTCATGTTATTGTGTGTTTGCATTAATGAGTTGGATAAATAAGGGGAGTTTTTTTTTTTATTCATTTTTTTCCCAACTAACCATTTTTAACAAAATCAAAACCACAGATTTGTTCATCGGTGATTTGTACCTAACGGTGTCTATAACTTTTCTATCTGCAGAAAATCAAAATCCAGTAAAGGCAATGACCAGGTTTAGTGACCAACTGCAGATTCAACAACAGATCCTAGATTTTACTTGATAAAGTATGTTTCGCGGGCTTCAAGGGCTACTTTCACTTTGTCTTTTTCATCTGACTGCTCATTTTGTTTGCTTTTCCTGGTGACCTTATTGACCGTTATTTTTGTTGCTATTCCAGACTACCCTTTCTGCACCTTACAAGGCAGTATTACATGCTCATTTATATAATGGTGTTATGGTTGTATGCCGAATTCAGGTGAACTATTAGATTGCAACTCCTTGATCATTACAAGTCATTCATTATGTCTCATTGGTGATCCAATCAGATAATTAAGATACTTGCAGTCATATTTTTGGCTAATTATGATTATTAATGTATTTGAATGACATTATTCAATGTAGAGCCTGATCAACAACACCACCAAACACAAAAAATTAGTTTATATGAGAATTTAATTGAGCTGGTCCTATTACTACATTAGATAGGTTAGGTACACAAACAACTATGTGCAGATTATCAGCTAGTTTCTTTGCTAATGTTCACATAGTTATACACAAATTGATTCTTAATGTGTACATAGTTGTACACCCGTCTATTGTTAATGTGTACATAGTTGTACACATGCTATTATTAATAATACAGAACTATATTACTATAGTTACTTGTTTCCCTTTATGTTTGATGAACTCTTTTTTTTTACTCACGAAGTCAGTATGCACGATGTAAGGACCATAGGATGTTGAGATGTTTGTTTTAAGGAAAAGGAGAGTGCATGCAACACAAGAAGATTTTGAGATGTTGGCGTCCAAGGTAGTGAAGAAGGAAACGTATAAGAACAGGTCACTCAGAGTTTGAAAGTTGAAATGAAAGTCATCAAAGCTCAGATTTGGGACACTTCTGGTCAAGAAAGGTCAGTTTTTTCTTTTTTCTTTTTTTTCCTCATTTGGGGTTTTCAGATTTTGAGCGAATGTTGAACCATTTTTCGTCAGTTTGGGTTTCTATTTCATTTAGAGTGATCTGGTGTTAGTGTATTAGCTTTTAATGAACTGGCTTTTGTTTAAGATCCTATATGATCAATTGAATTCCGTAGTAGGGTTCTTGGTTAATTTCTGTGTTTAGATTAATGAAAATCGTCTTAGATTAGTATTCTTGATTCCATCTGCGTAGATAATAACTCTATGACCCATTTAAAAGAAAAAGGTGATTAAATGGTTACCACATCTTATGACATAAGAGTGGCTTCTACTTTATGTATATGAACATTAATCTTGTCTTTTATATGCTAGTATTCTATTTTTCTTGGAAACGTTATGGACTGTGCCATGACTGCTACATGTTAATTAATGTGTACATAATTTTACACACGCTGATCGTTAATGCGCACATAATTGTACACACGTTGATCGTTAATGTACACATGATTGTATACCTTTTGATCGATCGTTAATATTTTGTGTGGCCTGGGGTACTAAACATGTGGTTCATGGTTAAGATTTCGTGTGTCCTATCTAGGGTCTTATATAGATCCTTAAAGTCGTTTTGTTTGGATTTGGTTAAAGTTACAGATCTCTAACATGGCCCTTTCCTTTGGATTAGTTTGGCAGTTTGTAATTTCATATTTTCATGGATTAGCTGTCGCGTTTTTTACGATTTGATAAAAATGCAGTTGACGTTAGTATGTTACAAACTCAAGCCGAGCTTCTAATATCTTAAATATCGGCAATAATTTCCCGAAACATTCCATAAGCTTATTAACCGCTTTACAAAAATTATAATCTGATATGTCGTAATTATAGGAGTTGGTTCTTCCGCTTACATCTTGCATATATAACTTACTTCACTATGGGTATTTTGGCTGCAGATAAAATACCAAGGCTGATAGGGAATGAGTTTCTTAAATCAGATAAGGTGTGTAGTCTGGGGATTCCAGTTTCTTCTAACAACGCTTCTACATCAAATCAGCTACTATTTAAGACAAGCAAGATGTTTTTGCATCTACTCGACGTTAAGAACTTGTTAGTTCATCAGGTATGATGGTGAGTCTCTCCATATTCTGCTTCATGTTTGCAATTAATTTACCATTTCGTACTCAATGTGCTCTGAGTGGTGCAAAGAATGTGTTCTTCCAGTCAATTTTTGTACACTATGTTGTTCTTTTATTCAAGTGTTCCTTGTCATGCTTCCGTAGAAGAAGTATTATATATACAGTGACAAACAAGACGAGGGGGGCAGATGTCCACTATCTCTGCATTTTTGTACCAGTTATTTGATGTGTCAATTCCTTGTTGACTCTAGGTTATGATAGTTGTAGTCCGAATATTCCAGTTTTCTGCATACAACATCATTGTTAAGAAAGCAAGTCGTTATTTATCGAAATACATGTTTTTGATCTACTTAATCTGCAAGTATTAGACATTTTTCATTCTGCAACAACTTGTTCTAGTTCACATCGACTCGTTTTGTCCTTGATGAAGGTTAACTGCTAAACCATCCTCTACAAATTCGGCTATTATCCAAGTAGAGCTTGGCGTGGTTCATATTTGTCAGTCTATGTAGATTAGAGTGGCAGTCTGGCTATCAAGATTTTTGTCGATGTGTACGTAGTTGTACACCAGTGTAAGTAAAAAAAAAACTTAAAAATGAAAATTATATAGTCATAAGGGTACTCTTTTTGTAGATCTCGAAAAGAGCTTTCCGAATATATAAAGTTTGCTAATTTTGGACAAGCCGTTCCAAAGATAACTCATTTTTTAATTATTTAAAGTTGCTGACATCATCATGAATCAATTGGACTAATTTTTAATATTTGGACTAAATTGTAAATCAGGAAAGTTATTTGTGTATTTTCTACTTTTTAAATAATTTTTGGACTAAATTGTACCTAGTTAACTTGGGATGGATTAATCATTTTTTTTAATGCGTTTTTGGACTAAACTGTTTTTTTCCTTAATTCTTAGCTGGGACTGGGGGCTATCTTGAGCTCGCCCCAATATGTAATTGTAATTAATTGGGCTTAGGCTATCTTGAGCTCGCCCCGATATGTAATTGTAATTAATTGGGCTTTGAGTGTGGAGTTCTAGCAGTCTTTCTTTTTCTGATATACGATAACTTTTCAGTTATAAAAAAAAAGAAAAATCCGAAGAAAAAAAAATCTAACATTATGTGCCAAATGGACCTTTAGTTTACTCGATGCATATACAAACGTTGTGAGTAAGATTTTCATGGTTTACGAGAAATTTGTTATTCTTAGGTTTTAATGATTTAAATCTCTACAGTATACCCAACCGTGAGGTTGGTACTGCTGAGTGCCGGGAGTCTATCGAAACATAGTCAGGTTAATCATTAAATCCTAAGAATATGGACGCAAACAAGGCTAAGTTCATTAATCTTTGAAGAACCGAATGTCCCTTGCGTAATAAACTCTTTCTGTTTGCATTACACGCAGCACTCGTAGTATTGGGTCCCCCAAACTATTCACAGACTTACAAGTTACAATAGAGTCATATACCACTTTCCTGAGACCAATTGTCAAGGGTGGACCCTAGTTAGCAATTCGGGGTACGGCTAGTAGTTCGGGACGTCATACGTACGAGAACTATACATATTTGGATAGGTCAGATTCGGTCAAGAATCCGGTCAACGGTTCGTTGTTCGGATAGTAGTTCGGAACGGCATACGTACGTGCATATTCGTTTTATAAATATGAGTTCGGCACTTAAAATTCGGCTTACATATATGATAAATTGATAAGTATTATGACCTTATTACGAGACTAATTTTATTTGTAATGATTTAAAGATGGAAAAATATATTTTAGCGTGAGTATCTAATAAGAAGTAAACAATTTAATCACATAAATGTATCACAAAGCGAGTTTATAGACTTTTAAACAAAAATCAACACATAAAACACCGGTTAAACAACTACCAATAGAAAATTTTAACTGAATAATTGTATTTAAATATAAAGTATATACAAAATCAGACAAAAACTAATCAACAGAAATCTGGTTAGAGAGTTACCTACGGGAGAGCGAGGTTGGGCGTTCGAATCTAGTTTGGAAGTATCATTCGGATTCGGTCAGTTCGGATACGTTTGCGAATCATTCGTGAGGTCCATATAATCCGGGAACTAGGTTCGGAGTTCAAATAGTTCGGAAGTATCATTCGGATTCGGTCAGTTCGGATACGTTCGCGAATCATTCGGGAATGATTCGGAGAATTACTAACTAGGGGGTGGACTAAGTTACCAACTGTTCGCTGGTCAACAACCAAATAACTGTTCACCTTTCAAACTTCGGGACATGGGCATCGCTTGAAACAGATTTTAGTTTGGGTAAAAAAATAAAAAAAAAAAGTACTCTCTCAGTCCCACTATTAATTGACCTATTTATTTTTAGATTTTGTCCCATTAATAGTTGATTTTATATCATTTGGTACTCATATTTATATTGGTTTCGTAGGTGTTTTAAAATGTTTTTTAATGATATAAAATTTACGAATATCCGTGGTATAGTTTGAGAGATAAATCATTTCTAAATTGTACTACTAGGTCAATTAATAGTGGGACGGGGGGAGTATTTAATATGGCAGGTCATCAGACGCAGAAAAAACAAAGACAAATCCATATACCTCCGTGCGTTAATTTCATGGGTGGTTCCGTTCCTTAAAAATCGGGAGGCTGACTGGACACTTTATAAAGGAATTTTTGGTGAAACAACTAGGAAACCTAATCCCCACACCTCCTGTTGATACTAGTTGTGACTAGAGTCGATTCTCCTTTAACCTAAGTTTTTCCTAAAACCATTATAGGTTAACGACTTGAAGACTTCGTTGGGATTCTGAAGCAAGAACTTTTTTCTCTGTAGTTACGTGTTCTGATCTTACTTGTTTTATCGTATTGAGTACTATCTTCTCTAAGATTTGCTCGAGATTTATCTCCGATAGGTAAGATATAAAAAGTAATCACAAAAGTCTTCTTCTCATTCTTTGTGATTCCGCAATAACTTGTTTTACTACCATATAGTTAAGTTATTGTGAGGTGATTGATATTTCTAGGATGTTTTTCGGGAATATAGAAGACCGGATTATCAATTGGTTCTTGTTCACCTTGATTTATCAAAAGACGGAACAAAAACTTCGTAGGTATTTTGTGGGAGACAAATTTATCTATCATAATAGACTTTTCTGTGGGAGACAGATTTGTTTATAAAGTCTTCGACTTTGGGTTGTAGCAACTCTTAGTTGTGGGTGAGATCATCTAAGGGAATCAAGTGCGAATAGTGACTAGAGTCCTATTGGGATTCAGAGGCATAAGGAACGCGACTGTAACTTGATCAGTGTGAGATTGGTTAGGGGTCAACTACATTCAAGTACGAAGTTAACTCGTAGTAGGCTAGAGTTTGCTGCGGCTTAATAAAGTGTGGTGTTCAAATCTGGACTAGGTCCCGGGGTTTTTCCTACATTTGCGGTTTCCTCGTTAACAAAACTTCTGGTGTCTGTGTTATTTTTTTTCCGCATTATATTTTCTATATAATTAAAATATCACAGGTTGTGTGTAGTTCAATCAATTGGTAAATCCAACCTTTGGTTGTTGATTGAAATTGATTGACACTTGAACATTGGTCTTTGGTACCGTTCAAGTTGTTTCTCATAATATTCAGGTTCGAGGATTTCTATCTCTGTTTGATTTGCTGATTACATCGAGCAACATAGATAACTCTTGGAAATATTTTTCTTGATTGAGTCTGACTGTCTAGTTGATTCTTTTGAAATTATATCGGAGTTAGTCCATACAGATTTCCTAACAAAATATTGGGTGTGGTTTTTAGACCCCAACTTTTTGAATATCATTGACGATGACAAATAATACTAGAATTAATCAATGATAAATATACAAAACAAAATAATTAACCAACATACCAAAACCATTATAGAGACATAATTAACGTGGGTCAGTCATCTCGACCAACGTCCACGAGGAAACCTCATAGGTTGATGATATATTATGGATCTAGAGGTATATAATAGGATGATTATAATTCACACAAAACTCTATGTTTATAGAGCTGAGAAGGTATAATGTATATATCCTAGCATTGAATGAGAAATTATCTATGAGCGTAAAATATTATAGAGTATCTTCAAGATAATTGACTTAGTCTTCTCTTCCTGAAAATCTTCTACATAGGTGCCTTGATGCACATGAAGTAACCTTCACATGAGTATACACGCCATATTCCAACATCCCACCAAGTTGGACACAAACAAAATTATAGGGTGCAACTTTAACAATCTCTTGAAAACGGATTTTTAAATTAAACTTTATTGAACTTTGATAAGTGTTGTGTTGATCTTTGATCGTAGACCACCGGTTTTAACTTCATGACAGACTTCCTTAAAAAATTTATCTATTATTATTTTATTTTTTTTATTAAAATACCCGAAAGTCATTGTAGTAGACAGACAAGAGTACAAGTGAGGTATCTAGAACGAATTGCCAAGATATGAAAATATTTTTACACGTAATGACACACTCTCAAAAATGGATGGTATATTCTAAAAATAATTTCGATTAATAAATGATTAATCAAATCAAACAAAATAAAAAATGCTTAACATGTTAATTATGATGGTACCAAATCCAACAGAGTGAATATATTTTTGGAAACGACACATGATTACCAGAGATGGTAAGATTTTTAAGGAAAAATTTGGCTTATTTTAGGGCCAAATCGAAAACAACTTGAGAAAATACGATAAACAATATTTTCAGAAGTTCTGAAATATCATAAGACTAAATGATGATATTTGGAATTCAATTAGTATATTCCTTATAAAAATAATATCAATAGTATTAGATAGAATTTCCGAAATGGAAAATCATATCAAAAATAATGATTAATGTCATGGAATTTTTTTTCGAAATGGAATCGCTATCGAAATGGCAACGTATGGCTCGACCACGAAATAATTAACAAAACTAATCGCTTAGATATCATATATTCTTTTGAAAGAATATATATGATTGATAGAGTGGAGGATATACCAAAATGAAAAATACCTCCGACATTTGATTTTACTATATTTTGGACACTAATATAAGTAATTAATGAGATTACTCATGCCAAAAGATATTGATAAGAAGATATATATATCAATTTGGAAAATCCAAATCATTTAGAAGTGATTTATGTTTGTATATGTGAAGTATATTTCTAAATATATCGATATTTTCTTCGAGATAAGAGTGAGTATGTGTGTTGGATTAATCTTCTAAAATACACGATACATATTTTCGGAAATAAGATATATTACCAGGAATATATGACCAAATTTTAATCGAGTTGAATATTGTTGACAAAAAATAATAATTAATTAAGTCAGAATAATACACTTTTGGTGTAAGAATAATACATCCTTAATATCTAAAGATGCTATGAACAATAATTTAATTGTCTAGGAATTACTCATCCTAATCCATAATGTTTTAAGTAAAATAATGGAAGAGATATAAAAATTACCATAAAACACTTGACACAATATATTACTATATTTATTCACCGCAAACATAAATGAACATTTTATACAATTGATATGGATACAAAATCAATGACCGAATATTTCTAGGAACATCTTAAATTTTGATATTAGATCAAATTTAAGATAGATATCATTGATGATGAAAAATAATATTAGAATCAATCGATGATACATAAATAAAACAAAATAATTAATCTACATACCAAAATCATTATGGAGACATGATTAACGTGGTTTGGTCATCTGGAGCTACATTCGCGGAGAAACCCTATAGGTTTGATGATATATTATTGATCCAGAGATAATATGATGATTATAATTTATCCAAAACTCTATGTTTATAGAGTTGAGGAAGGTATTAAAGATATCCCAAAATTGTACGAGAATAATTATCCATAAAACGTAAACTATTGCAAAATATCTTCAAGATATTTGACTTAGTCTTCTCTTCCTGGGAATCTTCTACGTACGTGCCTTGGTACGTGCCTTGATGCGTGCGAAGTAACTTGGTTCACAAGATTAGACGCACCATATTCCAAAAACAATGCAGAGAGGGTCTACTAATCATAAAGGTGTGCTTTCCGTAACGGTTAAGAAGTCCAAGACACCAAAGACTTCCAATAAGATTAAAGTTTATTCTGGATAGAGGTTTAATCGTAGGTGACACCGAAAATCAAATCAGGGATTTAGAGCAACTGCAGTGGCGCGACTATTACCAAAGATCAAAGACCAAAAAAAAAGACCAAATTTTAGTTTGGTCCGTCGTGTGACGCAGTGGGTGGCGAGTATATTTAGTCGAGCGGAGTTATAAACTTCGTTTGGTAATGGAGCGGTGATATAGTTTACGCCCCGTTCGAGCGGTGATAAAGATTACGCCCGGTGTGGTGCGGAGGTAAAGATTACGCTCGGCACGGGGCGTACGTAAAGTTTACGCGGGGTTAAAGAGCGGAGCTATAATCAACGCCCCATGGGACGGACATAAAGTCACCGCCTGATGGCAAGCGGTTGTATAATTAACGCCCCATGGGGCGTACATAAAGTCACCGCCTGGTAACAGGCGGTTGTATAATCAACGCCCCATGGGGCGTACTGGTAGGCCTTTAAATGTGGTTTATGTTTTAGCCTACTTGTTATAACCGCAAGTGCACGGTGTCTAGTCTGTAAGACAGGGCAAGTACGGGTCGAACCACAGAGACTTGTGGTGCTGTGTTTGATCTGAGGCTTGGCTTAAACTGATTTCTATGAAGTAAGTGACACAATTCAGGGTTTTCAAACGACCGAGTTTTGTTGTTGTGACAAAGGAATAAAATGAACTACAAGTAGTGAAAATAAAGGGGTACTTGGGGTTGTCAAATTCACCACTAAACCGTGTTATGTGTTCAACTAATTTGGTCTTTCTTGTCCCCAGGACAGATAAGGATAATGTGTCAATTTTATCACTTACCCAAGGAGTTTCACCTAATGATAACTCAATTATCAGCTAAGGTACTAACCTAGAGCACTAGTTGTCTAATTAAGCACAACTAGTCAAGAGAACTAGCATTTATCTCTAAGGGTTGAGTCAAGCATCACCAATGCGGTTTAGCCTAACTACAATGCATACATGATATTCACTGTGAGAGTAAAGCAATGGAAAGCTAGAATTGAAGATTATCTTGTAATTCAATCATTCAAGAGCACTCAAACAGAGTTGAAATCACAATATGGATTTAGGGTTTCATTGAAACCCTAGCAAACTAAACTAGAACATGATTAAATGTTTAAAACACAAATTAAACTACAATTAACTCTAAATTAACTCTAAATTGGTGCTCTGGCTAGCCTAGGCATACCTTTCTAACACACAATACCAATTCTATTTATACATGGAAACTCAAACCCTAATTTATTTCAAAAACAGAAAAACAGGGAACTAATCTCTCACCCACGTCGCTGAATCATGCTCTCCACTGTCAATTCGGCTCTGAGAACGCCATGCATGGGTTGTTGGTTAACCCTAGCTCTAGTTTTCTATAAGTTAGCTTCTAGGGTTGAGAGAAGCTAAGAGAGAGAAAACTAGCTCTAGAGAGGTAGAGCAGGTAGGAGGTGGTGCTGGTTCTGGTGCGGCTGACAGAGATGGAGTGGTGGTGATGGGGTAACTCTGCACAGTTATGGGAGGAGAAGAAGAAGGGAATGGTTTCTCTGATTAAAGTCGAGAGAGGAAGAAAGAGAAGATGGAAGAAGAAATGGGTTTGCTCGATGGGTATAGGTGATAGGAGGTTTTGCTGTGGAGCGGGCGCAGCGAGAAGACGATGCGAAGGTTGGAGCGAGCGTAGGATGAATATGCGCGAGATCTAAACGGCTCAGGAAGAATTAGGCATATTTGGTGTTGACCGGGAGCAGCAATCTTCGATGCGCGTGGAAGCAGCGACCGTTGGATGTGGGAGATAGAAATCTCAACGACTCAGGGTGAACGGGCTCGGATCCGGGTCGCGGGTAGCTCTAGCCCATGTCTTGTAGATGGGTTGCTCCTTGTTGGGTTGCAACTGATGCGCGCGGGCTTTGGCTTTTTACTCCATAGACGCTTGTCTCCAATTTTCTGCTCTTTTGTCTCCTCAATTTCTCCGAGCTTTATTTTCTACCTAAAAACACAAAATTAATTAGTACAAATATTTATTCTTGAAAACAAAGAAAATACAGAATCTGGGATAATATCTGATTTCTGAGCACAAAAGATGAGTTAAATGCCAATAAAAAGGTGTATAAATATGCAATATTTGGCACTCATCACGTACATAAAGTCACCGCCTGTTATCAGGCGTACATATAAACTCCGTCTGATGCCGCACACTTTCTCTGCACATGTGGTTTTTTGTGTTTTTTTTACCAGCCGAACAGTAAACGTAACAAAAGCCTCCACGTGTTGGGTTTAACCCTAATATTCTCCGCCCATCGTCTTCTTCTCTTTTCTACAACTTTCTTTCTACCCATCACACAACTTCCCCTCACACAGACGAACAGGAAGAAGAGGTGAAAATTTTTTTTTTACCAACAAACTAAAAATTACAAGCATCCGGGTTACACAACAGGTATGTTTCTGTTAATCGTGTATCTTTCTGTTAATCTTTTATGTTGAATAATTAATTTAGGGTTTTAGTTTGTTAAAATTAGGTTTTTTGATTTTGGTAATTTGTGGGTTATGGATATTTTTGCCATTTGGGGGTTTTGATTTGTTTAAATTATATACATGGATGTACTGCTTTAATTTATGTGTATTATTAGTATAGAAATGTAAAAAATTTTAAATTTTAATAAACAATTACATGATTTGTGGGTTATATGGATTTTAATGTGTGGGTATTTGAAAATTTTGGGTTATGTAATATTTGTGTGGTTATGTTTCAAAATTGTGGTCATGTCAATTTTGTGTGGTTATGTTTGAAAATCAATATTTTGTTGAAAATTGTGGTTCTGTCTATTTTGGGAAGTTATGTTTGAAAATTGTTGTTCTGTCAATTTTGTGTGTTACATATGTAGAAGAAGAGCTAATTTAAATGGGGTTAAAATCAATTCATGTTCTAGTGATGGCATATGAAATGGTGAAATGATTAAATTGAGTTGTTTTGAGGTATTTTATTTTTGTTTTATATGTTGAAATACATCTGTGAGGATTGAATTTGTGTTTGTGGAATAATCGAATTTGGAATTATCATAGTTTGTGTTAACGAGTGATAGTATTTGGAATATAAATGGTGCTGGACGTATGGAATTTAGGAATAATGAGAGTTGGTAATTTAATAATGAAATTGCATCTATCTTATGTTTGCATAGATGTGCACAGATGTTGAACCGACCGATCTTATGCATAGATGTGCCGGTTCAATGGTCGCGTCAAGACGAACAAGAAACAGAAATGTGTAGCCGAAGAGGATTACAACTTAATCTCTACTGGTAAAATAAAGGAGGTTGATATTCCCCGGTTAGGAAGTTTTCCTATACTGCAAGATGATAAACCGCACGCTACTACGGACATCACATTTACAGGGGAGCATAAATTGAAGTATAAACATCGTGGAAGTTTGGCATCGGTTATTCATCACTATCAATCTATTTCACAACATTGTCCTAGAGCTAAATATATTATCGAAAAAGCGGGATGGCAAAGGTTATTGAGCATACAATGCAGTGAAACCCAACATTCGATGGTTGATTATATTGTTGAGCGGTTTTGGGATACAACAAACACTTTTCACTTCCCATTTGGTGAGATGGGATTCACCCCCTAGATTGGCTCATGTTGACTGGACTGAGTATTGGTGATGTGCCTGACGTTCCATACAATTCCGGGAAGTACCAAATTGAATATGTTCGTGAGCATGTATTTCTGGATATCCAAGATGTCACGACCTGTCCAAAAGCTCCGTCGTGGGTTTCAAATTCAATTACAATTAAATATTTAAGCTCCTATTTCTTTGAAGACAAGTTGGTTGCGGCTGAAAATGATATCACCCTTGCTCATAGAGTGGCAATTGCCTTTTTCATGTATGTATTGGGACATTTTTTCTTTTCTAATGCAAAGACCTACATAGATGCTGGTTGGTTAGCTGCTTTTGAAAATCTTGATATCGTGTCCACGTATGACTGGGGTGGTGCGGCTTTTTCGAAATTGTATTCGTCACTGCGTTTAGTTGGGAGGAGACATAAGGCACTATGTGGTTTATTTCAAATCTTAGAGGTATTCTCTTTCTTGTTCCATTGATTTCTTCTTTCATTCTTTATTTTGTTGCGAAGTTATTTACTTGGCTAATTTAATTCATGGAGTAGTTTTGGGGCTATGAATACCTGGGCATATGTCGACCAGACATTTCACGCTCGAATGAAGAACAAATATGGCCCGTATCTTCTAAATGGAATGTACCGAAGAATACAAATGATATTTTCCGTTGTAGGGATTTAATGAGTAAGCTTCTTCTTGAACAAGTGACATGGCGCCCATGGGAATCATACAGAGAAGTCCTTGCATATGATATGGGAAGCACGGCTATGAGGCTATCAGATTCGAGATATATATTTTCTTACATGGGCATTGTGAGTTAATAATTAATATTTTTTTAATTGTTAAGAAGGCTTATTTAGTATATAACATACTTATTCGTACTCCATTTCAAATTGTACAGCATAACATGTACCTCGGAGAAAGGTGTTGGAGGCAAAACCATTATACTTTTGCTGTTCCCAAAAAACTACACACAATTATTGGGTATATCGGCAATATTCAAGCAGCACGCCTAAAAAGTGAAGGTGAGGTCGATGCTACAGAGATGGTGCAAGTTGTCAAAGATTATGATACATATTTACAGTACTGGAGAAAGGTAACTAACTACAGAGATTACACCACTCATCCTATTTGGGAAGCCCAAACATATGGGTATGTCGGTGACTTATATACTGTCCCAATTGAACCACGTGCTGAACATGTATCTATCCCTCCTCCACATCTATTATCCCACGTAAGTAACCCATCATCCTTTTTGTTGTATATTCTACTTTTAATTGTATATTTGTACTTACATATTTTAATTTTTATTCACAACATGAAGCTTACACATTATTTCAAGAAAATGCCGATTTTAATCAACAATTCCGCGATTTTACGTTAAAACAAACTAAGGAGAGGGCGGACGTTATTATGTCGAAAGAAGCAAAAATTGAAAGGCTGAAAACTTCAAACACGGAATTGCAGCAACAACTCTCTCTTTTCCGTACGCCGCACTCTCTCCAACCTCCCCTGGGATACGGTTCATTTTCCCAAACAATGCCACCACAAGTTTGGAGTTGTATGAGTCAAGGATCAGCTTCAACAATGTCCTCGGTCAATACCACTCCGAGAATGCAGATGCCTTTTATACCACCACGATTGGCACCTTCGGATATAGATAATATCAATGGTTAATTTGTTTAACCGAATAGTGGTCTATGCTTGGTGTTATCTTTATCTTATACTTTTGTGTAGGCATACTAGACCTAGGTAATTGCTTAAATTTTCTTTCACCGAGTAGTCGTTTCAAGTCTACTCTCTTCACCGTCCCCAAAGAGTCCTCTCAAGTCTCAGTGAGTTGTCAGTATGTATAGAGTATAGTCATATCATGTCAATGGCAAAAACTTTATCCTTTTGGAAAACATTTAGTCTTAACTGAAATTGAGTATCTATTTTTAAATTTTTTAATGATGTGGGAATTGGGTTATAAATTAAAGACATGATCACCCAATGTATGAACAACAATACATCTCTCTTCTGCTTCACATATGTAATGGAAAATTATGAGAATACCGCTCATTATTGCTCTTTTGTTTCTTCTTCTTCTTCTTCTTCTTCTAATAGTATTTTTTATTCATCGGATGATGATGCAATAGCAGTTATGCAAAATAACACTGCCGTTAGTTTGGGAGTCCTTGTTACAAATTCAAAATGGCCTCAAACTCGTATCAAAATACCTAGAGATCGTAAGGCAGGAGCAGAACATTTATGGAACGACTATTTTTCTCCGTACCCAAACCAACCACCCAATGTTTTCCGCAGTAGATTCAGGATGCGTCGACAATTGTTTAACCGAATAGTGGAAGGTGTTACCAATGCCGAAAGATATTTTTTTCAAAAGCCCGATGCTTGTGGAGTTCTAGGATTAAACCCTCATCAAAAAGTAACAGCAGCAGTACGAATGTTAGCTTATGGATGTGCAACAGATGCAATAGATGAGTACTTACGCATGGCAGAAACCACAGTTTTGGAAGCTACTCGTAGGTTCTGTAAGACGATTGTTAATGTGTATGGGAAAGAATATTTGCGTGAACCAACGGCTGGTGATGTTGAATTGTTGCTTAACCAAAACAAAGACCGGGGATTTCCAGGGATGCTGGGTAGTCTAGATTGCATGCATTGGAAATGGGATAAATGTCCGTCGGCAGAATCCGGGGATTACACCGCGTATAAAGGGAGCGAAAGTATCGTGTTGGAGGCGGTGGTGTCGTATGATCTATGGTTTTGGCATGCATTTTTGGTATGCCCGGCTCTAACAACGATATTAATGTTATGAACCGTTCATATGTTTTTCGAAGTCTTGTAACAGAAAAGCACCACCAGGTGAACTACACGGTAAACGGACATTCATATGATGATATGCCGTATTATCTAGGTGATGGCATCTACCCACAGATTCCTACTATTATAATGGCCATTAAACATCCAGTCGGTAGGAAAAAGGAAATATTTTCATCGATGCAAGAGGGTGCAAGAAAAGATGTAAAACGGGGGTTTGGTGTACTTCAACAACAATTTGGAATCATCAAACAACCTGCAAGAATGTGGAATCCAGATGTGCTTGCATATATCATGAAAACCTGTATAATCTTACATAATATGATAGTCGAGGATGAGCGTCTACCCGGTGACTGGCCACATGTTTATGAACAACGAAGTAACCCAGCACCGGTTAATATTGAAAGAGGAAATAGTGACGAGTTTTCCCAAATTAGAGCTCAGCAACGCCGACTGGCAATGCATAACAAAGATGCGCATATTCGTTTGCGTGATGACCTGATCGAACATATATGGTCAGAATATGGGAATTAAAAATTGTTGTTTGCATTTTCTTTGTATCTTAAGCACATGTTGTCAAATTTATAGGAAACCAGCAACAACTACTTTGGATAATAAAGTTACAACAATTCCACTTTATTGAAGGCATCAACAATTATACTACTGTTAATAACTAAATAGGAGAAATAATAATTGTTTCAACTATTCCGCCGTTTTAAGATTGGTTTCTTCTGCGAACTATATCCGCCCTACGAAGTTGGAAGTACTCTTGTTGGACAGGATCCAATTTTCCAAGATCCATCATAATGATGCGAAATTCGTCATCTTCAACTTGCTTGGCAATTTTGGCCGCATGTTCAGCTTGTTTTGCTGCAAACTCTGCTGCTCTTTGTTCCATCTTGAATCTTGATTGTGCTTGGTAATGAGTATTGAAATTTTGTTGTTCTTTAATAATTATTCCCATCAATTCCTCTTGGGTACTGGATTTTTCTCTCCCTGTTTTCTTCAATCGTCTTGCTGCTTTTTTTCCAACCGACGGAGATATGTGTTCTCTATGTCTCCCCCTATCGGTGTTGTTACCGGTCTCGGCTTGAATTGTTGATTGCTGTCCTTCCTCATCTACCTCGTAATTCTCATAACTGTCCAAATCGTGCGTCGTATCGAATACAAAAGTCGATCGACGATTAAATTTTATATTCTCTATGACAATTGGGTAGCACTCTTCGTGCTTAAATTTTTCCCCATCATTGCATTCCTTGAACCGCTTGTTTATTTCTTCAAGTCGTTAATTTTTTAAATAACACTTAAGTTTAGGGGAGTTTAAATATTAGAAAATAATTGTTCGAACAATCAAGAATACTTACCTTCATTTCAGGACCCCAACCAGTATGATATTCACCTTCCACTTATGACTCTTTTGCCGAAAACAACGCCACATCTTTACTTATTCCCTGGTAAATGAAGTTCAATATCATCCTTGATACGAGTCCACAACGCCTCCTCTGATTGATCAGTTCCAACACTCGGATCTTGAGATATTGATAAATGAATTTTACACATCGTTAAGTCTTCGATCGACGTAAAATTTGGACCTCGTACTGCTCGTGATGGTCGTGGTGCTCGTGGTGCCATTGTAAGCGAATCGGTGAAAAATTTCTAAATAATTTGGAAGATGAAATAATACTGTTTTTCTTGTTCTTCAGATATTTTGAAGTAGTACTTGTGGGGAAATGTTGAATGAATTCTTCTCTATATATAATGTTTCAAATTTTCAAAAATATCTTCCAACGTTCGAAAATATCCAACGTTCGGTTCTTCAACGTTCGAAAAATTCAAAAAATTCAAACGGGAAGATCACAAATTCAAAAACAGAAAACCAAAAATTAAAAACATGAAAATGAAAAATTTGGGGCGGAGGTATTACGTTCACTGAATCAGCGTAAAATTATGAACGCCTGAATGAGGCGTAAACTATATGACCGCCTGATGCCAGGCGAACATTACAGGTTCGCTTCATTGAGGCGTAAACTTTATAAACGCCTGTTGTCAAGCGGTAACTTCAGCTACGCCCGATGGGGCGTACATTATATCACCGCGCCATTGGGACAAACTCTATATAACCGCCTCTCTGTGGGACGAACACTATATTACCGCCCGTTGTCAAGCGTACATTATATAACCGCCCGTTGAGAAACGGAGATTATATCACCGCTCGACTATAAATGGGTATGGTCTTTGGTCCAGACCAAATATACTCTGGAATTATTGTACTAGTCTGGTATTTGATCGATGGTACCTCCCACTACGCCTGGTTCTGAGACCAAAAAAATGGGTTTAGTCGCCCACTGCAGTTGCTCTTAGGGTTGTTATAATATGACTCATATTTAGTGATGTTTGTTTTGATTCGTTTCCAGAAGTAGCTTTTCGACTTCTAGAAGTCAAAATTTAAGAAGTTAGTTTGGGTGTAAGATTTCAGAACAACTTCTAAAAGCAGAAAAATCAACTTTTTGTAAAGCAAAAACATTTTGCTTATAGCAGAAGCACTTCTGTTTCTGGTGTCCAAACGTGCTATAAGTAATAAATAGTGGCTGATTGTGTTCTTTATTTTGGGTAATATCCAGAAATAGCTTTTCAAAATCTAGAAGTCAAAAAGTAAGAAATTAGTTTGGGTGTAAAATTTTAGCACAACCTCTAGAAGCAGAAAAGTCAACTTTTTATGAAGCAATAACATTTTGCTTCTAGCAGAAGCACTCGTACTTTTGATATCCTAACGCGCTATATGCAATAAAAATTGT
The DNA here is from genome assembly GCA_023531295.1 of Papaver armeniacum. NCBI lineage: Eukaryota > Viridiplantae > Streptophyta > Magnoliopsida > Ranunculales > Papaveraceae > Papaver > Papaver armeniacum. Next base: position 168,958 of record JAJJWW010010095.1, on the reverse strand, counting down.
CTGATTGTATTCTTTACTAAGTGATACAGTATCGTTCCTTATTCGACCATCTCGAGTAAGCCTGCATTTTGAGCGTATGTCGCATGCGTGCAAGAAACGATTCGACCATCTTGAGTAAGCCTGCATTTTGAGCGTATGTCGCATGCGTGCAAGAAAATCCCGTGTTTGTATAATCCCGGTACAGCAGTACTGTACTTCCTAATTTTTAACGAGGTTATGGACAAATGTACTGGGAGTGTATTAATGTCTAGGTTATGGACAAATGTACTGAAGTCAAACTAACACAATAATCCCGGCTCTGAAGTGTATTAAATTTTTGGGTCATGGACAAATGTACTGGGAGTTTTGCTTTTAAGAGGGTACATTCAAATTTCAAGGGTTAATTAAGAATGCGGACACAAACAAGGCTAGGTTCGTTTACCTTTCAACAGAACCAAATTAATGTCCTTTCTAAATAACAAACTTATCTTTGTTTGCATTAGACATTGTTGCATTCATAATATCGGGTCCCTTCAAACGAGATAAATGAACATAGACGTGTATACGGTCTCATTGATTCATGGACGTGAATTTGGTCTCTTTCTTAGTCTCTATATATATAAACTTATAAGCATCTCAGTTTCTCAATCACCCCAAAAGAGGAAAAAAGAAACCGAAAATCAAAATATTAGATAAGCATCTGCAATTGTACGTGATGAGATCAACATCAACAACAATGGGGAAAAATCCAGGAAGATTTATGAGAATAGCAGAAGTGTTTAATGAAGGAGCCAAGGCAAGAACGTGCGCAGAGAGTAGTGGAAGTGAACATTCAGCAGTAGGGGATAATACTACTTCACCTGATGATCTTTCTGACTTAGTTGATTCGTTTCTTGAGCGAGGATATGATGATAATGATGAAATTGAGTTTCAAGAACATGAAAAGGTAGTTAAAGTTAAAGAGAAGAAGAAAGATTTTGATGATGATGATGATTTGGATGAGTTTATGGATGATTCTGAAACTAAAGATATGTTGAAAGATCTGTTATTAGGATTTCAAGATGGTGATTCTCAAGTTAGAAGAAAAATTCGCGATGAAACTGAATTAGCGGTCAAAGATATTGGAATGAGTTCTTCAGAAGACGGATTTAAGAGAAATTTAATGACTCGATTACGCGAAAGAGGTCTTGATGCAGGTAACTATGTACTTCTTTTTTTGTCATTGGAATTTTAGAAAAATGCCACACACTTAGGGTGCGATATTTATTTGTTTTTTCTGTATGTATTGACATTCAGGTCTCTGCAAATCAAGATGGGAAAAGACGGGTCGATTTCCAGCAGGAACGTTTGAGTACGTAGATGTAATCATCTCAGGAAACCGTTACGTTGTGGAAGTAAATCTTGTCGGAGAATTCACCATTGCTAGACCAACGAATCGTTACATTACTTTACTTGAAGCGTTTCCTCAAATTTTTGTTGGGAAACCGGATAAACTAAAGCAAGTAGTGAGAATAATGTGCGAGGGTAGTAAACAATCGTTAAGGAAAAATGACATGCACATTCCACCGTGGAGAAGGAATGGATATATGCAAGCGAAATGGCTTAGTATGTACAAGAGGACGATCAATTCCGCAGCGGATATGGTTGTGTTAGGTTCGGGTACTGGCAGACGGTCGGTCGGATTTGACACAATTCCAGCACCTGTGAAGGTCTATTATTGTAGAGATGAGTTAGAGCGGAGAAGGGATGTGGGAATGGGTAAGAAAGTAGGCCAATTAGGTCAATTGTTAATTTGATGGCATCAGCCATCAGATTGTTATTTGTCAGTTTGTAAGTGAATGAGGAATGACCGATTTAGAATCAGAATTCACTTGAGTATTAGGAGTCCCCTAAGAAACAGCCCGTCCTAGAAATGATAACAAAAAAATTCAACTATGAAGTTGGTAGAAGACCCAGTTCTGTCCGCCTGCAGGCTTTTTGGATAGATAGAAATCCCAATCCAATCCACCCCTTGTAAGATTGCTTCAGTATCCCATTGTATCTTATTTCTGCTATCAATTTTGTAAATGATTTTGCTAGTATTTTGGTAATTAAATTTTATGGTTTGCAAATAAATAAATAAATAAAAGTGTACTTTTGGGATGTCTACAGTGATGAAATTCTTTTTTTCTTTGATGTAAAGACAAAAATATATTAATCAAGAAATATAGTACGGTATATTTACGGTGTCATTTATATCAAAGATATTTGGATACGTCTTTTGCTATGTAATCTACCGCAGAGTTGTGTTTCCTGTTTATATACTGCACCTGAGCTTGAGGAAGTTTTCCCAGAATTGTTTGAGTCGTCTGAATGGTATTTTCTGCACTCCAATGAGGGATTTTGCAAATTTTGTTGATTGTGTCTGCCAGCATTTTGCAGTCATCAGTTACCAAAGCAACACTTGATAAAATATTTTCACTTAGCCAAGTAGAAGCTTTTAGTAAAGATTTTGATTCTGCATGAAAAGCTGAGGAAGCCCATTCCGACCTTGCTGAAATATGCATGAAAGTGTCATTGTCCACCGAGTAAAGAATGAATGCATATCCCATTGATGAATTTTCTCTTTTTAGGCAGCGTCAATGAATATTATCCAGTCTGAGGATAAATTTGACCATTTCTCCTTGGGATCATCATTTCTTTGAAGCGACTTACTCTTTGGGATCTTCTCCTGAGACAATTGTTGTAAAAATTTCTTGATTTGCTCTATTAGGCTATTAGGATTTGGAATGATTTTGTCAAAGACTACCGAGCATCTATACTTCCAAATGAACTAGGAAATGGTTGCAATCTTATCCGAAATTTATATGAAGTTTGGTTCCGTGATCCACTCTTTAATCCAATTTTCTATAGAGTCTGCATTAATCCTTGTGTTCACTGCTTCCAGAGAGAAACCAAACCAAATAGCCCTAGCAAAAGGACGGGTTCGAATTAGATGTTGTTATGTTTTATGAACCTGAAAGTTGCACATTGGGCACTCCGTATTTATGTCCCGTGTCTTGTATTAGTTGGTAGAGCTTTTTGCGCTAATTTCCATACAAATAATTTGATCCTCGGAATCACCTTAATCTTCCAAATCTTTTGCCAAGGAAAAATCACTTGAAATGTTTTTTTCTTGGTCTTGATTTATAAGACAATTATGCACATTTTTCGCAGAAAAAATTCCTGATGAGTAGTGATGCCATCTAATTTTGTCTTGTTCTTGGCGTATTTGGAGAGATGGAGAGAACTTTTTCTTTTGTATCTGGAGTGAAGAGTTTATCAAGTTTTTCTTGATCCCATCTATCTTCAGGAGTGATCATCTCATTTACCCTTTGGGGGACAGGCTCTAGAATATTTATGGGTTTTGGGATTGTATCTGCATTAGGAACTCATTTATCTTCCCAAATTTTTGTGTAAGCTCTGTTTTTGACTTGCCAAGCAAAATTTCCTTTAATAAGATGTATACCTTTTTGTATATTACTTCAAATCTGAGAAAGTTTGGAAGTCCTAGAAGATTCAGGAGGGTGATTATTACGAAAGTATTTAGCTATTAGTAGACGAGCTCAAAGTTGGTTGTGATCTTAAATAAGCCTGATAGCTAGTTTAGTAAGGAGAGCAATATTAAATTGATGGAGATTTGTGATTCCAACGGTGAAAATTAAAAAGCAAAAAACCCACTTTGGTGACAAAGAAAATAAATAAATAAGAGAATGAACAAAGGAACGGTCATTAATCAACAAAATGAAGAAGATAAAAAAAAAATTCAACTAGGTTAGCTTATAAATTTTGAGGTGCCTCACGGGTTGACAAGGGCTAACATATGTGGTGGCACTTGTGGGGATGAAAGCACTTGAATATTTCAGTTAAGGGCTAACTGTTTTCAAGCTCAATTTTGTCTCCAATCTTAAACAAAAGGGTTTTCTACCTGGCTTGATTGGGGTATACCCAGATTAATTGGGGTATACCCGATTTTAAGTGGACTCTCTTTAAGGGCTAAGGGGGAGTCCTAATGGGTAAAATTACAAAACTACCTTTACCTTTTATAATTCTTATTACCCTAAATCAGTTTTCATTTTTTTCGTTTCATCTTCTTCTCTTCTTCTTCTCCTCCACCTCTACCTTACCGGCTCTTCCTCCCCCACCATTGAAAACTCGTCGATTAATTCGTCACAATCGTCAATTCAAAAATTCCGATTAATCTTGAAACATGGAGCCACCACGGCCGAAGCCTAGTCATATAAAAACCACAAATAGAAAACCAAATGAATACAACCCTGGAATTGCAAAATTAGTTCAACAAAAAGAGAAGAAAAAAGCGGTTGAAGAAGAAGAAATGGAAGCCGCTGAAAAAAGAGAAATGACGCGATTAAGAAAGTAAGGGCCTATTTAAACTCACTCTAGTACTTCAATTTCATGTTTGCATGTCAAATTAGGTCAGAAAAATCAAATTTGTGAATTTTTAGTTATTTAGTCGGCAAGGTGTTTGTTCCACGACCTTGCCGACTTTTCATGTTTAGGGTTAGTCGGCAAGCTATTAGGTTGAAGATCTTGCCGACTGTTTAGTATCTGTAACTGCTTTTACAGGGTCGGCAAGTTATTCAACCTAGGAGCTTGCCGGCATTAGTTCTTTTTTTAGTCGGTGGGTTATAATTTTTTACCCTGTCGGCTGTATTTCAAATTTTTGTGTCTCCTAATGCCTTGAAGTTATTTGAGTTGTTATAAGCCGACAGGTTATTTGAGTAATACCCTTCCGACTATAGTTTAGCCGGCATGTAATTTAGAATGGAACCCTTCCGACCATTGTGCCGCCGGATTGGTTATATATGTCGACCCTGCCGACTGTTTATTTTTTTTAATTGTTCTTGTTTAGGTCGCAAAAGGGAAAGAAGAAAACTGTTACTCTTCCTTTAAGACCTCCTCGTGTTGGTGACAAACTCTTGACTGCAACACATCGAGGGGCATTTGTTGAGCCGGGAACGCTCAAGATCCGTGAAAGGAATGATTCTCTACCACCACCGGAACCAAATGATTCAGATGAAACTCCAGATGAAGACCAATTAATTCCATCTGGTAGAAGAAGTAATGATGATGATGATGTTGAAAGAACTCCAGCTGCTGGAGGAGGTAACAATGATGATAATGATGGTGATCAAGACATGCCACCTGTTGGAGGAGATAATCATGATGATGATGATGGTAATGGAGATAAAGATAAGGAAGATGAAATTGCTGAAGAGGAAGAAGAATAAGAAGAAGAAGAAGAAGAAGAAGAAGAAGAAGAAGAAGAAGAAGCTGGAGAACAAGCTCAAGCTAATGATCCACAAACCCAAGCTGCAACTACAACTGAAACCGGGAAGAGGCAGAGGGTTATCACTAAACCAGCTAATTCCCACATGCCTCCCTCTCACTTGAAGGTTACACTGAAACCAGGTGAGCCTCTAAAGGGGACCCCAAAAGATGGTGGAGATGTTCTTTTTGGATACAAAGACTCATGGGCATGTGAAATCCAAAATAATGTCGTAAGTAATCTTAATTCGTCTTTGATTTTTATTTAAGTGTATCTATCTTAAATTTGCGTCAAGTGTTTGTATTTCTTTTCATTTTTTGTTTTTGTTATTTAGGATGACAAGCATGCCATCCGTCTCTTGAGGCGCCAAGCTTAATGTTCAGTGATTAAGAAATGTCCACTTGACAAGGAATGTGACGAGGTGCAAGCGATTGTCAAGAACTCCGGGTTGTGGCATGCGGTGGAGAGTTCGAATATTGAGTATGATAGAGTTACCGTATCTGCATTCTGTGAGAGGTTCTACGGAGAGATTGATACAATGTTATTCCCATTCGGTGAGATGGCGATAACTCCCGATGATGCTCATAAAATTTTAGGCCTCGAGGTTAAGGGAAAAGCAATCAGTGATGGCTACGATGATGACATTACTTGGGACAAGATCTTCGAATTTACCAAAGATTTGTTCGGTTGGAATCAGGTTCAGAAAGGGTTTATGCTTGTGATGAAGGATGGTTATCTTAGCAAGAAGTTTAATCTTAAGAAGTTGAGGGACACATTCTCTAGGACTAAGGAAAACTATGATAAGGAAGGAAGGGTGGACTTGGTGTGAATCAATGCTACCGCGTCACCTTATTTGCTCTACATCCTAGGAAAATGTATCTTCCCCGACAGTTCCAGAAGCTTGGTAGACTGCAAGTATATTGAACTATTGCATCCCTTTGATCAGATGCATAACTATTCTTGGGGTACTGCGGTGGTTGCCTTCTTGAACAATGAGTTGACAAAGGCTTCAAGGGCACTCACTGCGCAAGTCAACAGAAATATCTGTCTCTTCCAGGTAGTTTTATTGTCTAAATCATTTATATTTTCAAAATTCTCGTAAGATAAGATTCTTACTAAACTTTGTGTTTGCATAGGTTTGGATATATGAGCACTTCCCTACTTTGGTGAAAGCCAACACCTACGTCAAAGTGAATGACAAGCTTGCGATTGATAAGCCAAGAGGACAAAAATACAGTTTTAAGGGTGCTCAGGAGAAGGATATGCCGCAATAACTTATCAACGTGCGAATCGCCTTGGACAAATTGACTGCGGATGAGGTAATATTTGATCTGTATTGAGTTGCTAGAAATGAAGGTTTAATCCAAAGGAGAGATGATGTTGCATTCTATTATGGTCCCTTGTTGTACCCCCATGGATTTTCAATGTACGATCCAAATCGGGTAATGCGACAAGTGGGTTACGTCCAAGAAGAACCCCATCCCGGTGATAAACCGTTCTTTACAGTGGTAAGGGGATCGTGCACTACGTCCCAAAAAAGTATTGGCGTCCATTACGCTCCAACACCAGTTACATCGATACGAGTCTTTTGGACGAGGTGACCGAAGGTCATGAAGCTCATGAGAATTACATGCCGTGGTACTTGGGTTGGGCTCTTCCTACTGTGATTAGGGAACAGACTGCTGAATAATTGGCTCGTAAGAGGAAGATGGCAGCGAAAGACCCAGCAATAAGTCTTAAGTTCTTTGTAAGTATTTTAGAGTTGATCTTACTGTTTTAAGATTACATTATCGAATCATTCTATTAAATGTTTGTTGTTTAATTGAAAATAGAAGGAGCATTTGAAGACCCTTGTGAAGGTGATGTGTTGCGCGAGAGACAGAGGAGAGCCTTTGTTGATTGAAGAGCAACCCAAGCACAATGACTATGCTAGCAATGTTGACAATGAGGATGCCAACGAATTTTTCCAGCAAGCTAATGCTGACTTAAAGAGGGAATTACAAGCCAGGAGGGAAGCACAAGCCAAGAATGCTGACAAAAAGAGGGCTCGTACCCGTGGTGGTGGTAGTGGTAGTGGTAATGATGGTGGTCGTGAAAATGCTAAACGGGACATGGTCGTGGTCGTGGTCGTGGTGTTGAATGAATGCACTCCTAGTTTATTTCTTTATGTTGTGGTAGACAAATGTTAAGGTTAATGGTTGGACAAATGTTTTTTTTAAGGTTTATGGGACATGTTTTCGTATTTTGGACAAAAAATGTTGGATTTCTAGTTGTTGAATGAATGGTTTGTTTAGTGATCGAATTTTAGATAAGTGGTAAGAAGGGTTGTCGTTCACTCGGACTTGTTGAAATCGATTCTAGGATTTAATGAATAAAAATAATAAAAAAGAGAAAATATACAATTTATGTCACAAGATGAAGAGGGTTACTGGGACTCGGGATTCCACCAATTCTCACATTCATGCGGTTCATCTATTAATTCCGGACAATTAAAGCTCATAAAATAACAAACATCGACTCTAATTCTTTGCCAAGGTAGATTTTATAAAGAATTATATGTAATTCACAAGCATGACGCATCTAAAGTACCTAAGACTAAGCATGCGACATCTAACGAATTCACAAATAATCAAGAAAAATCATAAATCAATTATAATAGTGCAAATAGTCATAAAGGAATTAAATAGAATTACCACACGGGTGCAAAACAGCTTCCTCCGTCGTCCCAGTGATGGGTTCTAGCTCCGCATGGTGAAAACACTCTCAAAGGATTTTTTCATTGCTCAAAAAGGTGTTTACAAAGATGAAAAGGGAGAAGAAATTATAAAACCGGGTTTGTAACAATTTTATTTGTTACAAACTGAACTGTTACAGAGAACGATAGAAACTAACTGTTGTAGTCGCTGTAGCATATAAGACTGTCTCCTAAACTACGACCCTCAGTGGTTTGTTTTTACTGTAGCATTTATGACTGTCCTACGTGCGTCATATGTTCTTCGTGTTCTTCAGCAGCAGCAGCAGAGAAATATTCTCTGTAACTCGATCAAACCTCTCTGTTGTTGCTCTAAACTGTCCCAAACTCTCCCACATCTCTCCATGACCTTATATAGCCTCTCATGCACAAGAAATATCTTCCATAACTCCATATAATTCTCCAATAATGACCTTTATTCTCCACGGAAGTTTACAAGGAATATTTACCATTCTTAACTCCTTCACGCGTCTGCACGTACTCTTCATACTCTCAACAGACTCATACACATTCCATAAGAAGATTGGCACGCTGGAAACACACAAACCTTCCCAAAATATCTCAGTAATTTTCCCGAGAGAGCTTGCCCTGTTTTTGCTCCGAATGGTTTATCCAACCATATTTAACTAATTCCAAATCCCATACCATCCATGTTTAGCTGTATTGAGCCGACCCAACAAAAATCAGCAATTGAATCTCATGAAAAGGCCTTCAAATCTCGAACGAAAATTCTGCAGGTGAGAACTAAGTTTTCCCGCCAAAACTGATTTTTAAAATGGAGAAGAAGGTGTCCCTTATCCAAAAGCTGGGGGTGTGAATATCAGTTGGGTGCCTCTTAGTAATTGGGTTACCCCTTATCCAAAGTGGGAGTCCGAATAGCAAATGTCCTTCGGGGGTGTTCCGAGCAACTTTTCGAGCCGAATTTTCCAACAATCTTTATTTCCAAAAAATACCTACAAACACACAAAACACCATAATAAGGACAAAAACGAGTACTAACAATACGAAACATTGAGGACAAATTAGACACATAAATGCATCTATCATTTAGCTATGTAAAGTTTCAAAAATTAGGCCGGAAGGGTTTTGTTAAATTACATTGCCGACTAAACCAGGGCCGACAAGGTTGTGAACTGCCAGAATTCCGGCCCTGACAACTACAATGGTGTAGTTACCAGGGTCGGCAAGGTAAGCAAATTAATACCTAGCCAACTGTTGTATAGCCGACAAGGTATTAAAATATCGACCCTGCCGACTATGTGTTGCAGAAAATACCTTCTCATAATGCCTAAAATCATAATAAGGTCGGCAGGATTATAAATTACTATCTTGTAGACTATATAATAGCCGACACGCTAATGACCAAATACCTTCCCGACTGTTATACAAAAGAAAATGAACTCCTGATGCCTAAAATCATAATAAGGTCGGCAGGGTTATAAATTACGATCTTGCCGACTATATAACATTCGGCACGCTAATGACCAAATACCTTCCCGACTGTTATACAAAAGAAAATGAACTCCTGATGCCTAAAATCATAATAAGGTCGGCAGGGTAAGAAAATTACGACCCTGCCGGCTAAACTTAGTCGGTATATTGGGGAAACAAAACCTCGCCGGCGAATTCAAAATTCAAATTTTTGCAAGTACAATTGCATTGATTGACTACCATAATAGACAAATTTGGGCACCATCCTATAAATACACTACTTCTCTCTACAAAACAACACACACCTATTTGCATATACTCTCCAAAGCTCATATCATCATACACTCCATCTGACTCACCCAATAGCTCTCTACATACAACCATGGCATCATTTGATTCAAATGAAGATTTGGCAATCACTAAAGCTTGGTACGCGGAAACTCAAGTTAGAAGGCAGTCCTCCGTAAGGGTGGATGCCGTAACCTTTTGGGCTAGGGTATACAACAAATATAGGCAAGAGTTTGGGAATCCTAATGGAAGAAGTGTTCAACAAATTCATGATAGGCACCTAGTCATCGAAAATGCGATACTTTCTTATTTAGCTATCCAAAAACCGATTTTCAACGCTACCCACTTCAACTTGTCCATTGAACAATTTGTAAGTATTTTTTGTGGTTTATTTTACGTAATCCAAGTTGTTTGATCTTCCAACTTAAACCGCACTAACAAAGTAAGTTTGTGTGTTGGTTTTTTAGCATGAAGTCGTCAAAGCGCGCTATTTGGAAGAAAAGAGAAGCATTCGCATTCGCATTCGATGCAAGCTCTCAATTCATGGTATCCAAATTCCCGGAGTATGCCCCGGAGATGATAGAGGGTGTATCTTCGTCGGATTCCTCGGATGAAGATTGATGGCTTTAGAAGTTTTAGTGTAGGTTTTGTGGGTAGATCTCTATGTAAACCCTCACGAGACTATAACTCGTCCAATAGGGTCGCCTAGGGGTTCAAAGTCTTGATGCACATGCTAAGTGCATTCGTTATTCCGTCGACAAGGATTTAGATTTTATGTTTCAATCAATGTAGTAACAAAAATTGCATGAATAGAGTGAATTACATCTTCCCATATTTTTTTTTCTGTTTAAAGGTCGGCAAGGTTACAATGCCGACTATTGGACCGCCGGCAATGTTAGGAATTTATTTCATGTCGACTTTTCTATAGCCGGCAAGGTAAGAAATATGTATGTGCCGACTATAACATAGACGACAAGGTGAGAAATCAACAAAATGTTGACAAGTGATGCATAGAGTCGGAATGTTCTTCATCCGTATACCTTTCCGACCATATGTAGTCTGGATGTTTTTCATCCGTAGACCGTGCCGGCCATACGTAGTTGGCATGTTCTTCATCCGAATACCTTGCCGACTTTTCACAAAATTTAAAACTGGTTTTCATTGAATTCATGAGACAAAAGTTTTAATCTACTCCATTCATAATTTCAGAATTTTTAATCTACTCAATTAACTAATCTAAACTCAATTAATTAAGCTAAGGAGATTTTTTTAGTGTTAATTAAACAAGGGTATATTAGCCATTTTGAAAATACATGGTTAAAGGGTGGCTTATTTTACTTCCAAATGTCTAGAATTTTTTTATATCCCACTCTAAGTTTTTGTCATTGTTGATGGTGGTTTTTAGTTCAAGGCTAAAATTGTAAAACCATGTATTTAATGCACTGTCATCCTGCAAAGGAATAAAATCCATTTGAAAGTGATGAGTGCATAAACCTCTTCGCTCACAGATGTATTGAGCAATTCAATACTTTGTATATATATAAAATTCACTCAGAATGGTGCATACAGCAGCAATCCCAAATATTCTATGAATTTTATTCTCCACCGGCATTATTCACTAATGCGTTGAACTGCCTAGTATTTTACTATGCTATGTTCCCAGCCGAACTCTCAATATTGGCATGACATGACGATTAATGTTCACTCGCGGCAGAGTAGCATGAATCTCCATAAATGTCAGTATTGAGACCTGCATGAAAACACTCGCGTAGGCTACACCACTCTCTGATAAAGAAATCAGCGTGTTCACACACTTTTTTAAAAAGTTAGCGCGATCAAACGCGTTTAAATTCCTTAAGGAAAATCTAGACTGTCCATATTAGTCTTAAAAAATGATCACGGCCACACAATTTGGCCACGCGATTCAACAAGCCTAGCCTACTCCTGGCCGAGCCAGGCGATCATCATGACGACCACCGGCGGGCACACTAACATCCCAGCCGGTCGGAATCCATTTAGTTCAACCACAACACCCTCAAATGTTATCCAGAACATGGGTGATCGCGCTGTTGAAATATGAGCTCAAACGAGCTAAGACCGGCAAAACCTGTCTCAAATTCATCACATCCACCCAAGTTAGCTAACCTAGTTGGAAGGTTTATATCTTCCTTCGAACGATCAAAGAAGTGTTGGTGTATTCACCGCCGACCCAACTTCATCCCTAGTTGATCGACCTGCCCATGGCCATCCAGGAGCACGTCAAACCGATTGCTCAAAGAAGGGTGAACGCGTTGTTGTTACATTAGCTCAAACGTTCTAAGACCGACCATAACGGTCTCAAAACTATGCAACCGTCCAACTTAGCCAGCCAAGTTGGATGGCTTAGATCGTGTTTTGAACGATCAAAAGGGTACCATTGTGTTCACCGGAAACTCACCTTCATCCTTAGACGGTCGAACCTCACACGACAATCCATAGGCGCATCGAAACGATTGCCCAATGTAGAGTGATCGCGCGTGTTTTAAAAACCCTAAATTGAATAATAGACATTATGCAACTGCCGCAAATCAATCGCGTTCGTCCAACTTCGCCAGCTTAGTCGAACGACTTAGATTGGATTCTAGATGACCCATAGGGTGACACTGTGATCACCGGTCACCCCTCTTCCGTGAGGAGCGATCGGCCAAGCCACGACTTGCTCATGTGGCCTCTGAACGATCACCCAAAGGAAGATGGTCGCGTTGTTTGCATAATCCAACGACAGCCATCAACTGCCGCAAATCATCTCAGCCACTCAACTCGGCTAGACAATTTAATCGGTCTAGATCTAACCTGGTCCGACTGATAGGATGTTAGATTGGCTACCAGCCTCCACTCTCTCATAGGGATCAACCGGCCAATCCTTGGGATGTGCGCACAACTCCTACCAACTTCCTGAAAATAGTCGATCACGCTCTTTTAAGACGTTCAACTCGCGACTAATTTGGACGAACTCTAAAACAACGATGATTCCTGCACATCGAATGTTTTTCAGCAGTTTGTTTAAAAGCGATGTTTCATTTGCATCAATCACAAATAATGCTTTAAAAATATTTGACCTAAAAGCACTACGTGCTTCTTTTAGCGGCGAGTCTCATGACTTGACCCATTTACTCGAGATATCAAACACATCACAAACTGGGGGATGCTCACTGGGGTATTGGTCTGGCGGTTTACACCGTGCGGCGTGCAACGCGCCCATTACGAGAACGTGCCAGGGAAGAACGAACGAGATAGTGGGTGATGTTAGTTTCCCCTCATAGTGGAGCGTGGTGATCACCACTTTTTACACAACTCCACTTCTCCAGCACCTAATCACCTCCACTTCCTACGAGATCGGGGTGTGCTCGGGTCATAAATGGTTTTAACCTATTTCAGAAATAAACAAGTGTTATCGTGACCAGTGGTTTTTCATTCAAGGTTAGATTTGTAAAAAACCGGAAAAATCATGCGCTGACATCTTGTAAAAGATAAAGCCATTTATAAGTGTTGGATATTCCCTCAGTGAATGATCACAACAATCCCTTCTTGTGATTTTCACAACTCCACTTCTCCACCGCCTAATCAAGCCTCCACTTCCTACGAGAACCATGTCGGTGTGCTCGGTGTGTTAACATCTCGGTGTGTTACTTGTATAAATTGGTTGTATCAGTCTCCGGAGGATTTCATCCAACTCCACAAGCATGATTGGATTTCAATATGGACAACTAAGTGTTTGGATGACCACGGAAATTCCATCACCCCACCTAGCCAAATATGATAAACCTCATTTTGGATGACCAATTCCATCACCCCAAGTCATAAAACAACCACACCTTTATGGACAAAACCTAATTAGGGTTTGCGGCAAAATGTCGATCCATCTCAATGGAGGGGGTGAATGTGAACTCAAAGGGCCTTCTCACCATGTAACCGCCTACACACTTGGCTTTGATCGGTCAAAGCCAGCGTCCAAACCGTCCGCCCAAAAGATGGTCGCAACTAAAGTGGGGTTTCAAGTCATCACAGCGCGTCCATCTTCCTTCACCTTGGCGGTCATACCGACCGTGGGCCCCATCTATTCCTCTTGCGGTCGGCCAACATCATTCCCGTTACACTCCAAATCCTAAACTGATCTCGGCAAGCTCAACTTCAGGATGATTTGGATGGCTTAGATCACGTTTTCATGGGATAATCGGTATAGGTGTGAACATCAACCTACCACCTACACGGTGGTATGATCGACCAAACCAAGATGGGTCGTCTTGGGCGCGCAGCAAACTTGGGATGACACGCGGTTACAATTCCTTTGCGGTAAGAGATTTCTACCCAATCTAAACCACTCACTGGGACGGGTGGTGGCAAGACGGTAAGACATTGAACGTGTTCTTCACGCCAAACCAACCGGGACCGTAAGCCAAGGTCGTCTTGGAAAATTCTTCGGAAAAGAGTATGGCGCGCGGCTTCTCTGCGGTATCAAACTTCCAAGACTCCCCTTTGACGGTCAAATTGAGTGGCCCGGATCGCGCCCTCATGAGAAATTTCATGCCAAACGCATGTATGGGGTCCTCTCAAAATCCTTCCCATGCTTGGTTTCGACCAAGGCGAAGTTCTCAATCATCATCTCATCCGTCCCGACTTCACCCACGGCTTGGTTTATACAGCCCGGTGAGGTTATTTGGTTAGTGACGGTCATTACACATCACTTTGCACCGTCACACATAAAATCCCAAAGTATGACTTTACCTTTATTCAATTCAACATACATGCTATCTTTCGTGGATCCCGATCCATTCCAGTGTCACAAACTCGAGGCGGTTTCTTGTGCGGCGTAAATATCACAAACGTGTTATCATGGACGGTTAGAGATGAAGGGAAAAGTGGGCTATTTGTTCCACTACCTCCCACTTCCCCACGTGAATGAGGCTCAATGTTATCTCCGCCTATTTTCCAACAACAAGGAATATCTGAGGGACAGAACAACCTGATTTTTGTTGATCTGTCATATTCAAGTCCTGACAACACACTTCACAATCTCAACACCTTCAAGATCAATCTCCTTCACTTTGTGACCCGAAACAAGTCTCGGCCATTTCTTGATTAACGAAATGAGATAGTGGGTGAAGGCGTGACCGCTAGGGATTTCCTGTTTCCCCTCATAGTGGAAGCGTGGTGATCACCACTTTTTACACAACTCCACTTCTCCACTGCCTAATCACCTCCACTTCCTACGAGATCAGGGTGTGCTCGAACATGACTTGTATAAATAGGATTTTAACCTATTTCGAAATGGACAACAAGTGTTATCAACACACCTAGCCGAAACCATTTTTGGAAAATCGATACAAGTCATAAAACAACCACACCTTCATAATTCAAAATTCTGATCTCAAGCACCTTCTTCGCTTCCTTCCCTAAGATCAACCCTTCTCCTTCACCTTGTGACCGAATTGAATCTGGAACGACCATTGCTTGGTTTAGGCCAGAGTATTACAGATTGATCTCTCGAATCTAAAAGTACTCCCGTGCAGTGCATTTGTTTAGGGTTTGAATTCGTTTCTCATCAGCACTCACACCCAAATTTACACCCAAATTTACCAAACCGTTTGAATTCGTTTCTCAATCAGCGGTTTTTATCCCAAAATAACTAGCGACCACAGTGGGAGATTAATCTTTCGGCTGCAAGATCAATTTTAAATTTCATTTCAATCCTCTCAATTTCAAGATGGTGGATATTAGGTCTTGATGCTGCTGGCGCTGATAATACTCCTGGCATCACTATCCCTGTTGCTAACATCAATGTTCCACTCGCCAGCACACTGGATGTATCTCATGGTGTTACATCCACTACCACCAACACCAGCGCGCAAGAAACGTTCCTTCCAACGTGACACCTCCCATCACCAGGGCCAAAATCGCTGCCACCTTTCCCAATGTTTCGTCGAGCGTAACGCCCCAAATTGTTACCAGAGCTACTGCCACTCCTCCATCAGAACGAGAGGCTGGAGGAGCTAGAGGAAGCCAACCCCATATTACCATTGTTGATTTGATGTAAAGACAAGAAGTTCTTGTTAAGGCTCAGGCAGACATGGCTACAACTTAGAAAAAGGTACTTACTTTCCTCAAGACACTAACGGAGTGGCTACCGCGAGAGTCACGTGAACCCCATATGGAGCTGACAAGGAATACTTTTAATACCCCTGACGCAAGTACTTCAGCGGGACGCATAGATGAAGAGGATCGCGTTGCTCCTGAACAACAGTTGGTAGAGTCCTGCATTAATGGTTTGGTTCCCATCTATTGCATGTTATTAGAGACCCTGCGCTTCCAGACATTCTATGAACTCCCTGAGGCTGCTAAGCAGTCGGCTACAACAACACCAGCATTGATGGAAAGAACCAGACCCGCCAGGAACGAATATGCACGCGAGATTAGAGGGAACATGCGTCTCATCAACGAACAAAATAATACCGGGCCCTCTGTAAGCGTAGTGGGTGAAGAAGAAAGCTCCAGTTGCAGAACAACAACCCAAGCGTGCTGCACCAACGCAGAAGACAGCTCAAACTCGGAAAGCTGAGACTAAGACGTCTGTACAACAACAAGAAACTGGAGGATCCGCTCTAAGATTCCCATCTCTGATTGAAGAGGTAATCGAACTCCTAGAAGTATGGATTCAAGATGATAACATCAAGCTACTTCCTCTCAGACGTTCACCAACTGAAAAGGAAATGGTGGATTCCAAATATTGACATTACCATAGGTTCGTCAATCACCCAACCAGTGACGGTAATAAATTGAAGCGCATTTCCAAAGAGAAGGCGGATGCAGGAGAACTTTAATTAGGCAATGAATGATTTCATGGAGATCCTCTTTCCGTCAGGAGCTGCGTGATTTCTAGGGACTCCGTCCACAAAACCGTACAGTCCATGATGGAATATTTATGTGAGATTCTGTATTTCTCCAAGGAGAAACGCGCATCAAGACATATTTACAGTCCTCAACCTTGCTGTATCAGGCCAGCGACAACAGACGATCCTTCACACGTAGGGAATCATGCAGGAGCTACTTCACAGGAAATAATGGAAGGAGAAATAAACTCACGTATGTGGGTTATATGAAAGGAAGAAACTCATCCTTTGAGCCATAATCGCTGGAAGAAGCCTTTTAATATTCGTGGTTGTGGCTAGCATCACCGCCTATGCTCGCCTAAAGCTCATGGACGTAGCTACCACTACTTATGCCTCTCATCTCATCTAGGATTCATGGTCGTGGTTACCAAAGCCCATGACCACCATGACCACGCCTCTCCCTGCCGTGTCCGTAGTCGCCATTTCTACCTGTCAAAGATCGTGACAGTAACCATCCAAGCTCCAGCCAACCTATTTTGTTCCCATGAAAACACATTCTCTCATGATCACAGTTGCTGCCAAGAAATGTTGTTGCTCGTTTGTTGATACCAGCCAGAGCTTCATCATAGCAACAACCACTATGGACAAAGGTAATCCGAACTTGTACGTATTTTAGTTTCCCATGGAGGAAGTAACAAAGTCACCAGTACGGATACAAGATGGTGATATCTTTATTATGGTCAACCCATCGACCATACAAGAAAGAACCATGTAAACCGCACTTGGGGACTGAGGCTCAACATGGAATTCCTTCACTATCAGTGAAAGACCTCTTCAACTCAGGAGAGACGGTCAACCAAGAGGCCATAATCGTGATAGGATCACCACTTTTCAAAGATGTAGCGTGAGGGCATCATCACCTCCCTGTCTAGAAGACGCCTGACCAACAAGCAGTATTTGGCTCAACATTGTTGATGAAGAATCAAATAGGAAAGTCGCGCCTCAGCAAGACACACATACCAACCGCATCATGTCTGCCAAATCATCTACTCAGAACTCAGTACCGCCTACCCAAGGTCTGCACGAAGCTGCGCATTAACAACCACATCAGCTAGCAAAGTCGGATTTGATGTTTCTAGATTTCCAATTTCCCATAGAAGGGGTGCATGCGCTGCCAGATGTTTGGATATAGGTCTATCAAGTGCGATACCCGCCCATTGATTAACAAATGACTAATCCAAAAGATTACCGCTTTCTTCAATTCGTCAACCGCCTTACCAGCAAATGCAATGGAAGTACGTCTTTCAGGAGAAAGTAGGCTCAGGGTAATTACACCTGGGGAATGCCAGCACATGATTCCTTCACGTCCCTCAACCAGGTTATTTCTGATATCAGCATCATCACTGTCAAAGATTTACCATGAATTTCTCAACATGAAGACATACACGACATCGAAGACTATAAAAGTACGCCGCAGAGATATTTTCACATATCCGGCCATGCCATCTGATCTGAAGTGTAACGGGGACTGCTCATCGTATCCCATTCCATATAACAATCCAAGATTGAGAAAATGGTTCAAAGGATGTTGCTTGGAACGAAGTCCTTGAAGACTTGATAGCGGCCCGTCGGCAACGGAACGCCTCTCAGCTCGTCTACTTCACTTAACGGCACCGGAAGATTGTGCCCATACAAGCATCCCCAGCATATCATCGCAATCAAAAAGAGCAAGATGATCAAAAGAAATCATCAAGCATCCAGTACAAGCGTCCTTCGTACCCTAAAGTACAGCCGGCTTTAATGAAGAAGCAGCCTCTCAATCACCATCTCGTTGTGCCTAGATCCCGGAAAGAAATTTCGCCATCTGTAATTTTCATATTTTGGAAAATCCCTTCACAGAATCAGGAAGCAGCGAGCTAGTGCACGTGGCACTCCCAGATTGCAACTACTTATTCAAACGTGTCCAATCATGTCGCACACGCTATTAATTGGAGATATAGCCTTCACACCTAACAAATACGGCTCTTGGATCTCCTGTTCACGGAAGCACAACACACGTGATATAACAAATGGAAGTTACAAGTTCGTGGCCGAATCCTCAATTTTCATCATTACATCCCCTACTTCAAGTTGTTGTTATTAGGGTTACATATAACAAGTATCATCGAGGAAGCGGTATCCGGACACATGAAAGGAAACACATCACCACTTATGTGTGTTGCCTTCCATCGGTCACACCACCTCGATAGAATGAGGAGATTCTATTGTAACCCTACCGGAGAGTGATATATCTAGAGTTTAAAGATACCGCAATCTTTCCAAGAATTTGGATTTCTCAGTCGGGATATTGCATCCATTCACCCAATTGGAAATGTTAAATTACCAAAGCAACATGCACAAAGGATTATTATTCATGAAGCCCTGGCTCCAGCCGCATAAATAGAAACCCCTGAATATCAAAAGCATCTACAAGTTACGAAAAGATGCTTATCTACGAAACGGAATAACAAAGTGAGAAATCTAGTTATCAACATCAATCAGTGGGTTAATGGCTCCCTCACTGGAATTCTCTTTGGCAGCCGCTTCAACGTTCTCTCCAGAAGCATAAGCCGCTTCTATGTTCTCTCTAGAAGCATAATCCGCTTCAACGTCCACATCAACATCTTTTTCATAAGCCACTCCTATGCACTCTTCGGAAGCTGCTCCGACATCCTTTTCAGAAATTGCTCCAACAGCCTTTTGAGGATGCTCCGGTTTGTCCACACCAGAGTCGAGAATTATGACGCCATTATTCATAGGCAAGTCAACAAGATCCAAGAAAAGAAGGGCTCTTTACCTGCCGTGTATAGAGGCCTCAGAGGCAGTATATATCAATCGATTAGATGTGTATCTACCTAGAGAAAATTGACGTATGCTAGGAGGATGATCACTGCGTGCTTTGATACTTCGTTAAACACGTCTTGCTCAAAGACCGAGTCGGCCTATATCCTGGTAACATCTGTCTACTTTGCCTCATAAGTTTTATCTTTATTTGTCACCATCTAGTGCTTACCCCGCAACAATGTCACTGTTACGTACTAAGCATGGGACTTAATGTTGATGTTGGTTTTTAGTTCAGGGTTAAAATTTTAAAACCATGTATTTAATGCGCCATCATCCTACAAAGGAATAAAAGCCATTTGAAAGTGATGAGTGCATAAACCTCTTCGCTCACAGATGTATTGAGTAATTCAATAAATTTGGATATATATATATATATATATATATATATATATATATATATATATATATAATTCACTCAGAATGGTGCATACAACAACAATCCCAAATATTCTATGGATTTTATTCTCCACCGGCATTATTCACTAATGCGTTGACCTGCCTAGTATTTTCCTATGCTATGTTCCCAGCTGAACTCTCAATATTGGCATGACATGACGATTAATGTTCACTCGCAGCGGAGTAGCATGAATCTCCCGAAATGTCGGTATTGAAACCTGCATGAAAACACTCGCGTAGGCTACACCACTCTCTGATAAAGAGATCAGCGTGTTCACACACTTTTCTAAAAAGTTAACGCGATCAAACGCGTTTAAATTCCTTAAGGAAAATCTAGACTGTCCATATTAGTCTTAAAATATGATCACGGCCACACAATTTGGCCACGCGATTCAACAAGCCTAGCCTACTCCTAGCGGAGATAGGCGATCATCATGACGACCACCGGGGGGCCCACTAACATCCCAGCCGGTCGGAATCCATTTAGTTCAACCGCAACACCCTTAAATGTTAGCCAGAACATGGGTGATCACGCTGTTGAAAAATGAGCTCAAACGAGCTAAGACCAGCAAAAAAGGTCTCAAATTCATCACATCCGCCCAACTTAGCTAGCCTAGTTGGACGATTTAGATCTTCCTTCGAACGATCAAAGAAGTGTTGTTGTATTCACCGCCGACCCAACTTCATCCCTAGTTAATCGACCTGCCCATGGCAATCCAGGAGCACGTCAAACCGATTGCTCAAATAAGGGTGAACGCATTGTTGTTACATTAGCTCAAAAGTTCTAAGACCGACCATATCGGTCTCAAAACTATCGCAACCGTCCAACTTAGCCAGCCAAGTTGGACGGCTTAGATCGTGTTTTGGACGATCAAAAGGCTGCCAGTGTGTTCACCGGAAACTCACCTTCATCCTTAGCCGGTCGAACCTCACACGACAATCCATAGGCGCATCGAAATGATTGCCCAAAGTAGGGTGATCGCGCGTGTTTTAAAAACCCTAAATTGAATAAACGACATTATGCAACTATCGCAAATCAATCGCGTTCGTCCATCTTTGCCAGCTTAGTCGAACGACTTAGATCGGATTCTAGATGACCAACAGGGTGACGCTGTGATCACCGGCCACCCCTCTTCCGTGAGGAGCGATCGGCCAAGCCACGACTTGCTCATGTGGCCTCTGAACGATCACCCAAAATAAGATAGTCGCGTTGTTTGCATAATCCAATGGCAGCCATCAACTGCCGCAAATCATCTCAGCCTCTCAACTCGGCTAGCCAATTTAATCGGTCTAGATCTAACCTGGTCCGACTGATAGGATGTTAGATTGGCTACCAGCCGCCACTCTCTCATAGGGACAGACCGGCCAATCCTTGGGATGTGCGCACAGCTCCTACCAACTTTCTGACAATGGTCGGTCATGCTCTTGTAAGACGTTCAACTCGCGACTAATTTGGATGAACTCTAAAACAACGATGCTTCCTGCACATCGAATGTTTTTCAGCAGTTTGTTTAAAAGCGATGTTTCATTTGCATCAATCACAAACGATGCTTTAAAAATATTTGACCTAAAAGCACTATGTGCTTCTTTTAGCGGAGAGTCTCATGACTTGACCCATTTACTCGAGACATCAAACACATCACAAACTGGGGGATGCTCACTGGGGTATTGGTCTTGCGGTTTACAGCGTGCGGCGTGCAACGCGCCCATTACGAGAACATGTTAGGGAAGAACGAACGATTAACAGCAAATGAGATAGTGGGTGAAGGCGTGACCAGTTTCCCCTCATAGTGGAAGCGTGGTGATCACCACTTTTTACACAACTCCACTTCTCCACTGCCTAATCACCTCTACTTCCTACGAGATCAGGGTGTGCTCAAACATGACTTGTATAAATAGGATTTCAACCTATTTCGAAATGGACAACAAGTGTTATCAACACACCTAGCCAGAAACCATTTTCTGATACAAGTCATAAAACAACCACACCTTCATAATTCAAAATTCTGATCTCAAGCACCTTCTTCGCTTCCTTCCCTAAGATCAACCCTTCTCCTTCACCTTGTGACCGAATTGAATCCGGAACGACCATTGCTTGGTTTAGGCCAGAGTATTACAGATTGATCTCTCGAATCTAAAAGTACTCCCGTGCAGTGCATTTGTTTAGGGTTTGAATTCGTTTCTCATTAGCACACCCAAATTTACCAAAAACCGCAGAATCAGTTTTTACCCCAAAACAACTAGCGACCACAGTGGGAGATTAATGTCTCGGTTGCAAGATCAATTTTAAATTTCATTACAATCCTCTCAATTTCAAGATGGTGGATCTTAGGTCTTGATGCTGCTGGCGCTGATAATACTCCTGGCGTCACTATCCCTGTTACTAACATCAATGTCCCATTCGCCAGCACACTGGACGTATCTCATGGTATTATATCCTCTACCACCAACACCAGCGCGCAAGAAACGTTCCTTCCAACGTGACACCTCCCATCACCAGAGCCAAAATCGCTGCCACCTTTCCCAATGTTTCTTCGAGCGTAACGCCCCAAATTGCTACCAGAGCTACTGTCACTCTTCCATCAGAACGAGAGGCTGGAGGATCCAGAGGAAGCCAACCCCATATTACCATTGTTGATTTGATGTAAAGACAAGAATTTCTCGTTAAGGCTCAGGCAGACATGGCTACAACTTAGAAAAAGGTACTTACTTTACTCAAGACACTAACGGAGCGGCTACCGCGAGAGTCACGTGAACCCCAGATGGAGATGACGAGGAATACTTTTAACACCCCTGATGCAAGCACTTCAGCGGGACGCATATATGAAGAGGATCGCGTTGCTCCTGAACAACAGTTGGTAGAGTCCTGCATTAACGGTTTGGTTCCCATCTATCGCACGTTACTAGAGACCCTGCGCTTCCAGACAATCTCTGAACTCCATGAGGCTGCTAAGCGGTCGGCTACAACAGCACCATCATTGCTGGAAAGAACCAGACCCGCCAGGAACGAAGATGCACGCGAGACTCGAGGGAACATGCGTCTCATCAACGAACAAAATAATACCGGGCCCTCTGTAAGCGTAGTGGGTGAAGAAGAAAGCTCCAGATATAGAACAACAACCCAAGCGTGCTGCACCAACGCAGAAGACAGCTCAAACTCGGAAAGCTGAGACTAAGACGCCTGCACAACAAAAAGAAACTGGAGGAGCCGCTCTAAGATTCCAGTCTCCGATTGAAGAGGTAATCGAACTTTTAGAAGCATGGATTCAAGATGATAACATCAAGTTACCTCCTCTCAGACGTTCACCAACTGAAAAGGAAATGGTGGATCCCAATTATTGACATTACCATAGGTTCGTCAATCACCCAACCAGTGACTGTAATAAATTGAAGCGCATTTCCAAGGAGAAGGCGGATGCAGGAGAACTTTAATTAGGCAATGAATGAGTTCACAGAGATCCTCGTACCGTCAAGAGCTGCGTGATTTCTGGGGACTCCGTCCACAAACCCGTACGGTCCATGATGGAATATTTATGTGAGATTCTGTATTTCTCCAAGGAGCAGCGCACGTCAAGACATATTTGCAGTCCTCAACCTTGCTGTATCAGGCCAGCGACAACAGATGAGCCTCCGCACGCATGGAATCATGGAGGAGCAGCTTCACAGGAAATAATGGAAGGAGAAATAAACTCACGTATGTGAGTTATATGAAAGGACGAAACTCATCCTTTGAGCCATAACCGCTAGCAGAAGCCTTTTAATATTCGTGGTTGTGGCTAGCATCACCGCCTATGCTTGCCTAAAGCTCATGGACATAGCTACCACTACTTATGCCTCTCCTCTCATCCAGGATTCATGGTCGTGGTTACCAAAGCCCATTACCAACATGACCACGCCTCTCCCTGCCGTGTCCGTAGTCGTCATTTCTCCCTGTCAAGGATCGTGACAGTAACCATCCAAGCTCCAGCCAACCTGTTTTGTTCCCATGAAAACGCATTCTCTCATGATCACAGTTGCTGCCAAGAACCGTTGTTGCTCGTTTGTTGATACCAGCCAGAGCTTCATCATAGCAACAACCACTACGGACAAAGGTAATCCGAACTTGTGCGTATTTTAGTTTCCCATGGAGGAAGTAACAGAGTCACCAGTACGGATACAAGATGGTGATATCTTTATTATGGTCAACCCATCGACCATACAAGAAAGAACCATGTAAACCACACTTTGGAGACTGAGGCTCAACATGGAATTCCTTCACTGTCAGTGAAGGACCTCTTCAACTCAGGAGAGACGGTCAACCAAGAGGCCATAATCGTGACAGGATCACCACTTTTCAAAGATGTAGCCACTACACCAAATTATGGGATTAGTAACAGAACCAAGACGTTACTAAAACGGGTTGTAACGGCTCTTGCCTGTTGCAAAAGTGGGTGTTACATTTTTTTTGTAACGGTTATGTGGGCGTTACGAATTTCTAACGGCTCTCGTAACAGCTGTGAGCCGTTACGAATTTTCCACGTGGTAACAGCTCCGGGCCGTTACGAATTTTTTTGTAACAACGCTGTCGTAACGTTGACGAGCCGTAACGAAATTTTTCGTAACAACAAAAAAAGTACTGCCAGTCAACTTGACCAGGTCACTGACCAATTTGACCAGGTCAATACTGACCGGTAGTTCAGTCGCTGTCGGAAATACGCCGGAATTCAAAAATAATTCCCTGCAAAATTTTTTGATTCAATTCAACCAAATTCAGTCACACATTCAACAACAATAATTACTTACTCTTTCAACAAGAAAGACTTCAGAGAATTCCTATGTTTTGAGGGAATATAATGGATGATTACAATATCTGTTTAGTACTTAAAGAGCATATAAGATAATACTAACAAATGTAGAACTGACATAACAGTCCTTAAGTTG
This sequence comes from Papaver armeniacum, assembly GCA_023531295.1. Taxonomy (NCBI): domain Eukaryota; kingdom Viridiplantae; phylum Streptophyta; class Magnoliopsida; order Ranunculales; family Papaveraceae; genus Papaver; species Papaver armeniacum. The sequence goes on along the minus strand of JAJJWW010010095.1, from coordinate 144,135 downwards.
CTAACCTATTTCTAAGTTTTCTCATGTCGCAGACTAACATGCACAGAAACATAACTCACATAAAAGCCTTCTCATGCCCTAGATTGCTGAATTTGAAGCAAAATTTGGTGAAGCGAATGAAATCCAAAGCGAAAGAAGCTGCGCATCTTCAATCCATGGCCACTGCTCTTGCAGGAGCTCTCTCTTCCAAGAAGAAGCAGCTACCCAGTATTTCATCTGTAGGCACAAAACACTGTTAACAACGATTTTAATAGAGATATTGTTGAACAAGAAAATTTGGCAAATGCAACAACATAAACCAAATTCAGTTGATTAGAGATTGCATATAACAATTACATATATGACAATACGAAAGAGATAACAGAAACCACACATTCCTTACTTTTCAAGCTGTATATAAACATTGGCAGTCATGGACAACTATTCTTAATATGGTGACTGACTGATCGTGGGAAAGAAATTTCAAGCCAGATCTTTCTGTTCTGCTTCTAAGTATGCAAATTAATGGGTCTGAACTAAGTGACTTTGGATGCAATTTTTAATGCCATATAGACTAACAAAGTGGGAAGACAAAGCCAAAGTAAGATAGGGATATAGGTGTTATGATATGCTTTTAGTTTCTTAAGGGATGTATATACGTATATCCATTACCAGTTGAGCAGTTAAACATGCCGATGATAATAATTTTGAACGCAAAAGCGTACCAGTGCTTACCGTCTTCCGTTCATTAGCTCTATACACTTGTGAGCATCCTTTGTATCTTTGAATCTCACCGAAACAACTCCCCGAGGATGGTTCTCGCACACCTACAAGCAAAAAAGTAACATGTAAATTTTCTAGTCCAACAATCAACATCGTTTTCGAGCAAGAGAAAGATGCTCAATCTAGACTCGACCAATAATATCTGCTTTCAATAGTATTTGAACAGTCTGTCTTCTATGGTTACAGTTCTTGTATTAAATTTTAAATCATCTCCATCGATATATTTCAAATAGGAAAACTAGGAAAAACATCACCAGGATTCTCTGAATAACTTAACTAGCTCTATTGGACCAAGTTTCACGCATTCCTCCTCAACATCTGACTTCAACTTGGTCTTTAAAACACAAATGTCGTCTAGAGAACACTTTACATTAGAAAAGTAAACCAATGGACGGAAAGAAATAACAAAGTAAAGATCTTAATTCAGTGGTACTTGTAGAAGAAGGAACTGGATCCATGTAAATTGGTTGATGCCACCCATTGAAGCTACCTACTACCTCCACAGTTTCATGATTTCCCAAAAACTCAATCTCAACCTAGACCACAGGTCATGAAAATTATCCCATTTAGAATAAAGATACATGGATATTTATCTTTTCTTTCGAACTGAAACGAGATAGGTATACAGATTCAGGTATTGGTAAACATGCATATACAGCTGTCCTAACAGCTACTTAGATAGGGAATAACAAGAGGCCCGCGGAAATATATGATGATGTGCAAACAAGCAATGCAAGAAAAACAAAATCATGAAGAATAAATAACCACATCACCTCTTTTAGTCCGGAAAGGCTCTCTTCTGCATCTTGTAACTCTTCATGTTTTGCAATAATGATCTCTTGACATTTGATGATTTCCATCTTTGCTTTAGCTTGTAAATTTGACAATGCAATCTGCATAATATAGCATAAACACAACCTTAGCTCTAATTTGATGCAAAATTGCAAACTACAGCTGACAAAGTATGGCTTGTGCACAGGTCCAAGCTAGAGATTTAATCATTCGGTTACGTATCCATTACCATTCCTATGAAGAAACAACTCATGTACGAAGGCACACAAGCCAATTAGATCACATTGGGATTTAGTACCACTTAGATGGTTGGAGCGATGTATCACTACACACTCTATCCTGTTTACAGATCATAAAGGTTTAAGTGTTCAAGTGGTGCTAGATTCCTGGAAAAGAATGATCGATCCTTTCCTTTACAACAAACTAGCCACTCCACTCTGTAAAATCATAATGAGTTAGAGGTATTCATTTAGGTCACTTTTATATTCACAAGAATCATGCTTATCACATAAATGCAGGGTAATACATTTGGCATTACGAATTGACACATGGCAACATGGAGAAAGTATTACCTTTTCCAAGGCTTCTTCAGCGGCCTTCATCTTGGCGATTGAAATATCACCCTCATTCCTGTGCAAGAAAAATAGCTTATCATCTATATTTTCTTGCAAACATGTCCACATACTTCTTGCTTATTTCAGTTAAATACAAAACAAAATATCGTAGGGTTGGTCCAACTATAATGCATTACAAACAAAGAGCTTCTTGAAGACAAGACTTTCACAATCAAGTTACATAATGCCATTTTACAAGATCTCGAGGATATATATATTTAAGCAGCATTTTACAGCTCATTGAGAAGTGATATTGTTGATGGAAGAGAAACTTACCCACGATGGTCTTCTCAACCTGAGTTAGGTAACTAAAACAGGATAAAGGGATAATAAGGTATCATCAGGTCATAGTTCAAGCATTAAAGTAACGAAAGAACTCAAGCAACATTGTTATGATTTAACAAAATTAAGCTGATCATTAGTTGAAAGTATTAAACTAAATAACTTGAATAAAAGGTTGTTATGAGTTTGTCAAAATCCTTCAACACTTCCTTGAATTTAGAATTATGTGCCGACTCAAGCTTTAGATATTATGCCTATGTAGAACAAGACCCAAACGAGGTCTGGGTCATGCGGGGAAAGCACTTCAGTGCAAATAGCAAAGGTTAAAAATAAATAAAAAACTGAACAATTTAATGAGGAGAACAATTATATATTATCTCACGACAAAGTTGGGTAATTTAGTCCCATCGAAGCTGCAACTTCACTGGCGAAAAATTTGTCGGCTTGTCCCTAAATTGAACAAAGCACAACAATCATTAGTTAAGTCATATAATTAGTTTGCAGATTTGCAGTTTAACTTTTCCATGTGTTCTAGTGATTAACAAATCATTCATGAAGTCCTGGATTTTTCATACACATACCTAAAGCCGATGTAACAGATACATTAATAAGAGATGAACAAACACCTGCAAACACAATATTAACAAATATAATTCGACAATGTAAATATGATATCACCTTATTTGTTAATATCCCGAAAAATCAATGGATTTAGTTTAAGGTTTTTCACCAGATAGAAGAGTAGGGGTACTCTTGCAACAGGATATCGCCAGAGAAATCTTGTGGCTCTAAATGCTCCTGAATCTATAAGCTTTACTACTTTCTGTAACTGTATAAATAAGAAAATCATCAACCCACATCTAGATAAGCTTATAGGGTATAAATAGGAGTGACAATTGGATTATGAGAAAGAACAGTGGTTACCTGTAAACTAGCGTCATCCATATGCCGATGATACAAGGGTAGAGGCATGTGGTTGTAGTTTCATCAGAAAACATTAGACTTTTTCTCTTTTTCTTGTCAGAATAAGATAAAGTAATATCACAATTGATTATTTTCGGAGCAGCCAAAATCAGATAGCAATAACATACTCGGGGGTTTTCAAATCAGTATATTCTTCCCAAGATGTTGACTCCCTGCGTGGATCCTTACTTCTTTCTGCTTTTACCCGTCCATTAACAAAACTTTAAGTAACCCGAGCAGACCAGGTCCAAAAAGACGCAATGTATTAGTGCATACCTTTTCTTCCAGTTTTTTCTCGATGAATAAGGCAAACTGGTTCACCTTCTCCTAGTATTGTACATTATCATGCCTGTAATAGTATGAGTCAAGCCCAAGCAGTCGATACGAAACTAAGATAATCAAATGCAAAGTGAGCACAACCTACATGAGGAGAAAGGCCAATCAGATTACAGTTCGTCCAGCCACAACATATATGCTTTATTTTAGCTCCTTTAACCAATTTGCATTCAGCTAGATACTTAGTCAAGCAACATGAAGGTTATAAAAGGATCCATCCATTATAATAAGAAACAATCATAATTACTGATCATTAGCATTATTGCATAAGAACTTATATTAACAAGCAAATGGTGAAGGTTTAATATTGTTACCGTAACATCTTCAAGTGCTAGAATTGAGCTACACGGGAAGAGTTAAAAGAGGCTGGTGAAGGATTATCTCGACGCTCTATAAGGGGTGAATGCTCATATTCAGCTGAAGGATTAAGTGGCAGCTAGATAGGCAATATGATGACCCAGATCATCTATGCTCTCACCCGGATCATACATGTAGGTCCTTTACAAACTGCGTCGAATCTTTCACCTGTGCCTTTCTTTCTACAATTGGCTCCTCTTGATTACCTGCCATGTAACCTAAAACACATGAAAATAATTACTGAACTAAGAATAATAATCCCATCACAGTAACAATATTCACTGTATAATCAATTCCATCAAAGCCTCATTAGCTAAATCTTACAGATTAAAATAGACGAGTAAAAATCAAAAAATTCTGGAGAATTACAGAGTTCAAACCTGGATTCTCCATAATATGACCATCAATACAAAAAAAACACTAAATGATACAGATTAGGGAGTTAGGTTTTTGGAACCTGAGCTTGACAAGCGCCTTCGTCAAATTTTGGTAACAAATCATTCAGATGTGAGTGAAGAAGTTAAGATAGCTTGACATCGTAATCAATTAGATCTTCAGAACTGTATGTAAGAGAAAATCTTAATAGATGAATTCCATATTCAATTTTCTACGAATCAATTATCAAATAAAAAAAAAAAAAAAAAAAAACCCAAATTAAAGCTTTAGGTTACCTTTTCTGCTGAATCTGAATCCACCACTCAAATCAGCATCATTACTAACAAATATTCTTCGCTCAATCCCTTTCTCTATTGATCACTAAACCTTCATCTTGCCTCTCAAATCACATAGAAGAAAAAGAAGAGAAAACAGAAAACGAGATGAGAATGAAAACCGATCTAAACTAGGTTGGAAGAACACAAATATCTATAAGAAGAAATAAAGAAAAGAAGAAGAAATAGAATTGAAGGATGTTCCTCTCTGTTGATTTGTGTTTTGGTAAAGAGATTGAGAGAGAGCAACAGCTTAGAAGAAGAGGCGGAAAGATAGAAAGATAGAGATGTGTTTGCGAAGAGAATAAAAACTAGGGATCTATGGTTGTGTTGTATCTCGAAAAAAATATGAAGGGTATAGATATTAGTGTAGGAATACACGGTGTAGATGGAGGATTTGAAAGTGTGGGCCCAAAAAAAAAAACTCAGGTGTTACGACCATAGTGTGACCAGGCGTGTGACTGGCACGTGTAAAAAAAATCGTAACAGCTCGCCCTTGTTACGAATTTTTGGAAAATTCGTAACGGCTAATGCCTCGTTACGAAAGTTTCGTAACGGCCATTTGTAACGGAAATTTTGTAACGGCCAGTAAGCCGTTACGAATTTCTGTTACGAATCCCAGAATTTGGTGTAGTGAGCGTGAGGGCGTCATCACCTCCCTGTCTAGAAGGCGCCTGACCAAAAAGCAGTATTTGGATAAGCGTTGTTGATGAAGAATCAAAGAGGAAAGTCGCGCCTCAGCAAGACCTACATACCAACCGCATCATGTCTGCCACATCACCTACTCAGAACTCAGTACCGCCTACCCAAGGTATGCACGAAGCTGCGCATCAACAACCACATTAGTTAGCAAAGTCGGATTTGATGTATCTAGATTTCCAATTTCCCATGGAAGGGGTGCATGCGCTGCCAGATGTTTGGATACAGGTCTATCAAGTGCGATACCCGCACATCGATTAAAAAATGACGAATCCAAAAGATTACCGCTTTCTTCAATTCGTCATCCGTCTTACCAGCAAATGCAATGGAAGTACGTCTTTCAGGAGAAAGTAGGCTCAAGATAATTACACCTGGGGACTGCCAGCACATGATGCCTTCACGTCCCTCAACCTGGTTATTTCTGATATCAGCATCATCACTGTCAAAGCTTTACCATGAATTTCTCAACATGAAGACGTACACGGCATCGAAGACTCCAAAAGTATGCCGCAGAGATATTTTCACATATCCGGCCACGCCATCGGATCTGAAGTGTAACTGGGGACTGCTCATCGCATCCCATTCCATACAACAATCCAAGATTGAGAAAATGGTTCAAAGGATGTTGCTTGGAACGAAGTACTAGAAGACTTGATAGCGGCCCGTCGGCAACGGAACGCCTCTCAGCTCGTCTACTTTACTTAACGACACCGGAAGATTGTGCCCATACAAGCATCCCCAGCATATCATCGCAATCAGAAAGAGCAAGATGATCAAAAGAAATCATCAAGCATCCAGTACAAGCGTCCTTCGTACCCTAAAGTGCATCCTCCTTCAATGACGAAGCAGCCTCTCAATCACCATCTCGTTGTGCCTAGATCCCAGAAAGAAGTTTCGCCATCTGTAATTTTCATATTTTGGAAAATCCCTTCACAGAATCAGGAAGCAGCGAGCTAGTGCACGTGGTACTCCCAGATTGCAGCTACTTCTTCAAACGTGTCCAATCACGTCGCACACGCTATTAATTGGAGATATAGCCTTCACACCTAACAAATACGGCTCTTGGATCTCCTGTTCACGGAAGCACAACACACGTGATATAACAAATGGAAGTTACAAGTTCGTGGCCGAATCCTCAATTTTCATCATTACATCCCCTACTTCAAGTTGTTGTTATTAGGGTTACATATAACAAGTATCATCGAGGAAGCGGTATCCTGACACATGAAAGGAAACACATCACCACTTATGTGTGTTGCCTTCCATCGGTCACATCACCTCGATAGAATGAGGATATTCTATTGTAACCCTACCGGAGAGTTCTACATCTAGAGTTTAAAGATACCGCAATCTTTCCAAGAATTTGTATTTCTCAGTCGGGAGATTTCATTCATTCACCCAATTGAAAACGTTAAATTACCAAAGCAGCATGCACAAAGGATTATTATTCGATGAAGCCCTGGATCCAGCCGCATAAATAGAAACCCCTGAATATCAAAAGCATCTACAAGTTACGAAAAGATACTTATCTACGAAAGGGAATAACAAAGTGGGAAATCTAGTTATCAACATTAATGCGTGGGTTAATGGTGCCCTCACTGGAATTCTCTTTAGCAGCCGCTTCAACGTTCTCTCCAGAAATAGAAGCCGCTTCAACGTTCTCTCCAGAAGCCGCTTCAACTTCCTCTCTAGAAGCCGAAACCGCTTTAACGTCCACATCAACATCTTTTTCATAAGCCGCTCCTATGCACTCTTCGGAAGCTTCTCCGACATCCTTTTCTAAAATTGCTCCAATAACCTTTTGAGGATGTTCCGGTTCGTCCACACCAGAGTCGAGAATTATGACGGCATTATGCATAGGCAAGTCAACAAGATCCAAGAAAAGAAGGGCTCTCTACCTGCCGTGTATAGAGGCCTCAAAGGCAGTATATATCAACCGATTAGATACGTATCTACCTGGAAAAAATTGACGTATGCTAGGAGGATGATCACTGCGTGCTTTGATACTTCGTTAAACACGTCTTGCTCAAAGACCGAGCCGGCCTCTATCCTGGTAACATCTCTGTCTACTTTGCCTCATAAGTTTTATCTTTATTGGTCACCATCTAGTGCTCACCCTGCAACAATGTCACTGTTACGTACTAAGCAGGGGACTTAATGTTGATGGTGGTTTTTAGTTCAGGCTAAAATTTTAAAACCATGTATTTAATGCGCTGTCATCATGCAAAGGAATAAAAGCCATTTGAAAGTGATGAGTGCATAAAGTTCTTCGCTCACAGATGTACTGAGTTATTCAATATATATATATAATTCACTCATAATGGTGCATACAACAGCAATCCCAAATATTCTATGGATTTTATTCTCCACCGGCATTATTCACTAATGCGTTGACCTGCCTAGTATTTTCCTATGCTATGTTCCCAGTGAACTCTCAATATTGGCATGACATGGCGATTAATGTTCACTCGCAGCGGAGTAGCATGAATCTCCCGAAATCTCAGTATTGAGACCTGCATGAAAACACTCGCGTAGGCTACACCACTCTCTGATAAAGAGATCAGCGTGTTCACACACTTTTTAAAAAGTTAACGCGATCAAACGCGTTTAAATTCCTTAAGGAAAATCTAGACTGTCCATATTAGTCTGAAAAAATGATCACGGGCACACAATTTGGCCACGCGATTCAATAAGCCTAGCCTACTCCTAGCGGAGCTAGGCGATCATCATGACGATCACCGACGGTCCCACTAACATCCCATCCGGTCGGAATCCATTTAGTTCAATCGCAACACCCTCAAATGTTAGCCAGAACATGGGTGATCGCTCTGTTGATAAATGAGCTCAAACGAGCTAAGACCGGCAAAAACGGTCTCAAATTCATCACATCCGCCCAACATAGCTAGCCTAGTTGGACGGTTTCGATTTTCCTTCGAACGATCAAAGAAGTGCTAGTGTATTCACCGCCGACCCAACTTCATCCCTAGTTTATCGACCTGCCCATGGCAAACCAAGAGCACGTTTTAACAGATTGCTTAAAGAAGGGTGAACGCCCTGTTGTTACATTAGCTCAAATTTTCTAAGACCGACCATAACGGTCTCAAAACTATCGCAACCGTCCAACTTAGCCAGCCAAGTTGGACGGCATAGATCGTGTTTTGAACGATCAAAAGGGTGCCGGTGTGTTCACCGGCAACTCACCTTAATCCTTAGCCGGTCGAACCTCACACGATAATTCATAAGCGCATCGAAACGATTGCCCAAAGTAGGGTGATCGCGCGTGTTTTAAAAACCCTAAATTGAATAAATGACATTCTGCAACTTCCGCAAATCAATCGTGTTCGTCCATCTTCGCCAGCTTAGTCGAACGACTTAGATCGGATTCTAAATGACCAACAGGGTGACGTTGTGATCATCGGGCACCCCTCTTCCGTGAGGAGCGATCGGCCAAGCCACGACTTGCTCATGTGGCCTCTGAACGATCACCCAAAAGAAGATGGTCGCGTTGTTTGCATAATCCAACGGCAGCCATCAACTGCCGCAAATCATCTCAGCCACTCAACTCGGCTAGCCAATTTAATCGGTCTAGATCTAACCTGGGCCGACTGATAGGATGTTAGATTGGCTACCAGCCGCCACTCTCTCATAGGGACTGACCGACCAATCCTCGGGATGTGCGCACAACTCCTACCAACTTCCTGAAAATGGTCGGACACGCTCTTTTAAGACGTTCAACTCGCGACTAATTTTGACGAACTCTAAAACAAGGATTGTAGGATCAGAATATCGCAACACCAACACCTCTGCGAAATTCATAAACGTTACGTAGCGAAGGCGTCGCATACGAATAAAATAAGTGACCCAATGGATGACGACAGCCAGAACACGAGAAAGGTGTGAAGACCTAGCGAGATCTAGGAGTGTCGCGAGATTATACATTTGTACACTTGCGACACTTCGCAAATCGTTCCCGAAAATAAAGGACAACTTAGCTGTTATCCATTATGTAATACCCTATATAAAGAGCCGAACATGCCTATTGGAGAGGGATATTTTTTCGAGTGTTGGGCAAGTCATTAAGAGAGAGAAAGTTTATAGTGATTGTATTTTCTTTAGCTCTTTTCCATTTTATCTTGTAAACATTTAAGAAATTAATCAATAAAAATTATAATTGTTCATCTTCAATGGTTTGATTGTGTGGATTCTTGTGAGGGGTGTAGTGTAGGATTTCCTGCAACTACAACGATGCTTCCTACACATCGAATGTTTTTCACACTAGCGGAAAATGCAAAAAAAAAAAGTCTGCCAAAAAAAGTCCTATTACCTCTAAAAGGACTGCTTTTGGGAGCCCCAACTCAGTAGTCTTATTTCCAGAAAAGACTGCTTCTGAGATTCGTTTAATTTTTAAAATTACGTCTTCCTTCATCAGTCTATCAATATATACTAATAGATATAGACGTTTTAATTTTATATTAAAGAACATAAAAGCTGGTCTGAATAATATTAGAATAGCCGATTAAATCCGAATCGCACTCTAACTGGTATATCTGACTGGAGTTATTTCAGAAAATCTGATTCATTTAAATCGTCTGACTTATTTCTGACTGAACCAACGATTAAAAACTAATTAAATTGAAGTTAGAAGCTCATCTCATAAACTAATCAAAACATTCACCATTGAATTCAAATCTGTAATTTGTTGTACAAACTTAATTCACATGTGAATTGAGCTGAGACTTGAGTCAAAACCCCAAAAAATTCTACACAATCACTGAATTCACACCAATTTTAAGTTCTTAAAGATTTATGTTCTTACAATTGGTGGAAACCAACCTACACACAATGAAATAAACTAAAACCAGCAAAAAGATGAACTGAGCGGCCCAAATGATCGGAATAGTATACCTGCATCAAAATAATTATGGGCATTAGAAGTTTAACAACAAAGTTCTGACACCATAGCATGAATGGTTCTAAAAAACAAGCAATTCTCTAACAACTAAGTTATGGTTAATCTTCCTCGCATAAATGAAACTCGAGTGATATGCAAATAATTTCAGACACTAATACATGTACATTCACAGCCAAATATAGCTGGCAATATCTAGGCTAAGCATAGACAAGAAAATTATGCCAAACCTGCCAATATGTTGTCATAGTTTTCATAACTCCACTGTAATGAACGCTAACAAAATGTTTATAGAAGAGACGTCAAACCTTATTAGAACGACCAGGTACTTAATAAAACCGACAACAATTGAGTATTAAGATTGATATAGATATTTTTACTCATTGGGAAGTGAAATAGCGTAGTTCTTAGCTGACCCTTGCTATTTTATAGCACCTCTCTGCCAAGGTAGTTAATATCGCATATCGGTATCGTATCGGTCGGGTCCTATACACCTATACAAGTGATAATATATGTTTTTACAGGAGATACATCATTTAATATATAATTTCAAATAATTATAAGACCATAGTAAAAAATAATAAGAATCGTAGACATATCTCAAATTTCCAAAATAGAAGGTGGTTTATTAGCTAACGTTGTGATTGTTATCTCATTATGCCGGTAAATCTTTTTTATTATCCTTCATATTTATCTTTTATATTTCTCTGCCTTGCAATCAAATATGGTTTCCATCTTATATCTTACCATATAGTCATTGATTTTATATTATAAATATATTAGGTATTTTGACCTTCTCCAATTGACATTGTACTTGTCTGTAAAGACTAGATGCATGTTGATGAAAAATTTATTCACGAAACTGATATTATCGGTGTACAAGTAAAACCGGTATATCGGTTCCACTTGCCTGTACAACCGATAATGTCATTTCGTCTTTGTATCGCCGATATTTTTGATATCGTATAGGTAGTTTCCGATATCCGATAAAAACCTGTAATATCGGCATGTACAACCGATATTGACTATCTTGCTCTCTGCAAACAGGACAAAATAACTACTCGATGACATGCAATGACCAGACCAAAAAAAACTGACCTGACTTGACCTTCACCTCATTCTCCTAGCTTTTAACTTTCATCCCTTGCAAACCCACTTTCCTGTACATTTTGGACAGTAGAGTACACATCAATGATCCAAAATAGTTTCTTAAGTACAAAGATACAAGATACTAAGATAATAACAAGAACATGTGAGACATAATAGTAAACTACATCATCCCTCAGTGATTTTAAAGCAAAGTTTTCATTTCAAGAGAGGATAGATAACTGGAATTTTAGTTTAGAAGCCAAATCAAAATAACTATTCATCCAATAAAACAGATAATATATTAATCATAGCAAAACTTTGCCCACAAACTGGAATAAGATACTACTAAATATAGTATTTTCCACGCCTCCCATCCATACAGAAATATAATATGGTCATTCGGTGGGCATACCTTCGGCCGAAGTTAAATCCATCATAAGGAAGTTGGGGCTGGGTCCCTCCACAATGGAACTCTGTTTGGGCAGCATCACCTGGAGGAGGCATTTCATCTTCCTCCTCCAACCAGTAAGTCTCAATAATTTTCACCGTCTTCTCATATATCTCAGTGTTGTCGTGACTCTGTAAGTTTTCAATCTTCTCCAATCCCTCTGCCTCATCAATCATATGAGCATACAAGTTCACACCATCAGTTTTCCAATGGTCTTCTCAGCCTCACCAACTTTCAGAATGTTCTCGAGACCTTCTAAACAGACAGTAACAATCCTAGCGTCAGGGCAGATTAAAAGATCGCACAGTGGTTTGATACATCCACGACGTACCTACCACATATTAAGATCCAAGATTAAAATAAACTCATCAAGTAAGAACTAAACCAGGGCAAAACCCTACTGAACCCAAGAAAAACAGAACGAATACGTACTTGATCTGCTCATGGGATCCCCCAGAAGTTGTATTTGAGATTGCCCAAGCAGATGGATTAGAGGGCCAATAATATCAGCAACTATCACAGACTACAAAAAATTGAAACGAAAGCATATCCCATTAGTGCAAATGTCAGAAAATGTAAGAGAATTTTGGTGCAAATGGAGTTCAAGGACAGAATAAAGTCCACCTAAAAAACATAATATATAATACTTGAATATGGTTTTTGGTGCAAGCTTCTTTCTTGATACTCTTTTTAAGGTTGTGTCCACAGGTTCATGAGGTAGGGAAGCGCTTGAAGTTCAATGATACACTAGATAGAGGACAAAACAAAACATAATCCAACATTACAAAAAAGGTTTAATTAATCATCACATTTCATAAGGATAGAGGTTAAACAAAGTCATTGATACCAGGGTCTGACGATCATCTTCAGTGATGATATTGCCAACCATGCGGAGGGCAGGAATGAGTACAGTAGGAGATGGATGACTGGAAAAGAAAATCTATCACAAATTACCATACACCTAGAAGTATCTAGAAACATAATACAGTAAGGTGATACTTACATCAATAACTCAACAAGTCGGCGGCAGGCACCAATAAGCATAAGACTTCATAACCCAAGGATCAGATATTTTAAATAAAACCAGTATCAGTAAGATATTAACTAAAAAAAATACTACGAGGCACTAACACTGAGACAAAAGGAGAAAGGACAGAGTAAGAATCATGTCAAGAGGCCGATAAAAAAAAAACATGATTTGAAATTGTAGGATTATAGGTCATGAATTTTATCAGCGTTTCAACTGGTTTCCAAAATGAGGTGAACCGAATTGAATACATTACTTTGACATGGAGAAGATATAAGAAGTAGTTACATAAAGTTCTACTCAGTGACAACTGGAGTATTGTCATCAATTGCTCCCATGTATCACAAACCCCTAATACACTGGAAAAACAAATTAAATTATGTATTAAAATATATATAAAGAATGCATAAGATATACTCTCTAATTATATCATGAGGATTGATGTGTTCATCAGTTAGCAAGTAACAACAGTGAAATTTTGAGATTACATAGCCATTCTGCAGGAATTATGCATTGAAGATATCTGAAAGTTATTCATACGAAGAGACGTTTTGAAATAAAGACACAATCATATAGTGAGCTTTCAAGCTTCATTTTGAAGTTTACGTAAATAAACAGTTCATATCCGAAATGCGCATTGCGAGAGGCTTCGCCATCCATAATAATAAAATGGAAACCTTAATTTCAGTTCTAAAGTTCTGAAACAGGAAGGGTCATTCTAATGCATGTATAAGTATGTCAGACACAGCTAATCAACGGACTCCGCTTCAAGTTATCCACATTGCATCACGCTGACTTTCCAACTATAATGAAAAATAAACTCTGAGAATGTTGTACCCCTATCAAAACCATGTGCATGACAAATTTGCTTACAACTATTTTATGAAAGATGAATTATACTGCAATTAATGTATCAAGTATACTTTGACAATATCGCTACCCTCACTTTACCCAAAGATGTCCTTGTGTCCAACTACTAATCCTAATCAATATATAGGTATCAATTCTTTCATCTAATAGTACTACTCTCATACACCATAACATTATTTCAATTCAAGTTGTATAATATGTCCAACCATGACAATAATAGTTCTGAATCCCAGCAGTAATCCAGTCCCCCCAATGATTTTCATACGAGAAAGTGGTAAAAAACAATTGAGTTGAAATCCTTACCAAGTCGTATTCCTGTCTTTGGATCAACGGCAACCGAACCAATAACTATCATATCTTGTCAAGCCCAACTGGCTTTCCATGCTTGGATAACCAAAGCTTCACCTGTAGTGCTAGGAGATAACATACTAGATTCCAGCACTTAGAAGAAACCTGTCCTCTGCAGTGGCCGTGGTGTCAATAGCTTCTTCTCACCTTATTAAACATCAAATAAACTACATACTCAGTTCAAATGCTTACCAGAAGAAGATGGAAACCATATTTGATTGCAAGGCAGAGAAATATAAAAGATAAATATGAAGGATAATAAAAAAGATTTACCGGCATAATGAGATAACAATCACAACGTTAGCTAATAAACCACCTTCTATTTTGGAAATTTAAGATATGTCTATGATTCTTATTATTTTTTACTATGGTCTTATAATTATTTGAAATTATATATTAAATGATGTATCGCCTGTAAAAACATATATTATCACTTGTATAGGTGTATAGGACCCGACCGATACGATACCGATATGCGATATTAACTACCTTGGCAGAGAGGTGCTATAAAATAGCAAGGGTCAGCTAAGAACTACGCTATTTCACTTCCCAATGAGTAAAAATATCTATATCAATCTTAATACTCTAAGTGCTGGAATCTAGTGCGGGAATGGCTTGCGAAATATCGCAAGCGAAAGGACAGCTTAGCTGTCATCCACTGTGTACTACCCTATATAAAGGGTTGAGTAAGTCTGTTGAAGGAGAGTTCTTTTTGAATTGTTAAGCAAGTCATTAGGAGAGAGAAAATATTTAGAGTGATTGTAATTCTACAACTCATTTCTATTTCATATTGTAAAGATTCAAGTATTCAATCAATAGGAATCATAATCATTCATCTTAAAATAACTTAATTGTGTATATTCTAGTGAGGGGTGTAGTGTAGGATTTCCTGCAACTACATAATGGCACTAGAAACAGGGACTGAGTAGAGATCAACCTTGTGAATTGAAAGAATCAGGAGTAACAAGAAAGAAATTTCGTATAATTTTTAACAACTTACTGAAATTGAGAAATGGCTAGAAGAAGGAATGCATCAGAACAACCAACAACTGTTAGAAGAAGCAGGAGATTAGCTGGAGAAAGGAGAAATGAAGTAGGAGAACCATCAAGAATAAACGCAAGAGATATAGAAGAAGGCCAAATTCAACCACCAATTCAACCAGCACCGAATAGAGTAATAGATTATGATAGGGTGAGTGTGCATACATGGAGATCAGATTCTATGAAAGAAAGAGAAGAAGTGCAACAATTGATAAATAATGGACAAGAGGAGAGAAATCGAGAAGAGATGGGAGAAACAATTCATGGAAATGAAGAAATCGCAGCATTAGAAGCATTGAGGCAAACAATACATGAAGAAAGGCGATTAGAAGCATAAGAACGTGCAAATTTAACAAGGCAAAACCATGAGTTAAGAATGGAAAATATGAGGTTGCAGAATAGAAGGTCGAGAAGTAATACCAGGTCAAGATCATGATCGGTTAGAGAAGATATGAGGAGAACATTACCTGTGGAAAATATTAATGAAGACACTCTAGAAAGAGAGCCAAATACCGGTGAAGGATGCTGCGAAAGAAGAGAAGTGGTGTGTATTCCAAGTCCTGAAATTCTACAGAATGGCCAAAATGACGGAAATCAAGAAAATAGGTAGCGTCAAGTGCAGAATAATCCAATTGGTGAAGAAAATCAGGAAGAAGGAAGAAGAATATTGCATGGGAGAGAAACACGAAGGAAACAAAAGGAGATTTAAGATGACATCGAAAAACATTATATTGAACAAGCACGTCTAGCTTGCGAAAGGGAAAGATTAAGAGTATAAATGGAAGAACGGGAATTGGAGGAAGTAATTCGGCAGAACAATCATGACAATCGAGAAAGAAGGCGCGAGCAAAATCGCAACAATGGAAATATCAATGAAGAATATGAAAGAATACAAAGGAGAACTGATAGACAACCAAGAAGAGAAAATGATAGATATAATGGTATGGGAATTCGTGAACGAGATGAAGGAGAAAATCGCAGAGAAAGAAGAGAAGAAAATGATGAACAAGAAAATCAAAGTAGACATGAACGCATAAGGAGAGAGGCAGAACTAAAAAGACCAATAAATCTGAATCCTGATGTAAATGAAAAAATCTTGAGAGAGTTGGCAGAGATGAGAGGAATGTTGAACAATAGAAGGGGAGGAGGAAGAAGACAATTGGATGAGGCCATCGAAGAGGCTGCGAAAACCCCCTTTACACTAGAGGTGCGTTAGGAGGAATACCCCAAAGTGCAATTTACCCGCATTAACCAAAGATTTTTGATGGAACAACTTGTGCAATACAACACATCAAAGCATATGTGAGATGTATGTTACAATGGGAAAATCATGATGCCATATTGTGCAAATATTTTGCATCAAGTTTAACAGAGAAGCACCGAAATGGTTTGAGGGTTTACCAAGAAACACAATCACATCATTCAACCATTTACAAGCTATATTCTTAGGGGCATATATAAGTAACAACTCCTCACGACCAGGAATTGAAGATGTATTTGGGCTGAAACAAAGAGTTGGCGAAAGTTTGAGACACTTAACTGTGAGATGGAAGACAATGTGTAGCGAAATGGCTGGACGAGTGGATGAAAGATATCTCATTCTATTATTCATAAACGCTATGTTCGCAACCAATTTGTTATATATTCAAATTTTTAGAGTTAAGAATACAATTACAATGACTGAGTTGCGAGAACTTCATGAGGAATATATTGCTCTAGAGGAAAGGCAAAATGAGATGGAATCATACCCAGTTGTGAATACAAATTCAAATGTCATAATGCAAGCTTATTACCCAAATTGATAAACACAAGAGCGAACACTTCGCAAGGGCAACAAGAAAGGATAATAGATGATGGACAGCCAAAGATAGTAGCTATGGGAAGCCGTGATCAGGAAGAATTTGAAAGGGAAAGGAACTACTACAACCGTGGCGGCAATAACAAAATTCAAATACTTGATCATCCGCAAGAAACTTATAGAGGTCGAAGGCGAATTATCATGGAGGGCAGCGAAGTCACGAGTAGTATGGGAGGAAATCAAAATGCCACCACTAAATACTAGTGTGGAAAAAATATGGGAAGCTATACTCTTGATGGAAAACATACCTGCAGCATGGAATATGGGGAATGAGCCGCCACCAGGTGATAGAAGTCACGAGTTCTGTTCTTACCACCGCTTTCATGGACACCTAACAAATGACTACAGAAATATAAAAAAAAATCATCCTCAGAATGATTGACCAAGGAAAGCTGAATCATTTTCTAAAAAGTGAAGAGAAGGTTCAACCGTTACCACCACCGCCAGAAATGCACAGGACAAACTCAGCAAAGGGGAAAGAAATATTCGTAATAGAAGTTGGAGCGAAAGCTAAAAATTTGTTTTGCAACTCCATTGTACATTCATACCGAACAATTGAAGATTTTCATGATAATGTTCTCAGTAGGGTTTTTGCGAGGGATGCCGATAATAGAGAAGTGATGAACATCGCGAAGACATCGCAGTTAAAAGAATGGCAAATGCAGATCATTTCGTTCACTGCAGAAGAGATTCCCGAAGGCAGAGAGACGCATGATAGCCCATTGGTCGTAAATTGGAAATTAATCCAAAACCCGTAGATGGCGAAGATGATGAAGCAGAAAACTCCCGGGGCAATCAATAGAATCTTAATTGATACGGGAGCTCAAGAAACATCCTTTTTTACCATACTTACAAAACTATGGGTGGGAAGATGAAGATTTGATACCTTCGACATATAAAATATATGGTTTCAATGGCACAAATGAATAAGCCTAAAGGAGAAGTTCATATGAGAATACCCTTTCAAGGATTATCAACTGAAGTTTTGTTCTGTGTAGTCGATGTGGAATCCCCTTATAATGCATTGATCGGACGGCCATGGTTGCATGAAATTCTAGGTGTAGCGTCGACTTATCATCAGTGTATAAAGTTTCCTCATCCTAGCGGTGTTGGAGTTATAAAGGGAGACTGGATGGAATGACAAAAATGCTATGAGATTGATGTGGAGAGTTGTGAGGAAAGAGCTGCAAAAAGGAAGGGCTGGAAGCAAAATATAAAAGATGAACAAAGAAGAGAAAGGTTGATGGTGGATACCATAGATACAAGAGGTGAAGATACATTGGGAAGCAAGTGCATGAAAACAGTTGAATATTATGATGGAAAGGAACCATTAAGAGGTTTGAATGATGCAGAGGCAGAGAGCAGCATGAGCAAAAAGTGTAAGAAATGAATAATCATTATTATCAAAATTAATGACAAAGGCATATCAAGAGTAGGAGGAAGAAATAATAATTGAAGAAGAAATGTGCGAGAATCTCGCCATCAAGAATGTATGAAAATTTGATTGAAGAATTGAAATGAGATTACAATAAACAAAGCAAGATTGTGCGATAGCTTCGCAAACAAAATAACAAGAGAAAACCAAAAATGAATGATTGAATGAATTAACAAAAATGAAAGAGTGAGTGAATGGGACGAACCTTTATGGCGTACACCCTAGTTCGCGAATGATATTTAACAAGAGGCAAATGTAAGACCTAAAGTGCGTCATATAAGGGGGTATCTCTTGACATGGCTCAGAGAAAAGGTTACACCGCCCCTGGAACCTGAGCCATGAAAATTTGGGGCCCATGAAAGCCTATCTGGGAGAGATACCTTGGATTTCCAACTATATATATAAGGTTATACCCTGGTTGGACGCTCGAGGGTCTCTTCCAAGGAGTCAGTGTATGCTCAAGGGGTCGAGGTACACGGTTGAGCCAAGAGTGCCTGGGACATTTGAAGTGTCTCGGCCATTCTTGGCAAGTCTTGGCACATGCTGCACTCGGCCCGAAGAAAACTTCACTTAGGGTGCAGTCTCGTAAACATAAGCCATATAGGTATAAGGGATAAGAGGCTGCGAAAACAACTGGTTGTTGTTAATACCGGATGGGAGGAGCTAGTCTTGTATGGCCGATGTACGCCTCCTTGAAGGGGCAACCAGGGAGATGATAAGGGCGGCACCCTCCATTAGGGAGCTGAAAAGTGTCAAAAGACGGCAATGTCATGGGGCTTTAAGTTCGCAAGAATTTTTAGGCCTGTCATATTGTCGCAACATAAACATCCTGCAAAGACAAAAATACTAAGAAACTGATAAGACAAGATCAATGGGTCGTTATATGAAAGTGTAACGACGTCCTTCGATTTTGTCACAAGACATCAATATCATGGGACTTTATGTTCGCAAGAATATTTAGACCTGTCATATTGATGCAAAATAAGGGGTGGCAAAATAAGACCTTTAACTAGGAAGGCAAAATAAGACCACACAAAAACAATGATAAGACAAGATCAATGGGTCATTACATGAAAGTGTAACGACGTCCTGCGATTTTGTCACAATGATGAATTTCAACATAAATAATGATAAGATAACACAAGAAATTGAGTAAGCAAACAAGCTTGCGAATACGACTATATTTCTTCATTTATTTGTGGAGAATCAGCAACAACAGTTGCGAAATTAAGAAGTATCATTACTTAAAGATTATCGACTTAATTTCTCTCATGTGAAAATAAATAACAGAGGCAAGTATGGGAATGATTAGAATAAAAACTTGTTATTTATTTTCATATGATATATTTACAGTAAGAGATTACAAAATGGAAGGTTAGAAGGATAAATATACAAGTATCACAAGAAGAGAAAGGAAAATGGAACAATCTAGCAACTTATTCTTCTTCATCAGATTCCTCTTCTTCGCTTACATCACTATCAGAAACATCTGAGCAAGGCATATTTTCAGGAATTTCATCGAGAAGACAAGGATATGAAGAAAGAGGAATGTTGTGGTCATTACAAACTGTTTCAATAGTTTGATTGCGAAAACGAACAGCATCATTATTGAAATTCGCCACAGTAGTTTGTAGTTGCTTCTTCAGCTTATAATATTTGTCATTACGAAGAGAGAAGTCTTTTGCAAGTTGTTATTTCTCAGATTCAAGTTCCTTGATTCTAGTTTGAAACCTCTTCTCGATTCTCGCGAACAAATGACAATGAGTTAGCAACTTAATAACAGCTTTCATAAAAAAGAGGCGGAAAAATAATGAAGAACAAGAACAACCTTCTCTCGTCGAAATCATATCTTTAACCAAGGCAAGATGCTCAAGATGAAGACCGACGCTAACACCTAAGTTATGTCCGCGTTATCTAGAACCTTCGCAGCCCAAGCGAATTCATCATCATTATTTATGACAAGAAGTGAACGAATTTGATTTTCTCGCTCATTAAGTATGGCATTTTGGCGAAGGATTCATCTCGTTCAATTTGGACTTCAAGAAGAGTTTTTTGTAATTTCTCTAATGCTTGAGCCCCTTGATTAGCAATGCGATCCTTATCATCTATAAGGCTGCTAATTTTCTTCCTTAGAATATTATTATTCTCCTGGGAGCTAAGATAAAAACGTTTAAATCGGTTGGCTAAACCTAAACTAGATCCATGTTCAATTTCTAAAAGATGAAATTTGGTTCGAAGTTCATTTAATGAGAGAGAATTAATCTTGTTTGAAGAACTACTTAAAGATTCATTGAGATGAGCGAGAAGAGCATCATCATCCATAGGTTCGGGGAATGAATGGAGAAGGATGGCTTCGTCGAAAAGATTATAAATGTCTGCGAAAATGATAAGTCAGGCAAAGAAAAATAAATGGCAAAGTATAAATGGAGAAAAGAGGAGGGTGTTATACCATAAAGTTGTTGATTAGCACTTTGAAGTGTAGATATTTTGTCCTTCTGGGAAGAAGACTCAACTTCCAACTGCTGAATTTTTCATCCTTCTTGCGAGATGTCGCAACTTCAATTTCTAGTTCTTTGATCTTCTCTTTAAGTTGAAGATTTTTCTTTTCAAGATTGTTGCGTCTTTTCTCGAGGTCTGAGGCAACAACAAAGGAAGCTCTCCCAGACTATAAAGAAAAGTAAAGAAATTGTTAAGATAAGGTTTATAATCGAAATCACAGAGAAATAAAGAAATATGAACATACCAAAGCACTGAGTGCATTTAAGAAACTGGGAGTCATTGTTCGGGAAACTCCGCGAAAAGAATCATTATCCACTAGCAGGGGGCATCGCAAATATTAGTGAGAGCTTCACAAGTAGCAGATAAATGATCATCTCCCAATCCTTGCATAGAATCAGAGAAGACACTAGACAATTGCGCCATAGCAGATGCGACCGAATGATTCTCCTTTGCAAAAGAAGTATCAACCTCATTTTCATCTTCGTCAGAATTCTCGCTAGTTTGGGAACTAGAATGTGAAGAGGGATGGATTTTCCGTTTTTTAGAAGATGGAGCAGAAGATTTATCCTTGCGAAGAGTGATTTTATTCTTGCCTTTAACCTTCGCAGCTTCGGGAATGTCAATTTCTTCAACGCCAACCTTCGCACACGAATGAAGATAAGAAACAGAGGCAACAATATTGTTAAAAATAACAAAAGAAAGTATTTCTTACTTCATCCGTGATTGATCGGAGTATCGCCAGAGTACTCGCCTTTGGATGTCTTTTATAACTCTTTCTCAATTTGATAATCTGAAAATTTTGCAAGCCTAGTAAATATAAGAGGAAGGAAATATCGTAAAGCAAACCTGAAATAGGAAATATACCTCTTTTGCCTTCTCGGGCCACTTAAATTCCCAAGGACGATAGTCTGCGAGATTCGCAGGGAGTATATGAGAACCTGCAATATAAAGTCCGCTCAAAAATAGAGGAACAACACACCACTTCTCATCTTTGGAGTACCGAGGAACATTATTTTTGCCCGAGTGCCAGTCAATATCTTGCATAAGCACTTATCACTGGGAATATTATCTTTTCTCTTCAATCGAGCACCCCAAAATGAGATTTATCATTTCTCATATTTATTACTTCATAATTTTCAAAAAAAGTTTTCTACGGTATACTTCTCAAATGACTATTTTTAAACTTGCGAATCTAGGATCTTTGACATCGTCGGATATAAAGATCCCTTACCAGCGCCACGGTTGGCGAATTCAAGCATTAGACGGATGCAATCACCGCTTAATTGATAAATAGCTCGCGAGAATTTCTCATGAGCAAGAATTTCATAGAATAAAGGCATTTCGGGATTGTAGAGAGGAATGGGAAGGCCTGCGAGGATTTGACCTAGCGAGATTATGATTTTCTGATCATCACACTGATGATCAGAAAACAACTTTGCAGAAAGTATAGGTGAAGATTCTTGATCAGGAATGGTTGATAGGATGAAGCCCTTCTCTTGTAAATTCTTTTGAGCTTCATTAAAAAGGGGTTTATATATACGACCAAGTGAAGCCATTTTTAGAGTATGGGAATGATTAGAGAATTGAAGATCAAGAGAAAGAAAGAAGGGAAGATTTACAGTAGCAGAAGCGTAGATTGCGGAGGAAGAGAGTTGAAGAAAAGTTGCAGAGGGAAAATAAAATAGAAGAAGAGAAGGGTGAGAAAACTATATATAGAGAGAAGAATTATCGAGAAAACAAATGCATTTAATGCGAGATGGGACATGAATGGTCAAGAATAAACGGTTGAAAGAGACGTGTCAAGAAAAGAGTGGAAGAAGAAACATCTGTAATAAATTCCGTGTAAAAGTACGGGAGTGAAACAGGGAAAGATGAGCAGTTGCGACATTTCAAAATGTTGGTTCTCATGACATTCTCTCCTTCGCAGAGAATACATGAGAAGAGGCAAGATGTAAGATCAGAATATCGCAATATCAATACTTCGTGAGATTAATAAATGACGACATTGCGAGGGAGTCGCAGGGAAGTAAAATAAATGACGCAATGAATGACGACAGCCAGAACACGAGGAAGATATGAAAATATGGCGAAGTTAAGAGTGTCGCGAGATTGTATACTTGTACGCTTGCGATATTTCGCAATCCATTCCCGAAAATAAAGGACAGCTTAGTTGTCATCCACTGTGTACTACCCTATATAAAGGGTTGAGTAAGTCTGTTGAAGGAGAGTTCTTTTTGAATTGTTAAGCAAGTCATTAGGAGAGAGAAAATCTTTAGAGTGATTGTAATTCTACAACTCATTTCTATTTCATATTGTAAAGATTCAAGTATTCAATCAATAGGAATCATAATCATTCATCTTAAAATGACTTAATTGTGTATATTCTAGTGAGGGGTGTAGTGTAGGATTTCCTGCAACTATAGTTGGAAATCGAACCTTCTTCTGTGGAGAATCATCAACAAACAACCTCATTGCAAACAGATCTAAACAACAAGCAACCCACACATCTTTCAAATTTGTCAAGGCTGTAAGCAATACTTAAAAATTAAGAAAACCCATTACTCAAAAGTCTAAATCAACCTTTACAAAAAACAAGAAAAATATCAAACGCAGACAAATCAACCGGAGAAAAGCAACAAAGAAAAAACCAATTAACATAACACTATTAACTTCAGCAATACCATGAGAATCATGAAATTAGTACCAATCTATGATGCAGTTAAATCCTTCTTTGTGAAGTGGCAGACGATTACCTCAACCTAAAAGACTCAAAAAACAAACAAAATAAACCATTAGTTAGGGTTAAAGATCAAAATAGAATCATAGTTATGTTCAAAATTGGATTTAGGGGTTTTGTTTTCTTACACTATATAAGAGAATAGATTTTTCTACCAATTTTGATGAGTTCTGGTGTCGAGAAAATTAGAAAAATGAAACACCTTCCTGCAAAAAAATGAGAGAGGATGGAGAGAAATTAAAAATCGTTAATAATACAAGGAAGAATTAAATCGATATTACCCCTGATGATTTCAGAAGAAAAACAACTAGATCTAGAGTTACAAAGTTTCCTTTTGATTTCTGCTGGAACATGGATTTTGAATTTGAAATAGAGGTTAGGATAATTCTATGATTTCTAAAAGCGAGTTTCAATCTGTGAAATGAGAAATAATGTTTCGTTGATTTTGAGTATGCGAAATGAATACACTGTTCTTCAAATTAAACAGGTGATAGTGATGAAAGAAAAGATAGGGTATGGTAATTTTGTTAAAGGGGATCTCGGGTCTATGAGGTGCATCTGAAGAGTGAGAAATAGTTAATCTAATAAAAATTCCGTTTGGGAATATGGGACCATAAAAACTAGCACTTTCCAATAATTACTGAACTACCCCCGAATATTAAGTCTCCCTTTGGTGCTCTTTTTGTTTTTATCCCCAAAAAGTCTACTATAGGAAGCATAATGCATAAAGAAAGCCATCGGAAGTCGTTTTTATAAATCCTAAACAGACTTAAAAAACTCATTTTCCACTAGTGTCAGCAGTTTGTTTAAAAGCGATGTTTCATTTGCATCAATCACAAACGATACTTTAAAAATATTTGACCTAAAAGCACTATGTGCTGCTTTTAGCGGCGAGTCTCATGACTTGACCCATTTACTCGAGACATCAAACACATCACAAATTGGGGGATGCTCACTGGGGTATTGGTCTGGCGGTTTACAATGTGCGGCGTGTAACGCACCCATTACGAGAACATGTCAGGGAAGAACGGACGGTTAACTTCAAATGAGATAGTGGGTGAAGGCGTGACCAGTTTCCCCTCATATAGGAAGCATGGTGATCACCACTTTTTACACAACTTCACTTCTCCATTGCCTAATCACCCCCACTTCCTACGAGATCAGGGTGTGCTCGAACATGACTTGTATAAATAGGATTTCAACCTATTTCGAAATGGACAACAAGTGTTATCAACACACCTAGCCAGAAACCATTTTCTGATACAAGTCATAAAACAACCACACCTTCATAATTCAATATTATGATCTCAAGCACCTTCTTCACTTCCTTCCCTAAGATCAACCCTTCTCCTTCACCTTGTGACCGAATTGAATCTGGAACGACCATTGCTTGGTTTAGGCCAGAGTATTACAGATTGATCTCTCGAATCTAAAAGTACTCCCGTGCAGTGCATTTGTTTAGGGTTTGAATTCGTTTCTCATCAGCACACCCAAATTTACCAAAAACCGCAGAATTAGTTTTTACCCCAAAATAACTAGCGACCACAGTGGGAGATTAATCTCTCGGTTGCATTTAAAGACTAGCGACCACAACTGGGCTTCCATGTATAAAGAACTTAGAATCTTTACTTTTGATGACTTCATGTGTAGATGGGAAAAATTTAAGGACAACATGTAATCCTGTCGCTCAACTATTGTTAACTCTTATACTTTGTAGTTTTCTTGTACTTTCTCAGCACTCTTGGAATGAATTTTGCTGTTTCGAAAAAAAAAAACAATGGAATAGACCTATATATATGTATGAGTGCAGTCTGTAATAGTCTAATAGACTTCCGTATCGATATTAACTTTGTTGTTTTTAGATTGAAATTTGTTTATTTGTAGGAAAACATAATGTAGAGCTATAGAATTCATGTAACAAGTTAATTAACAGACAGATACCGGAGAGAGAGTACATCTTGGTATGGATAACAGATACAAGTACAACCTTTAAAAAAAACAAATAGACTCCTTGTTACCTTGTTTCGTTTACTTGATGAAAAAATTTCCGGTGAAACTTGACCTTGATCCATTGATTGACTAGTATATGTTACCTACATAAATTCTAGTATATAGGCATTCTTCTTTGCCGATCAAAAAAATAAAAAACAACGGTATAACTTACAAAGTAGAACCTAATCCTCGGAGATATATGGCTAAGTGGCTAACATTCATACATTATTACTACATTATTTGAGAACAATTCAGCCAATCTTTTCATTCAAGGCAAGTCTGATGGTCACATATCAAGATCTCAAGAGTAGAATTTGTATTTCCTAAATTGATTACAGGGAGTTTGAAAATACAAGTAGCCTATTTTGGTAACACACAGGAAGTGTCGAACACTCAAAAGTGTTTTCTTTTTCCTATGTGAACCAAAAAGAATTTGTGAAAAATACTTGAATCCCCCTACTATATGGGTTCAACATATACAAGCCCCTCAAAGTGGATCCTCCACTATCAACTCCACACTTTCTATTTTTGATATTTCTAGGCCCAGAACTTTTATTTTTGGGGCCTGGTTTTGAATTATCCCGGATTGCTGACGTCAGCACTTTCATTAATAAAAGTAAAAATACCCAAAATAACCTCCGGTATTTATATTCGTTTATAACGAAAATGTAAATGTAAATCCAACTCGGGTTAGGTTTTAGCTCTCTATTCTCTTCTCTCGATTAGCTCTCGATTATAACAGTAGCAGAATTAAAGAACAAGAGGTCTTTAATCTACACGAATTGTTGATATCTTCTCCAGAAATTAGGTTGATTTCTTCTACATGAATTGTTGCATTGAAGAACAAGAGGTCGTTAATCTGTTGCTGTGTTGAAGACGAGACGAAGAACAAGGATTCATTGTTGCTTTTTCTCAATTTTTATTGATGTTATTCATTGGATTTATCACATTATAAATAGAGATATAGAAATCAACGTAGGTACGAATGATTCAACTGATTTTTGATCTAGTTTTCAATTCAACTGATTTTTGATTGTTACAATTGCGATCTAGTTTTTTCACATTTTTTATTTGGTTTTTGATACCGAGTATGTTTTTGTTGATGCTTACACAGGTTTGGTTGATACCGAGAAGAGGAATACTAAGAACATTGTTTCAGAAGTAAGAAAACAACAAATCTAGGTAATAATTTTTTTTTGTTTTTATTTCAGATCTGTTTTCAAATTTTTTTTGGAATTATTTGTTCTTCTTCCATGTCTGATCTGTTAATTTGATACTGAGAGTAGTATGAAGAAACAATTTTGTTTCAGTAGAACAAGTTCAGTTTGATTTGTTGGACATGTCTGTTTTTTTGTTACGGGATGTGTAACTTTAGGTTACACATATATATCCCGTTGTATTTTTAAGCATGTGTAAGGAAGATGCGGATGTTATTTAGTTGCAAAATGTGTAATTTTAGTTTACACACATATATCCTGTTTTGTATTTTAAGCATGTGTGAGGAAGATGCACATGTTTTTTAGTTGTAGCATGTGTAATTTTAGTTTACACATATGTATCCTGTTGTATTTTAAGCATGTGTAAGTTGAAGTTACATATATATGTCCTGTAACATGTTTATGTTTAAATAGGTATATCATTTGTATCTTTTACTCATATTTAGCTTGCCGCATAGAATATACTTCTCACGAGGGGGCAACGCCCCCGAGTGAATTGCGTTCGTTTTAAAATTTTGATATTGTTATTGTGTGTATTGATATTTTTTGGTTTTCATGGATTCCGTTAGTTGCGCTTTCTTTGTTAGTTGCATTGTTTGTTGTTCGCTACTTTTCGATTTTATTACCTGGCGTGTTAATACTGATATCGACTTGAAGAGTTTAAGGAACAAGTTTGCTTTGGGAATGGAAGCATTTTACTCCTCTTGGTATTACTTTCTTCTTTCGAGAAAGTGGGAAAGATTTCCGCTTGACCTTTGTGATTTTTCGTTGCAAGCTCTTATATCCATCACAAATAGTAAACAAAAGACCAGTGTTGATATTTTCTTGCAAAATGTTCCTCGTGTGGCCTCTTCCTCCAGCTCTAGGGCAGATTCTTCTATTTCTAGCGGGTCTAGTAGTATGTGTTCGTCCAGAAACAATCTTACTGTTGGAATGTATTTGGAAGATAAAAGCAAGCTCAAAACCTTTGTTATCGGATGGTTGGCCCAATGTTCTTGGTGAGATTGGTCATGTGTTTGTTGAAGGAGTTAAGCAAGTCAGGGTTGCTTACACCAAGTATCGTCTTCGCACACTGGTTTCAAAATGATTGTAACTCACAATGAGCGTTCTAGGTTAACGGCTAAGTGTGAAGATGAAAAATGCGGCTGGAAATTCCATGCAGCTTCTATTGATGAGAGGAACGAAATGTTTCAGGTAGGTTTTCATTGGTTAAATGTCATCTAATGCTTAGCACATGTTATGTGTTGTTACGGTATGTGTAACTTTGGTTTACACATGATGTTTTTTGCACCATATTGTTTTTTGGTTTGAATTTTTTATATTTTGTATTAACATCTCCAGTCAGTCTTATAACCCCGAGCACATTTGTAGTCTGGTGGGGCGCAACTTGAACCAAACATACTCCACCAAACTTCTCGTCTAGTTTGATTGAGGAAGAAGTTCGCAAAAATCCTCACAAGAAGCCCAACCAAATTGCTGCGATTTCCAGACCAATTATGGGATTAACATGGAGTACTATCGGGCATATAATGCTAGGGAAAAGGTTTATGAGACGATTTATGGCGACGATGTCAAGTCCTACTCGCATTTGGTATGGTATATTAATGCTATAAGGAAACCAACCCTGGTAGCGTGATAAAGTTTGAACGTGAAAATAAAACAGGTTCAACGGATTTTCATCGCATTTGCTTTGCATGCATCAAAGGGTACCGGTTTTGTCGTGCAATGGTATACTTGGATACTACTTTCCTTACTTGGTACATTCAAAGGTTGCTTGATGGCAGCTCATCGGGATCAATGGTGGTAAAGGTATGTTTTTTTTTTTTTTTTTTTTTAACAACTTCAATTGACAAATAACCGAGTGTTACACATGTGTAACTCTCGGTTACACATTACTTTACCCGAGTGTGTAACTAAGAAAATATCATCTCAGTAGCCCTTAAGTTACACATTTGTTTTAGCATGTGTAACTTGTATTTACACATTGTTTCTGTTTGTGTGAAACTTATTATTCTTCGATTATGCACAATTTTTTTTTTGTAGGATTTTTCCCCCTTGCTTTTGCACTAGTCGATTCTGAGACTATTGACAACTCGGGAGTGGTTTTTGAGGAATTTGATCAAGTTGTTGGTGATGGGAGGCCAATCACCTTTCTTTCGGATCGCCATGAAGGACTCTTGCGGGTGTTCCACTTGTCTATCCGTAGATGGGTTCCACAGCCTTCTGCTACTATCATTTGACGAAAAATATACCCATCACCTGCAAATGGATCCTAGGTATTCGCTTGTGATGGACCATTTCCGAGAGGCGACATACTCACTCTCACCGAAAACCATGCGAAAGCCATACTGAGAAGATTAGAGACTTGAACCGCAATTGGGTGGCTGATTACATCGAGACCATACCACCCGAATCATATGCGAATGCCTATTTCAAAAGTTGTCGTTATGGACGAACATCTAGTACTCTAGCAGAAATCGGTCAATAGTCAAGTTCTGGTTCACAAGAAGATGCCCGCATCTGCTCTTCTTGATCAGGAGTTAATTAAGTGTGTGTGTGTGTTTTGTTGTTTTTCATCTTTTTATTTCATGTTTTGTCACTTTATGTATTCATCATTTTTTTTCCTTTTCGATTAGGAGGAAAATAATGTGTTTGATGGCGAGCGTCGTGAAATTGGTGCTAATATGATGACTCCATTAACCCCTGAGTATGAAGAAAAGCTTGTGGCTCTTCAAGATGAAGGTTTGGCTTGGGAAGTATTGGTTGCTAGTCCTACCGTGTTTGAAGTTATTAGCGAAAGGTCTCACATGGTGGACCTTGAACACGAGACTTGCACCCGTCAAAGGTTTGGTTTCTTATGCTTTTTCTTCTCTCTCGTATGTTCTTTTTCTCCTTTTAAGATTAGATATATGCAAGTGTAAATACTAGTTACACATATATTTTGCAAGTGTAACTTAAAGATACACATCCTGTATATGCACCTGTAACTATCTAATTTTGAGTGTTTTATGATTTGTATGTGCAACTAACTGATTTTTTGTTTGTTTTTGTTTTTTTCAAGGTGGCGCGTATATGGTTTTCCTTGTGCTCATGCTCTTGCAGCCATACGGAAGATTAAACGTGAGGCTATTGATTTCATTTCACCATATTTTACAAGCGACTATTTTAGGAAGACTTATATGCATGCCATCCAAATTGATTCCCAACTACAACAGGCCTGTTGAATATCATCCGGATAACACCGTCATCCCGCCTACCGTGAAGAAGCCACCAGGTAGACCCCTAGGAAAGAGGATTATAAGTAAACGTGAGAAAAAGGTGAAGAGAAAAGTTCGTTGCAAGAATCGCAAGGAAACAGTCACAACAAGGCAGGGTTGCGGGAATCCTCGGAAGTTCACACCTCACTAGATTGAACCTACCAAAGTTCATTTCTGCAAGTAATGATTTTATGTGTGGATTCTTTTTTTTGTCTTGGATTGTTTCTTTTTTAGTTTTCTTCATTTCGGTTCGCATGGACCAAACGTTTTTATTTTTCTACAACGTTGATTATGTGCAAGGATCTATTCATTCAGATTTTATTTTTTGTCGATTAACGGTTGAAATGCGCTTTATTCTATTTTTTGATTTATTGTGTATGTCTGATCGGTGGTCAAATGCTTGTGTAACTTCGATCGGATGTGTAACCGTGAAGTTACATCATTGTTAATGCATGTGTAACATTAGCTTACACATGATAAATGCTGGTGTAACTTTATTTTATTTTGATTTATTGGGCAAGTCCGATCAATGGCTTGTGTAACTTCAGTTTACACTCAAATATATGGATGTGTAACCAGAAGTTACACTGCTGTGAATGCATGTGTAATATTAGGTTACACATGATAAATGCATATGTAACCTCAGGTTACACCTAAAGCATCATGTTAAGATGTGTAGTTACTTACCCTGTTGCATACTTTATGAAACCTGTACACACACAAAAAAGTTCTAACAAGATAAAAGTTTTTAATTCAAAGAATTTCAATCCAAAAATATTTTCAAAACCAAGAACTGCTAAAATCTACTAACCGATGAAATTTAAAAGTTTCTAACAACATATTTTCCAAGTCTAACATCTGCTTTGTGGCTAACAACATATTTGCTAGTATAGATTTTTTCTAATCCTAATGACTGCTTTTACGCATCTCTGAATGGATCCGAAAGAATCTTGTATAGCATGCTTCCTCTCATGCGGTTGAGCTTGTCATCCACCATAGCATCATACTTGAGGTTAATTTTTTGTCAAGTGGTTTATTCTTCATCCCGATCTTCATGTAAGCGCATACACATGGAAGACAATCAGAATTGTAACTTGTGGGGCGAAGCCAAATACTTGGTCTTTTCATTCATCCCAAGAGCATAAGGACACAAGAGTCTCGGTTACGTAGTAATTGCAAATGCATATTTCTTGGCTTGAACAAGGTGTTCACTCTTGAGTTCCTTAACGTTTGATGAGTTCATGTAGGACCAAGCATTAGAGATGTTCAACTCATACTCCAGCAGTGTGTAGTGTGTGTTGTTGTTGCACATTGGGGCGAAAAGTCCTGATCATCGTTCTTGTACTTGACATACTCCTTCGCAAGCTTTGGAATCCAAAATTTCTTGAATTCTCCGTAATCGTTCAAGTACGTGATCTCGCAAAACCATTTGGAATGTCAAACTCACATTTTTAATCAAAAGTTTTACAAATGAACAAGTGATTATGTAAACGAAGTTACACATAGGGGCTTGGGTTTTTCACTAGAAAAATAAGAATGTGTAACTTCAGATTACACATTATAAATGTTTGTGTAACTTCGATTACACATTATAACCGCATTTGTAACTTCAGTTACACATTATAACTGTTTTTCCGACATAAAAAAAATCATAATCTTACAACACACACTACACATTATAAATGCAATAAGATTTCAAATGTATCGAAGTACTTACGTATGCTTGTGGCGACAGGAATATCGCTTTGTCATACTTGTTTGTTAGAGTTCATCTTTGTCCTCAATCTGCTGATGTAGAAGTCGATGAATTCGACTCCAAGAAGGATTCTTTCTTGGTAAGTCAGTAGCATTAGTTCTCCGGATATATTAAACAGTGGGTACCATTTTCGTCGCGTTCAATCCAAGTAATGTCTCTCGCATTACAAAGAAGTAAACTATTATTAATCAACATAACGAGAATCAAGTAGTAATATACAACAATCAATAACGAATCAAGCCTACTTGGAGTCAAGCTACTTACGTTTTCGGATGAGTATGGAAATATTCAAGCACTTTCTCCTTTTTCTCGCCTTCCAGGCCTTTCGATAACTTCGAACCTTTCACATCCTTTCTCATTGTTCCGTCATCTTCTTCAAAGAACCTCATACATTCTTTCTTCTTCTCGCTCCTGGAACTGCGTCCATTCTTTCTTTTTCCACTTCAAACTGTGGTCATTCTTTCTTCATTAACACTCTTCTTAATCTTCTTCGTCCTCTTTTCATACTGCTTCAGATCTTGTGTTGGAATTTTTCTATTCCTCAGCACACGTTGTTGTATGAATGCTGGTTGGTTTTCTCTTATTGTATTCGCAACTTTCTTCAGCAACTCTCCTACGGGTAGTGGAGTTTTATCTATTCCAAGGCTAAAAAAGTTCCCTTGTGTTGTAGCTGCGCAAAAAAAAATAGGCAAAATCTCAGTAAATTAGCACATGTATGTAATTTAAAGTTACACAAGCCAAAATAATAATGTACTGTGTGTAACCTCAAGATGCACATGCTTTTTACAATGTGTAACTTGAAGTTACACTTCCATTACAAACAAAACAAGCCAAAATAATAATGTAATGTATGTAACCACAAGCTACACATGCCTTTTGCAATGTGTAACTTGAAGTTACACTTCCATTACAAACAAAACATAAAGGAAAAATAAAACGGAAGAGTGGTTACCACTTGAGCTAGGTTCTGCATTCTCCATCACTGCAGGTCCAGGTTCACTTTTGTTAATGTCACCGACAATCTCATCAAGCATTTTACTCACTTCAAAGATCCGTCATATCGGTAGGGTTAGCTCCTAGTTGCACCAACATGTAGGTCTGAGCATTGTCAGGCTGTGTTTGCGGTGTTGTAGCAGTTATCACCATGGAGTCCTCAAACTGTGTTGAAGCAAAACTATCGTCAATAGTTTCTGATGTTGGCTGAGTTGGAGCAGTCAGAACCAAACCGTCACCAACAGTTGCAGGTGTCTCTTCAATGACATTTGCATCATCACCTATGGCTTTCTCACGCGGCTCAACCACAACACCACCTTCTGCATCTTTCTTTTGTGCCTCATCAGCAGCATGCGTCTCTTCATCAGCTTTCTTCTGCGCCTCATCAACAACACCTGCAGTAGTGCGCTTTTTCTTACTAGCGGGCTTCTTCTTTTGATGAGCCTTGCGCCCCTCTGCAGAAGTTTGAGCTTGCAGAATTTTTGGCGTATTTCCAGCTGCCAGGCTCATACATGGAACTGCACAAGCATTGAAATGAGAATTAGGATGATGATTATGATGTTAAATTTTTTTTAATAAAATTTCAAGAAGAATATATCATGTGTGATTGATCAAGCTTCGATAACTAGCATGTGTAACTTCATGTTACACATGAGTATGGCATGGATACCTAGTGTAACATGCAGTTACACATGCATCTAACTAGTGTAACCAGAAGTTTCACATGCATATAGCATGTGTAACTAGGGATTACACATCCATATGATTAGTTTACTCAACAATAATCAAGTGTAATCAAGTTAAACAAGCATATTAAAACTGAAAAACTAAAATATGAACCTAAAAATGTTCAAAGACCTTAGTGTCAACTAATTGGGTACCTCTATCAAGTTAAAGAAGCATATTAAAAATTTACAACTACTTACATTCTTCATGGAAGGATTTTTCCGTGTCATCTTTCTCTTTCTCTTGCTCAGTCTCTTTCTCGGATTCTTCTTCTTCATGTTCACTACTTCCATGCTCAGTAGTTCCATCTCCTTGTTGATCAGTTGCTCCATGTAGTAACTCTACTTCTTCATGCTCAGTAGCTCCACGATCGCACCTCCATGTCCAAAGATCTTCATGTTGCATAAACTCTTCCGGGTCACTTTGTAAGGATCAATACCCATTGCTTGCATAATTTGGCAACTAAAATTGTGAATCTTGAATTCTGCTGTTCCTGAAAGGTCCGCTTCTGATATTCCTTCTCTTGCAATTGCATACACTGCTTTAAACATTGCTTGGTTTGCTTGCGTTGCTCTTTCAGGTTGTCCATTCTCAATGGTTTGCGCTTTTCACCCGACTTTGCGGTCGTCCTTGCTGGGTACCACGGTTGATATACCTAGTCTGCTTCTCAAGTCAGTGAAAACTCAGCCACAAAGCTAGGAGTTGGCTGCAATTAACGAGATGGAGAGGTTAAAAAGAGATAGCAAAAACAGTTGAACATTCTAAATGTACAAATTTTCAGTTGTATGTGTAACTTAAAGTTACATAAGAACATTTTATATGTGTAACCTATAGTTACACATATAAATTGAATTCACTGGTGTTATGTTTGCATGTGTAACTACACAAGCACATTTAAATGTGTAACTTATAGCTACACATGACAATTCTGATTACATCAAAGTTTTATCTAAATTATATTGATATTACCATAAATTTACAAAACATAAACCAACTAACACTTACCGAAAACTCTGTCATGTCTGTTATAGAAATGTAATCCGAAATCTGGTATAGATCCCACCTTCCAACCCGCGGGATATCTTCTTCGTGGTTTGCAACTTTCGGGATTGAGCCTTCGGTGCATGTTCAAAGAAACAATATCTGCAACATATATAAATTTTAATTAGTCAAGCAAATAATATTAAAATAAAATATCCTGAACATAACACTAAAAGTGCTGGAATAGAAATTACACACAAGCTTTACCAGTAAGTACTGCACACAAGCCTTCACATTTGCCAAGCAATTAATATTATCATGAATTTCTTCAAACAAGTGCTCGTGTATTAAGTCAAAGCCAAGACACCTTGAGCACCGTCTCATATGTTTCAACGACACTAAGATATTTCACATTCACTCCATTAGCATTTATGTCTCCAAAAAATAATACACAAAGAAAGATAAAAACCTATCAAACAAACTAGATCCTTATCATCAATTTTCTTTCTTCGCCCACTTTTTCTCCTTTTGGTCATAAGTTGTTTTATCTTCTCTAAAATTTTTGTCTTAGTCACCGTTGTCTCGATGTGTTGTAGACTTAATATCGGTGAAGAACTTGCTGTACAAAACATTGTCAGTCAAATCCTTATGAGAAAAGTTCTTTAATAGCTTTTGACCCTTTCTACTTCCAATCCTTTGCATGTAAAATAAACCAGCAAGCTTTGCCGGTGTAGACTCTATAAACTTATCATCACCAAACTTGAAAGAACAAGGTGTGTCACAATCCATATCAAAGCAGTTCAAAAGCTTCAATACGCCGCTTTTGTTGGTAGGATTTGTTTTGTTGTACTTGGTACAGGCTGCATCATACTCATCGTAATACATCATTACGAGCTTACCGTAAGCAACTCTTAAAAGATATCTCTCGAGCCCCAATCGACCAATCCTATAGGTTTTATCACCTTTACCAAATCCTTAATTGCATTCAAGGATTGCCTTTATTTTCTCAGTACACATCACACACAAAAAATAGCATGAGTCAAGTATTTTACGTACTTAATAAATACACTCCTTTATAACCGCAAAATCAAATTCATGTCATAAACTATGTGTATTTTCCAAGTACACAAACCGAATCATTCTATTATGTGTTGTGTAACCTCAATTTACACATGCATAAGAATCTGTATTTCTTTGTGTGTAACTATAAGTTAATCGAGACCACAAGGCAAGTCACAGGTGAGATTTTGAATGTGTAGCTTGTAGTTACACAGTCAATTGGAAAGTTAGTGTTGATATTTTCAATGTGTAAATTATAGTTACACATACACAGTCAATCAATATATAACCCATTGTAGAGTCATTGGTGAGATTGTTTAAAGTGTAACTTATAGTTACACATGCCCTTAGCAAGTCAGTGGTGAGATTTTCCATGTGTAACCTATAGTTACAAATCTAGGCTCATTTCTATAAGATTTTTAATGTGTAACTATAAGTTACACAATCAATATACAAACCATACTCTATTTCTATAAGATTTTTAATGTGTAACTCTTATTTACATACTCTCTATTTCTATGAAAATTTACAAGCATATCATGAGATCAAATTTAGTTCATGACATCATCACAAGCAAAATTCAGAAGTTAATCAAATTTAGTTCATGACGAGATTTTCCATGTGTAACTTATAGTTACACAGTCAATTGGCAAGTTAGTGTTGAGATTTTTAATGTGTAAATTATAGTTACACATCAAAATATGAGATTCCAAATGTGTAAATTATAGTTACACAGCTCAGAGGCGACATCTTGAATGTGTAACTCACAAGTAATATATGCTCATTTGTATGTGTAACTTCAAGTTACACACTCAATATACATACCACAATACAAATCGGTGGTTAGATTTTGAATGTGTAACTTCAAGTTACACAAGGCCTTGTTTGTATAGTTAAACATTCAAAGGCATTTTCACTAGCATGATATCACAACAACACGTATACTCAAATAATTTCACATCTAAGTACCTCTTAAAGCATCTGCTTCAGGGGGATTCCTTCTTCCTTGCGCCATTTTAGTTCACAAATGTAAATTGAATCAATCATAGCTTTAACAAGAAGAAAACATCAATTTGCGGTAGTCCTAAACTCCTAAACATGAGATTCAAATGATACATCAACAAAATCATCAAGTAAACCTAACCCCTAAAACCGAGAGGAAAAGTAGAAGATCCAAAACAGATTCAAACCTCTCGTTCGTCTTCTTCTCCTTTCTTCGTATTCTTCTTCTTTCTTCGTCTTCTTCTTCTTTATTCGTCTTTGAATTAACATATCAAAAACAAATCAAATACAGATCAAAAACAGTTGACATCGTGATTCATCAAAACAGATCAAAACTAACAGATTCAAATCAAAACATACCTAGTGATTCATCGTCGGAGTATTTCATCAACAAGAATCATTAACAACGGCGATTTAGTTTTTGAATCTCAAACTGAAATCAAACTTAAACCAAACTGCTTTGATTAGCGATTCATTAGCGATTCAAGAGATGATGAATAGTTTTTGATCTCGAACCGATTTAGGAAGATTTCTTGATTTTTAGGTTTTTTTTGATCTCGAACTGTTTTCAGTGAGTGAGATTTGTTTTCTCTCTCCTGGTAAATGAAATAATGGCTTCTGAACGAGAGAAAGGTAGGTGATGTTTATTATACTCGAGGCTAATTTAGTCTTTTCGCTTTCATTAATTTTTTTTTTTTAATTATGGGCCTGTTTTTAAAACTCTTTTAACTAGGGGCCTCATATTATGGGTTATACATGGGTGGGGCCTTAGCCTAATTTTCTCAAAGAATTTTGTGTCGGGCTTCTGAAAATTACTTGAATAGCACATCGCAAAACGGCTTGCTCTACACGAGGACTTATATAACCAGATTATAGCGCACATGGGCCAAAATGTTTTAATTTAAGTTATTATTACATTTCCTTATCTCTATCGAGTAAAATGAATTTAGAAATGATTACTGATGACAACAATTCAAAATGTGCGATTTACTAGTACGTAGGAACTCTGTTTATAATTTAAAAATCAAAACTCATGTATTGTGAGCTATACGTTGCTGTCAACAGTCGACCCACCACATACAAAATGTGCCATGAATTAGGTTGTGTAATTAACCGTTCACGGATGACGACAAAAAATTTAAACATACAAAAATCTGTTTTCTTGAGCTGCAGCCTGCATTAATTAATCTCCTTGGTCCGTCGGAGAAATTCTAATTTTTCTTAGAAAATAATTAAAAGTAGAAAGCACATATGTGATCCAATCGGATCAGGCCATCAATTTGTGTGAGAATTATTGATTTATGAGTAGAAACAGACATAATATGAACAGCAGAACAGGAAAAGAAAAAAATTACAAGACAACTAATGTATTCACATGTTGAAATTGAAGTGTTTAAGCTCTGTCGACTGAGGTATAAAACCAACTCTATGGATTTGACAAACTCTTCAAAATCTTCAATCATTTTTTAAGGTATGAGTTCATTGTCCTACTCATGCTACTGCTTTTAAGACCTACTAACATTGACTTACACAGTAGCTCTTTTGTTCTCTCATAATAGTCAGTCATCAACAATGGAGAACTCGTCCACTCAATGCTTATCAGACATGGTATTTATCTTTTATTACTCTTAGTTCATATGGCTCGCTCTTTTTAGTCGTCTCTAAGATCGACCATTTTTATTTTTGATTCTGTGTAGGGAATGGAGGATCTAATATTTATCAACCAATATTCATATATGAACACCATAGATGAATTCAGTGCACAACAAATAGCAGCTGCACTTGGAGAAGATTTCACTAGACAATCTTTTTCCTCTAACCGGAGCTTTTCAACTTATCCAGCATTTATGGAAACTCACCAGAGATCTGCAAATCAACTCAAAACTACTGATAGTTGGAACTCATGTAGGAGTACTGCCGCCGATCACAATAATCAGCACATATCGGCTCCTCCGGAGTCTTCTTCTCCATCCAACTTGATTTCTTTCGATAAGAATGGTCAGAGATCGCCAATAACTCCTCATCAGGCGTCCCAGCTCTGTGGAAATGTAGGTGGTCCTGTCAACCCTAAAGAAGAGGCAGTGGTTCTTTCAGATGGAAACAAAAGCACGATGGACCCATCTGATGTTTCTTACATGAACGTGAACTCTGCATCCGAACAGCAAGGACAAAAGAAGACTAGGACTGCTGCTGCGGAAGATAATGAAAAGTCTTGTGCTAATAAAGATCATGTAATGGCTGAGAGGAAGAGAAGAGAGAAGCTTAACCAGAGGTTTATAGCTTTATCTGCTGTAGTTCCAGGCCTAAAAAAGGTACTCTAGCTTTTAGTACACTCAAAGTTAGCAATTCACGCACATGATGTGTAATTTCCTTCAGTCGTTCATCTATGTACGTCTTATCTCGCAGATGGA
Organism: Papaver armeniacum; assembly: GCA_023531295.1. NCBI lineage: Eukaryota > Viridiplantae > Streptophyta > Magnoliopsida > Ranunculales > Papaveraceae > Papaver > Papaver armeniacum. The sequence continues at coordinate 104,965 of JAJJWW010010095.1, read as the reverse complement.
CAAAGCTTCAGTTATTGGGGATGCTATAAAGTACATAAAACAGCTTCAAGAAAAAGTGAAACTACTTGAGGAGCAAACTACAAAGAAAACAGTAGAATCAGTAATCTTTATGAAGAAAACTCAAATTCTTGCTGATGATATTGACTCATCTTCATCGAGTGAAAATTCTGTCGCTGGATCCACTTATGGTGAACCATTACCTGAGATTGAAGCAAGTGCTTCGCACAAGAATGTTTTGATAAGAATTCACTGTGAAAAACGTAACGGAGTGTTTGCTAAAATACTTTCACAGATTGAGAAACTTCATCTTTCTATTATCAGTTCAAATGCCGTCCCATTTGATGATTCATCTCTTGCTATAACCATAACGGCACAGGTTTCTATTCTTTAATATTTTAGATACAGCTTAATATGTATGTTAGTGCAGAGTTGCAACCATATGGTTCATGAGTCATGACCTTATTAAAATACAGTCTTATTTTTTGCAGATGAATGCTGAATATTGCATGACAGTGACGGATCTTGTTAAGAGTCTGCGTTCAGTTGTTTAAGGGATCAAGCGAAAATAATGAATCCCACTCGAGTTTAGTTCATGTTCATGTCGCCGTTACATAGAAGAAGCTCATCACTACTTTTTTGGCTTTCTGACATGTTGGCACATATAGCATTATCGTCAAGAGGCTAGCTAGCCTTTCATGCTATAATTACTAGATCCTTCACTCCCGTTTTCTTAGCTCATATAGGCAGTAACCACCATCCACCAACATATGTAAGGTGGTCAGATGGTGCTTCTTATCTGTCAAGTCAACCATGTTGCATCACCCTGGCTCCTGTTCTTAAAACAATACTTAACTAATGGCTTCTTAAAGCATCTTTTTGTGTGAGTTTCAAATCATCGGATTCTTCAAACAATCTCTCTCTAGTCTCTGGTGTGACAACGTAGCGTTAGTTTTAGATGCTTGCTAGTTTATCTGTTATTGATGTTAAGTGGAGTTTGCTTTGTAATTAAATGTGATAATTTTGATGGTTCTATAATAAAAGAAAGGGCTGAATACTTGTTGATGAATGTTAATTTGGTACTATATGTAACAGTATAAGTATTAACAATATATAATTATCTTCCTTAGAACCTGCTTAGTGTCCTATAAATTTTTTACAATGTCCATCAAAGTTGTAGCTGTAGCTGTAGCTGCTTGATAAGTCCAAAATTTACGGGTCCACCAAACAGAGATCGGAGATACAGAGAGTCAGAGAGAGATGACTCATGTAATGTGTTTACATGTTTCAAATTAAGGAAATATTGCAAAATGGTCATATCATTAGTACCCGATTCACAAAACCATCCTACTGGTACAAACTATTAAAAAACTGGTTACATTTTCGTCAAAAAAAAAAATAGTTTAATGATGACTCACACTTATATATGTTAACCAAATTATCCATGTGTCCTTCCTACTTATCCCTCCATACACAATTTTAAATTTTGCCTTCATTATAATTGTTTTGATGCTGGTGCTATTTGTAGGTGGTGGTGCCGCCACTTACACACCGTTACACCGCATTCAGGTTCGTTACACCGTATTCACCCAATGGGTTCACCGCTTCCCTGAGGTTTAGTGAAGATTCTTAAGCTTCCACCACCACCACCACCGCTTCATCGCCACCACTTCAACAAATTAGTTAAATGGGAAGGGTATATTGAAGGAGGGTATTTTAGGAAAAGATAACACCGTTTTATTCAAAAGTGTTAAATCGGATGAAAGCATGACTGTTTTGTGAACGATTTACAAAAGTGTGACCATTTGTGACCCAATTACAAAGAGTGTATGACAATTCTGTAAATGACCCTAAAATTAATTAGGGATAATTAATACTTCCAAGAGTTTGATTAAGGACAAACAAAAGCATAATCATGGTCCCCACGAAATTAAAGATTGTGATCTTTGATCCTTTTGCCCGGAGTAATATATATTGGCATATTGATACTTGGCTTTTGTTAACTTGATAGTGTAGTTTAAAGTCTTCGTGAACTGGAATTTTTGCAATTAAAATGAACAAACTAAGATTATCGCATTTCTAGAAGAAATGAAGTTTTATAAAGATTTTGTCACATTGTTTTCACTTTTCACCCCTTATCTTGCTAATATAATATAATAATATATAAGAAAGTAATATACTTGTGTTAAATTCAAACTAACCACGCCTAGCTCATTCTTTTGAAATCTTGACAATTTCACGATTAGAGTATTGGATAGAATATATTTAAACCGATGTGGACATGCATCACATTATTACTACAGACAATTGAACATTCATAGGGTTGTAACTCCACCTGCGCACCGTGTAAGCATATGGATTTCTCTAAATCCGAAAGCATCATAATGGAAGCTTCGGATGATGACTAAATGAAGCCACCATTGACGATGGCGTGACAAGCCGAGGACACCAATAATGATGATGTGGCACAGACGGGCTGCCCTGTAGAGATGATTAGTGATTTCCTAAATAACCCCAACTATAATAGAACACGTGTACGGCTAATGACAGAAGACTAACTAGAAAAGGTATCAGGGTGCACGTGTACGGTATTTCCATATCAGACTTTGCCTATAAAAGCAGAGCAATCCTCCAGAAAGAGGCAGATTAGTCTCCTCATAACCTTATAATAATAATAATAATAATAGGGTGTTTACATTTGGCGACTTCACTGGGGACTAATCCTCAATACCACTACGAAAAACAAAACTGATGGAGTCATTGGTTACTGGAAATCTCAACATCACGAGATCGGATTTGGCAACTAAGAACACGGAAGGACCAATGTCAGCCTCGGGACCCAATGAAATACAAAATCAACCGGTAAACCCCGAATTCGGAATGCCATTAACAAAAGACTCGGGAGGACAGCGTCAAAACCTACTAATAAGAGTAAACCAATCGAGTGTACCGGAGCTGCACAAAGGCACGTCGAAGAAATCCCACAAACACAATTTGGGATCGACAGAATAAATACGCAAATCCAAGAACAACCTATGTCTACCTCGCAACAGCTCGAGATACAGCAGATTCGTCGAGAACTGGCAGATTCGGACAAGAGAAGACTGGTCTTAATGGATAGGCTGGCTGAACGTCAACCCGAAGGAGGTGATGAGGATTCTGACCCTTTCGTTGGATAACAACATCCCCTCTTACTACAAAGCAGAACTCAAGGGAATTCTTTCGGCAGGCGACTCTTATCCTTCAGACAAAACCCCCAACGCAGCGAAACACCAGGCACTGTCCAAGCACCAAAGGAAGGCTCTCGAAACTCGGAAGGACAACCCAATAAGGAACAGGACCATGTCGTGCTAGCGGAAGAACACATTTCCAAATACCTCGAAGAACACTATGGGCTAACCCCACCTACTACAAACTATATTATGCAATCTCCTTTCACCCAAGGATCATTAGATAAATCCATGCCAGTAACATATAAACAACCAAAGTTTCAACTCTTTGATGGTTCCGGAAATGCGACGGAACATTTCTTCCGTTTTCTCATGAGTCTGAACGAACATGCCACGAGTGACTCTATTTGTCTGAGAGAGTTCGGTAAATCACTTACTGGCGCAGCCTTCACATGGTTTGTGGGTTTAGCAGAAAATAGTATTTCATCTTGGAATGAAATGCGGACCCAATTGTTTATGGGTAAAAATCGTTTCTGCCGATTTCGGTAAATTCGATAGATGAGTGAGAAACTGGTTCAAACCCTAAACAAATGTGCTGCACGTGAGCACTTTATAGATTCGAGAGATCAATCTGTACAAGTCCGGCCTAAACCAAGAAATGGCCGTTCCATTTGCTTCGGTCACAAAGTGGAGGAGAAGGGTTGATTTGGGGAGGAAGCAAAGAAAGGTGTTGAGGAGAGTAGTATCTCGACTTGTATCGTAAAGTGAAAGCTTAGGAAGCTTGCAAGAGATGAAAGCTTTTTTGGAGAGCTTGCAAAGTTGCCTTTCCGAGAGTGTAAGTGTAGTATATTTCTCCCGACCGAGACTTGTTGTCCGGTGGAAATAGGTAAGACCTATTTATACAAGTCGAGATTGAAACGTACCGACCTCATGAAGGAAGAGAGTAAAGGGTGAAATAATGGGAGGAGGTGGTAACCGCATGGTTTAATGGGTGAAAACGTTTTTCACCATTATTTCCTCTTTTATTTGACCGCTTTATTCCTATTCACGCTTTCTTAATTGTGAGCGTAGTGTACGCTGCATGCTGTGACCGCCAAACCAAAACCCTAAAGAAGCATCCCCGCTTTGTGTTGATATCTCGTTGGTTGCGCTTTGAGTGCAAGTGGTGCTGCTAATGGCGCGTGTGGCATGTGCGGAATGCCTTGGTGGTAGGTTGCATGGTTTTGCAAGTTAGGCTACCAGCGTGTGTGTTTGGCATGTGCCAATGGCATGTGCGGAACGCCTTGGTGGTAGGTTGCACGGTTTGCAAGTTAGGCTACCAGCGTGTGTGTTTGGCATGTGCCAATGGCACGTACAGCCATGTTGACCTAGTTGCAAGTCTTGCAAGCTTAGGGCGCTATATTTGGCGTGTGCCAATGGCATAGCGGCTTGGAATATGGCTTGCGGCACGTGTTGGCATGTGCCAATGGCATGTGCGGCCATGTTGACCTAGTTGCAAGTTTTGCAAGCCTAGGGCGCTATATTTGGCGTGTGCCAATGGCATAGCGACTTGGAATATGGCTTGCGGCACGCATTGGCATGTGCCAATGGCATGTGCGGCCATGTTGACCTAGTTGCAAGCCTAGGGCGCTATATTTGGCGTGTGCCAATGGCATAGCGACTTGGAATATGGCTTGCGGCAAGTATTGGCATGTGCCAATGGCATGTGCGGCCATGTTGACCTAGTTGCAAGTCTTGCAAGCCTAGGGCGCTATATTTGGCGTGTGCCAATGGCATAGCGACTTGGAATATGGCTTGCGGCACTTATTGGCATGTGCGGCCATGTTGACCTAGTTGCAAGTCTTGCAAGCCTAGGGCGCTATATTTGGCGTGTGCCAATGGCATAGCGACTTGGAATATGGCTTGCGGCACGTATTGGCATGTGCCAATGGCATGTGCCAATGGCATGTGCGACCATGTTGACCTAGTTGAAAGTCTTGCAAGCCTAGGGCGCTATATTTGGCGTGTGCCAATGGCATAGCAACTTGGAATATGGCTTGCGGCACGTATTGGCATGTGCCAATGGCATGTGCGGCCATGTTGACCTAGTTGCAAGTCTTGCAAGCCTAGGGCGCTATATTTGGCGTGTGCCAAAGGCATAGCGGCTTGGAGATTTGGCATTGTTGCCATGGTGTGCAGTATGCGGCTTGGTTTGGCATTGCTGCCATGGTGCGCAGAGTGCGGCTTGGTTTGGCATGGTTGCCATGGTGCGCAGAGTGCGGCTTGGTTTGGCATTGTTGCCAATGATGCGCAGAGTGCGGCTTGGTTTGGCATTGCTGCCATGGTGCGCAGAGTGCGGCTTGGTTTGGCATTGCTGCCATGGTGCGCAGAGTGCGGCTTGGTTTGGCATGGTTGCCATGGTGCGCAGAGTGCGGCTTGGTTTGGCATTGCTGCCATGGTGCGCAGAGTGCGGCTTGGTTTGGCATGGTTGCCATGGTGCGCGTGAGTGCGGCTTGGTTTGGCATTGCTTTGCCATGGTGCGCAGAGTGCGGCTTGGTTTGGCATTCTTTGCCATGGTCGCAGAGTGCGGCTGGGTTTGGCATTGCTGCCATGGTGCGCAGAGTGCGGCTTGGTTTGGCATTGTTTGCCATGGTGCGCAGAGTGCGGCTTGGTTTGGCATTGCTGCCATGGTGCGCAGAGTGCGGCTTGGTTTGGCATTGCTGCCATGGTGCGCAGAGTGCGGCTTGGTTTTGGAATTAGGGTTCTGTGTTGAAAACCCTAATCTGGTATTTTGAAAAAATACCCCTATTAATTATTTACACCTGAGTTAAATGCTCTTAGTTAATGTGTTGTGGGTAACACTAGGTCATGGGGTTTTACGATTTTACCCCTTGTCTAAAAACCACCATCAACACCAATTTATAAAGAAATTTTATTCTCGACAAAAGCAACTCACCATCTCGGACATTTGCAACCATAAATATAAACCAGGTAGCAAATACTTGGATTTTGCAAGATGCTTTCGAAAGCGAGTGCTCGCACAAAGCAGTTGTTAAAATCCCGGAAAAGGAACTTGTCAAAATCGGCATCAGTGGCTACTGCGAACTTAGCTTCATTCTCGCATCCAGAAAATTAGAAACCTTCTCGGATTTCTAAGATACATGTTCTCGAAAGCGAGATGACGCAACGATGAATTCAAAACATTGGGTGCCTAACAATGGGGACACTCAATAGCTTATGCCAAGGAAGAAAGCAATACCAGGCAAGGAAAGCGGTCAGCAAATTTCAGAGATGGCAAAGGATATAAAAGGAGTGGTGATTCGTCATACGAAATCGTGGAACCACCAGACTTCCCCTGTTCATTGGAAACTGCTATCGAACTTCTGGAAGAGTTGAGAAAAGTTGGAGACAAAACCCTTCCATCTCCTTTAAAAAAGCCGACAGAGCAATATAAACATCACGCCATGTACTGCCACTATCACCAAAAGGTCGAACACGCAACAAGAAACTGTCGGACATTGAAATGGAAAATACACAATAGACAGCAAAGAGGAGAGATCGATTTCGGGCCAGAAACTCGCATACAAAAGAATCCATTACAAAATCAAGTGTTCATGTTCACACATGAAAAAGCCGAGGATGTGATTGAGGAAATCAGCATTGTATCTAAAGCAGGCAATTATGAATACATTGCAGCCGTTGTTGCGAAAAAACCATTGTTTGCGGACTTCTTTGATACACTAAACTTCACAGCTGAACAACGTCGAATGGTTGCAGTTATATTAACCAAGATAGCGGCAAATGAAGAAGTAAATCAATACCTTGACCGCAAGTATCCATTACCCACCGATATCATTACCTTTTCGGAGAAAGACCGTATAGTGGACTGCGATCATACGCGGCCTCTATATGTCACCGTGGGAAACCGCAAACACAAATCCAAGCGAGCTTTCATAGATACAGGCGCATCACTCAATCTAATCCCGTTACATATCGCCAAGAGTATCGTAATTAAATAAGAAGGCATCAACAAGTTTACTACTTTAATCCAAGGTTTTGGTGAACTCACACAACAAACAATTGGCACCATCAATCTAGAAATTCAAGTGGGCCCTATCTGAGCCAGTGAACCATTTTACGTCATGGACGTACATCCAGCCTACCATTTACTCTTAGGTAGGCCATGGCTGCACAAACACGGGATTTTACCGTCAACTTACCATCAATGTATTAAGTTCATCCTTAATGGAAAGCAGAAACGTGTCTCTGCCTCGGTGGATCCCTTCACCACCGAAGAGGAACACTTGGCCTAAGTGGCCTTCTACAATGGGCTCAGCTAACCAAGTGAGGTGGTCACACACATTTATTCAACACCAATCCCCGATTGGGTGACAACATACGCTAACCCAACCGAAGAAAGCTCAACCAAACGAGCATATGTCCACAAAGATGAGCGAAGACAATTTCGGAAAATCACCCGCCCGGATGGGGGACACGTTTACAAACGCTGAACTCAAACGGTTTAGAGACATAGCCTTCAATAAGACCTCCAATGAGACACACTGAACAAGGGGGGACCGCATGGGGCTTGCAGAAGAATGAATACATACCCACACATACTTGTGTAAGCAACAATGCCATTGAATAAAAGGCTTTATCTTTTCTTCTAAATCTTTCTCTTATCACACCTTTTAAAAGGTATCTCGAAACACCAACAGAGGTGTGCTAAAATTTCATAAATGAACAACATTATCCTAATAAATTCAATTCAGGAAGGATTGGAACTTAATCAAATACACCAAAATCGAGTTCATACATAAGATGTACATAACATCGGTTATGACTTAGATTTAAAAAGGTGACAAGCCTCGAGTCTACAACTCAAAACAAGAGGAATCCAAAAGCATAATACTAAACATCGAGATTACACTCGTATGAAAGATGCATCTAACATCGGTTACGATCTCGACCTCCAAAGTGTCATAATCTAATAACTAAATTTCAAAACGAAAAGGACCCAAGTCCAATACCATATGATAATATCGTAATCATCACAATTTCTTTTTATCTCAACAAACATGAGCTTCAAAGCAAAAACCTACAATCGAAGGAATCCAATTCTACAAGTAGCTCTCGAAAATACAACCCAAAATGAGGTAATTCCTTACGCTTGCATAAAATGCAAGTGATACAACAACAACAAAAACAAAAAAAAAAAAAAACAAAAAACAAAAACAAAAAAAAAAAACAAAAACAAGCTCCAACACTACAAACTACGACTCAACCACCAATGATGGTAACTGACATCCCACACATTGAGAACTAGGCATACAGAGCCAGTTCAGCCTGAGCTTGGGATAAAACATCCCTCGAGCAACGCAATGCAATCATAATATGCTGAACAAGGAAACAAGCTTTCATCCGCTGAGTTTTACGCTCAAGACGGAGGGCATCCACCCGCAAATCCGCAGCTGTCTTCATACACCATGCTTTCGTCATGCACATCTCCGAACTCATTAGCCACTCCTGGTGTTCAGCTGCAATAAGCTCGAAATGACCCAGAGTTATTTCTAACATGGAGTTCAGCTTAAATAACGTCGATACTTCCAAAACCAACCGAATGCGGATTGACATTCTTATGCTTAACATAAAATAGATGAAATAACTAAAATGATAGAAACCGGTCTATTTTATACCTCTAGCACAAAAATCGAGATAAATTACCTCGAGCATACCAACAATAGATTAACACATCCAAAACAACAAATGCAATTGAAGCAACAAGAGTCAATGAAGTACCCAACACAAAGTAAAACAAATTTTGTTCCTCCAAAACCAAAAAAAAAAAGAGAGAAAGAAGAAATATCCAAAACACATAATATTCTTAAACAGAAAGGATGCAAAATCAAGGACAAACGTCTTAAGGAAAACCAGCCAGCTCAAGTTGTTTGTCTTCCAACTCCTTCTGCTTCAACTTCAGTTTCATCGAAGTCGCCCCAATATCTGCTGTAATCTTAGACGCTTCAGCAGTTATACGGATATGCTCCTTCTGCCGATCTTTTCAACTTCTGTGTCTCCGTCTTAATCTCCTCCTTTAAGCTGGTAATCTCACCAGGCAACACCAACTTCCGAGTCGCCCTTCTCTCCTCCAAGCCTTTAAACAACTGCTCAATCCAGCCCATGTTGAAGTTCAATAGTTTCGGCAAAACGAAACTCCCTCTCCATGTCTCGAGAGTTGTCTCGGAAGGACATTCATCGCCAACCTCGGCCATCTCTTTAGCAATAGAAACTATAGCGTAAACACTAAAAAACAGGTTGTTGCGATCCGAAAGCACCTCCGTAGTCGCTACATGTCCATACTCCTCCACAATCTCCTTATAATATTCTTTCAACTCGGGAGCTACGGGGAAATTATAAACTGGCACGAAATGCACATACGTAGCCGCAACATCAGACATATTATCCTTAAAATCAAACCAGGTCGCTTGGCCAACTAAAGAGTTTGGACTGCCGATAGCAAGAGGTAATGCAGTATTGGGATATCTCGAGCCGGAGCCACCCTTCCCTCCCATATGCATCCTTTTCCTCGAACTGACTTTCTCAACTAGATGCTCTGAACAACCCACTCATACCCTACAAGCCAGACGAATATTTCAGCAACCGCCCAAACTTACAAACTTAATCGAAAAATAAAAGGTGAAACATTTTACCTGAGCACTGATCTGAATTTCAATGATGTAGTAAAGATTTCGTTGAGACTTGTGAAGGTTCGATTTTTAAATTAAATTTTTAAGCTAAACAAATATAAACTCAAATAAAGTGATATCAAGATTTAAAACTAGACCAAGACTCGGGATTCCACTATTCCTTTAACTGATTGGTTGATAAAGATTATTTCAAGAATTATTATTAAGCCCTTTTTCACATTAACTCACTAATATCTGTAAGGTCTCCAAACATTAAATTGTAATCCCTAAGCATGAATTATCAAAGAAATATTTCTAAGCATAAGACATCAAATTGATTCACAACTAATTAAGAAAAACCAATTTCATCTCATAAACCACACAATTATAATGATCTTAGTGGATTAAATTAAATTAACAATAATTGAAATTATGAAAAGAAATTACCAATCAAGCGTTAATGAATAGTTTCCTCCGTCGCCTTGGTAATGGGAGAATTAGCCTATCATCATGTTGGAAACACGCTCAAAATTCATTTTTATTGCTCAAAGGAGGTGTACAAATGATGAAATGGAGAAAATAGGGTGTTTGCAACGTTTATAATTATTGCAAACACTATTACAGAGAACGATAAAGATGAACTGCTGCTTTTACTGTAGCTCTGCGACCCTCGTCTAATTGTCGTTGTCACTATAGCATGAACGACTGCGTGGTCTTTTGTTCTTCGTGTTCTTCCCAGAAGCAGCAGAAATGGTGGTTTTCTGCAACTTGATTTTTCATCTCTGTGATGTTTTGTCTCTCTCCCAAACACTCCGTCCCTCTTCTAATCAACTCCAGCACCTTATATAGTAGCACAGTACCAAGAATACTCCACCATAATCATAACAATCCTCCAATAAATTCATTAATCTTTTACGCAACCACGGAAATAATTCCTTTTATAACTTCTTCACACGTTCACCGGCAGATCTACACACTCTAACCCGCTGAAACTTGTCTCAGATGAAGTTGAACACGTTGTGGATCAAGAAAACCTTCCAAAGATAAAGAAAAATCCCTAGAATAACTCACGGGAATATGTTTCCCTGTTTTCTCTTAATCCACGTAACATCCCTATTTTCTCAAAACAAAAGGACTTACCAGTCCTGTTTCAGCAAAACAGGTTCATACATGTCCAAATACGTGATTGAATCTCGCCAGAATCCCTCCAAAATCAAATCAGAGTATGTCGGGTTTTCAAAGAATTATTTCCCGCCAAAATAAGATTTCAAACGAGGAAGGAAAAGGCTGCCCCTTATCCAGTCTGTGGAGTGCGAATAGCAGGTGTCCAACTGAGGTGCCCCTTATCCAAATTAGGGGTCCGTTTAGCAAATGTCCTCCAGGGGTGCTCTGAGTAATTTTTCGAGCCGATTTTTCCAAAAATGTTTATTTCCTAAATATACCTACAAACATACAAAACACCATAATAAGTGAAAAATCGAGTGCCAATAGTACATAAAATTGAGGACAACTTAGGCACAAAAATGTGTCTATCAAGCACCAACACCAGAGAAGAAATTCTGGGGACTAAATGCTCCGCCAACTAGATAACCAAATACAAAAACAAGAGAGAAACTCAACAAAAGGGAATGAACTTTGAACAGACAAGAAAGGCGTATTTATAATACTTCAAGAGCAGCTGATGTGGACAACATGCCGACAAAATTTATAACTACTTTATGAAAATCACGTGTAGACCAGAACATAAAATTTACATCACCATATTATTCTTTATTACCTCTTTGGTCATCAGACGATGCTGTCGACTCTCATCTATTTCGAATCACCACCCGAGTACGCCTTGGTGGCTTCACAAGGAAAAGAAACTCCGCATCAAGAAACGAAATACAAATAATACAAAAGCAATCCTAACCAATAACAACAAACTCACCATATCAACAATGGAAGAATCCTTTTCCTTGCCTTTTTGAGCTGAATCTGCGACACTCTTTCCTCTGGACCCAGGTTTTATCCCATGCGCGGTAGCCATTTTGGGTGCAAGCTTAATCCTTCATCGGGCATTTAAGGTACGAGGACTCGTCACGCCTATGGGATCGGCAACATCACACACAAAATCAATCATGCGTGTCAACTCATCATACTAATTTGTACACCAAGCTTGCGAAAAAAATTGGAGGTTTCTTCGACGAATGAACTGATAGATGAAATGGACGATCCCGACAATACCTAAGCTCATCGGACTTAAAAAGCAAATCTACGATAACACTCCTTCATCATATCATCAATCTCCGAAAACAGTGGAGCCAATTGATTAACAAACAAAAAAGCAAGTGCTTTGTGGATGGTTGTACACCTGCAAGGAAAGCTCAAATTTCAAGTTTACTTCAAATGGAGCTTACTTCTTTTTTAGATAAGTACTTGGGTGTTATTCTAAGACCAGGTAGAGTTAAAAGTGATACAGTCTGGCCAATGGTGGAAATGATACGAAGTTATGTGGCAGCATGGAAAGGTAAATTATTGTCCTTTCATGATAGTGTTTGTACCGTGTATACAATACACGGGAGGCACGCAAATCAATACAAGAATGCATGCCGCGCAAGTCAATAGGCATGCATGGAATTTTCATGCAGAATTAACTACACATCAATTGCTCAATTCATGCAAGGCAGTTTCATGCAAACTTAATTCCAGGAGGCATGCAAGGGCATGCGGATTAATTCCAGGAGGCATGCACAGGAGTTATGCATGGCGGATTAATGCAGGAGGCATGCATGGAAATTTAATTCAATTTATGTTATTTCGCAATTAAGAGAGGAGATAATTCGCTGCTGTATAAAGAATGGGAATTATAACCGATAAGAAAAGGAGGAAAAAAGAGAGAAAAAAGGGCATTGTATTTCCATAATCAATAAAACACTACTCCCCAAGGGGATTCGTCCGTGGATGTAGGCAAACCATGCCGAACCACGTAAAATCTGCTTCTCATTTCTTTATTCTAGTTTCATGTTTTTAACCCCGTTTACATCAACAACACCAAAATCATCGTGTTTAGTGCCTAGAATTTATTTTGGGTGCAAACATTGGCGCCGACTAAGGGGATTCGAGAAAAGATCCTCGTGTTCTACCAAAAACAACAGTATTTCAAAAACTTGAAGTTATGTTCGTGAAAGAATTTGAGTTCGTGTCCGTGAAACATCTCCAAAGGAAGTATTTGGCAGAAAAGAAACCAAAGGATTTCACATAGGAGAAAAATAAAATTTTTCTTTATTTTCTGGTCGTGCTTCAAATCATACGGATGTTTGAGGTTCCATTGGAATTTTTCTTATTTCTCACCATAATTTCCTCATTTAATAAGAGGAACATCTATAAAATCGCCATCTCCTGTACAACGTTTCAACGACTTCGGAGTCAATGTGGAATTATATTAAATGCTCGATTAGAATCACATCGGATGCAGCCACCGTGATCCCACGAGTCCAAATACCAAAGCTTAGGAAAAATTTGGCTGATTTCATCGTCTCATACCGGCCAACTCATAAGTGATTCAAAGACATCCAAACTTCTGGAATCGATTAATTAGCTCGTATTGGTCAATATGGATCTGCACGGACAACACATGCAAAAGAGATAAGCCTACATTTTTATCCTTAAATCTTGTTAAATTATTTTTGATTTAATTTCATGAATTAAAGCATACGTTTTTATCCTTAAATCTCATTAAATTATTTTTGATTTAATTCCGTGAGTTAAAGCATACGTTTCAATACTTAAATCTCTTTTATTTTTAATTTAATTCCATGAATTAAATTGCGCAATGAACAGGTGCATGCTTAGAGAAATCCAAAAAGCATTTGAGTAACTGAAATTCCCCGGGCATGAAGAAACGCACATGTAAAGGAGTCTACAGACATTTGTTAATTCCCTAGAGCATGGAAGCAAAAATTTATGTGTTCGAGAAACTTTTATATGCACTTGGGGAAGCAACGTGATCGAGTTCGAGGTTCGTGGATAACGACATGACCGAGTTCGAGGTTCGTGCATAACGACGTGATCGAGTTCGAGGTTCGTGGATAGCGACATGATCGAGTTTGAGATGAGGATTGCATAGACCCTTTAATATTTAGCCTTGCATCACTTCGCAAGCACCTAAAGCCTCACCTTGCACGTGAGCACATAAGTCTTGCTTTTATCGCAAGCATAAAATCTCGTCTTGCACGCGAGTATGAAAGACTTGCATCTTGGAAAGCATAAAGTCTCGTCTGAACCACGAGCCCAATGCCCGATATTGGTCCAAAGACTCGTACTCAACACAAGAAACAGCCAGCCTGCCCAAGCAGCAAGCGCTAGCCTTGTTACGTTGCGAGCAAAAATCCTTGCCCCAGCCGCAAGCACACACTACATTCTACTCAAGACTCGACTAGCTATCGAGCATCACAAGTCCACCACGTGGCAAAAAGTCTCACCTAGCACGTGAGCAAATTTTATTGCAGGTTACCACAGTTGGGGGAGTCTTTGTAATGTCTCTACTCACGCTTGGGGACGACTGGCGAGTTACGTCATCGACGATCGACGCGAAGGAAAACAAAATTCTTAACCCCCAACAAGTTGGAGGTTAAGAGGGGGCGATGTTTGTACCATGTATACAATACACGGGAGGCACGCAAATCAATACAAGAAGGCATGCCGTGCAAGTCAATAGGCATGCATGGAATTTTCATGCAGAATTAACTACACATCAATTGCTCAATTCATGCAAGGTAGTTTCATGCAAACTTAATTCCAGGAGGCATGCAAGGGCATGCGGATTAATTCCAGGAGGCATGCACAGGAGTTATGCATGGAGGATTAATACAGGAGGCATGCATGGAAATTTAATTCAATTTATGTTATTTCGCAATTAAGAGAGGAGATAATTCGCTGTTGTATAAAGAAGGGGAATTATAACCCATAAGAAAAGGAGGAAAAAAGAGAGAAAAAAGGGCATTGTATTTCCATAATCAATAAAACACTACTCCCCAAGGGGATTCGTCCGTGGATGTAGGCAAACCATGCCGAACCACATAAAATCTGCTTCTCATTTCTTTATTCTAGTTTCATGTTTTTAACCCCGTTTACATCAACAACACCAAAATCATCGTGTTTAGTGCCTAGAATTTATTTTGGGTGCAAACAGATAGATTGGTTCTTATCAATTATGTGCTTTGCAGCATTCCTATTTATAATATGTCAGTCCACAAGTGGCCAAGCTCAATCATCAAGATCTGTGAAAGAATCATAAGAAATTTCTTATGGACAGGTGATAGTGAAGAGATAAAGTATGATACTTTGAATTGGAATAAGTTGTGCACTCCCTATAATGAATGTGATCTGGGTATTAAAAGACTGATAGTAACTAATAAAGCTATTTTGATGAAAATGATGTGGAAATTTCTGAATTCAGAAGAATATTGGGCAAAAAAAATTAAAGACAAATAGCAAGATAAAAATGGAGTTTGGTGTACTCAGTGGAAGTTATCTTCAATTTGGCTAGGATTAAAATGGGCATGGATGAAGCTCAAAAATCATATAAGATGGTGTATTGGTGATGGAAGTAAGATTTCAGTGTGGTTTGATATTTGGAATGGAGATAGTCCCCTAATTGAAAGATTTGGTTACAATGTCATAGTGCAGAACAATATTCATCTTAAGGTACAAGATTTACTGGTAAATGGAGAATGGAGTATTCCCACTGATTTACAAGGTATAATTCCTTCTTATTTGCCCTCAGTAATTAGAGGTAAGGATATGGTTGTGTGGTGTGGAGGTGTGAAGGGTGTTTTCACTACTGATGTTGCTGTTGAAATGATTAAAATCAAGGAACCTAAGGTGCATTGTCCTAATTCGATATGGAAATCATTTTTGCATCCTGGAATTGCCAGCAACATTTGGAAGATCCAACAAGGAGTTTACGTGGATGATGAAAAAATGGTGAATAAAGGTTACTCATTAGCTTCCAAATGTTGTATATGTCAACAAGATCGTATGAAGCACCTTCTCTGGCTATGAAAGTTCAGTTTTCATATATGGCAATGGTTAGTACCAATCTTTAATTTCCAAATTCCATCTTCATTAGATGATATCCTTCAATTCCATCGTGTGCCATATTAAGGGAATTATGGTTTCAGAAAAATTAATTGATTCATGAAGGTATTCCCCCCAATCTGGAGAGCTTTAAAAGAACAATTCTGCAACTAGTGTTCTATGGAAGTTATAGAATGACTGGAACAAAATGGTTGTCAAATTATGATACCAATATTCTTAATTTCTTCGAGCTGGAGCAGAAAAAAAATTAAAAATTACTCCCTGAAAGAATGTCAGTGGAATGGTCCATAGTTGGGATATATGTTGTTATGTTGTGAAGGAGTAGCAAATGGCAATCCTGGAGCTCAAGATATGGTATAATTGCTAAAGATCACCAAAGTTAGGTCATTAGTACCATTTCTAGAGGTGTTGGTTTAGCTACAAGTTTCATTGCTGCAGTTGTGTCAGTAATTTGTGCCACTGAATGGGCTATTAAAATGCAACGTAGAAAGATTATTGTTAGATCTTCTGAAAAAACAGTAATACAAAATTTCAGAAAAGGAGTGGTTCCTTGGTATCTCAGGGCAAGATGGCTGAAATCAATGAACAGGCTGGCTGACATTCAGTATGAAGATTGCTATAAAGAAATTAACTTTACAGCAGAAAGCTTAGCAAGGTACGGAACAAGACTATCTCAAGGAGTAACTATTATTCATAATGGGAAGCCATCTTCTTTAGCTCAAGTTGAAATGCCTCATACAAAATATCACAGAGTTTGAGTGTTAAAAAATGAGTTTTGTTTTTTCACTTTTGCTGTTTAAAATTGTACCTTTATTTTTACAATTGTTGGGCTCTGTACTTATTGGGCCTAGTCTGATTTTTTAGTTTTTCTTTTGTTGGGTCTATCCTGTTTTCCATTGGGTCAGTCCTGTAATTTGGTTGTTTTTGTTTCTCTTTCAATAAAATATGTGTGATTCAGCAAAAAAAAAAAATAATGTTAGATTCATTTAGTAAGCAAAAAAAAAAAAAAAAAAAAAAAAATTTACTGCCACCAATTTAAAAGAAAACTAGAATTAAATTAACCGTCCCTAACATTGATTTGAAATTAAATAAAATTCCATCATCCTCTAGTGATAACAGCCGTAGTTATCATTGTTTTCTTCTCCAATTCTATTTTTTTTACTTTAGGTCATCTTAGATTTGTAGTTGTTTCATCATACGCAATTGCTTATTCTTCTACTGTATCAAAACTATCTAACCATTTTCGTATTTCTACAAATAAGAAAGTGAAATACACACCCAACTCTATGTTCACTGCTCACCATGATTCCTCTAGCCTCTTTGAATCTCATAGAAACCTCTGTTTTTGTTAAAATCGAACGAAGAAGATGGAGAGCGATATTAACAAGACTCGGATCTGATACGCGTGGCTAAATCAGAGTAAGACGTGTAAGAGATCTCATCCGTCCAAAATCCACGTGTCAGTTTTTAACAAAAGATGAAGTTAGGGTGAATCCGCGAATGTTGAATTTTTATATACCCATTTTTTAGCCGTAGGATTTAATTGAGACTGTTGTTGCTGGATCTGTTCACGTCGCACCAGATCTTCCTTAAAACAGCATAAGGTTAATTTGGTCATTCCGTTCATTGTCTATATCTCTTCGGATGAGATATTGACTGGTCAATATCACGATATTGACTATTTGGATGGAATATTGGACGGTGGGGCATTTTCCCATAACTGTTTTTTCATGGGCATTTTCCCAACGGGGCATCGAAATATAGGGCATTTTCCCAATTATCCCTATCATAAACTATTAAAGAGGATAATAATAAGCACATTGTTTCTTTAAAGAGATGTTCCAATTTGTTTCTTCAAAGAGATATTCATAGAGATACATCGACTAATAAGCACCTTTAGTGATTGACTCAAAGTTTATGGACAATTATGGACAATTATGGACAGAGAGACTACTAAAGAGGAAAGCCGGCATGATCCTCTTGAATAAAAAAAGGAATTCTTTGGAAAACCAAACATCAATCTAATCTTTGTTATAAAAATCTCTAATAAATGAAAGAAAGTTGGCATACCTTGGTAATATGTGAACGGAACTGTTGTTGGCAATGTATATCACTCTTACCGTTTTTTTCACATCTCTCTCTCGACCGACGTTTCGTCTGAGCTGTTGAAGCTTTACTGTTAAAGTTGAGATAATCATGATATGATTGCATACTTGCTAAAAGATGATCACACTTATTCAAAGAACTTCGAAAGGTACTTAAAGTATCATTGTTATAAGAGTGGCACAGGAGACCCTTTTATGGTAAACACCATGAGTCTTTCAATATTATTCAACATAAAAGTGGCAGGAAAACCTTTTAATGTCGGATATGCTTCCCTGCACCAAGTAACATAAGTAGTTGTCGAACATGAACACTAAACCTTTAGTCACACAATCACGGATAAATCAACTGCAACAAATACATACACCTCCATATAAGCTACAGAAGGTGCTGAGATATACCCAGATAAGTTTAGTATAACATTTAATACACCATACACCCAATTATCAGAAAGAAAAAAAATAAACAGAATACCTTGGTCAGGAGCCACTACCTGAACTCTGTAAAATATAATCGTGTGGCTGCCCTTTACCACCATCACTAACAACCTCTTATATCACCTGGAAGTACGCGGCATGCAGCATCATAACGTCATGAACATCTTTGAACTTCAGCACGTTCAGCCACTTAGGATTAGCAGTTTAGCACCATCTGCTTGGTTACTGTAATGGTTTGATTTCAAGTAATTTGAATTACAGCTTCAGAACGTAGCACCACCACATAACCAAGTACCCAATATTGTATACCATACATATACTCATCACTCTTTTAATTTTGTGGGCGATGGCCACTAAGTTGCGATCTCAGCGATTCCGGGAGAGTAGAAGGGGACATACTGCTGTATGGACAACCTGTACCAAGGAAAGAATCGTTTTGCCATCTGGGATCGATACTCCAAAGTAATGGGGGAATCGAGGAGGATATTTTCCATCGTACTCAATCTGGCTGGGGGAAATGGCATCTGGCTTCTGGCGTCCTTTGTGACCGTAAAGTACCGCTAAAGCTTAAAGGTAAGTTTTACAAATCGGCGATCAGGCCTGCCATGCTATATGGCGCGGAATGTTGGGCGATGAACAATTGGGACACTTTGAGACTGAAGACTACCAAGATGTGTATGCTGATGTGGGCATGCGGACATACGAGGCATGACCGTATCATGAATGAGTATGTACGTAATAAACTTACGGTAGCGCCAGCGAAGACCGCCTGATGCCCCAGTGCGAGTTGGTCGCATCGTTGCGGCCAAGGAAGGATTCAACGCAGAGGCTGACCGAAGTTAACTTGGGACGAGTGTGTAAAGAACGACTTGAGAAACCGAAATCTTTCACCAGAGCATGCGTTAGACAGACAGACATGGAGGGCGGTGATACGCGTGGAAGAGGTGGGTTTCAGGTATATAGACTAACAACCCATCTCCTTTATTTCCTATAAATTTATTTACAACCCAATCAGCGAACACGTAAAGGCAACCCTGCAGTTTGTGAAGGGGGGGAATCTCCCGTAGCGCTGCAGTTGGTAGGATTATGAAGAGAAACACCCCATAGCTTCTGCAACTGGGACATGGTGTAAGTATATCAGCATTAATGGTCGAGAATTCGTAATCCCATTAACAAGGTGATTACTGTCCATCTGGTCCAAAAACAAAAACAATAGCGACGCAGGTAGCGTCAAGTATTTTTGTTTGCCGTAGTGCAAGTTTTGCAAGGCTCGGACAGGCCGGTGTAAAACCTATGTTCGACTCTTAGGAGATATTCTCTAGTCGACCCAGTAATTGCTACTGGAAAAGACTTTGGATTTGGATTTGGCCACTAAGTTGTATAGCCTTGGCAACTTCTGATAACCCCAATGCCCCAAGAAAATGGAGAAAACAAAGTTAGCAATAGTAGCCAAGATAAGGAAACTCAGCTAAAATTATATACCGAGATCCCCCTGCCAAAAACTATTCGTGAATATAAGATGCGTGCTGAGCTACATATAATGAGTTTAATACTCGTCCTGCGAAATAACTTGGAGGATGCAAATATCAAATATCGATGCTAGTAAAAATAGCCTTCAGAGATGAGTGGAATTCATTAAATCACTGAATTCCGCATGGCCAACAATCAATACAGCAGAAGTGATTAAAACCAAATTCAAGACAGTCGGCCTTGTAGTATATATCCGCTGCACAATATCTCGCAGCAAAGCTTGTCACAAAGAGTACCTTCATCTTTGAAATAAAACTACATACCAAAGTGCTGAGGAGCAATAGCAAGAACCGATTCACAAAAGTAAAATACAAAATCTAATAACAATTAACAACCGGAAGGTATAGACTTGGATCAAACAATCAAAAAAATAAGAGAAATATAACAAAAAAATTAAGACTACAATTCTAGGGTTTCTGTATGCATACCTTCTTCTTTCATTCCCATGATACTGTTTTTCCTCCAACAACACAAAGTGAAAACGCAGATCGAAATCAACAAATTGTAATTAGGAATTATAGTAAAGCAGAATTAAATTCAATCCAGCGTTTGATCAACATATTCAGTAGCTTTAATTAAGCTATTAGAAAAAGAAGCTGAATTCAATTTAATTACAACTAATATATACGAAAAACATCAACCTAAAATTACAAATTTATAGAGTTTCTATATGTTTACCTCTTTTCTGCTACTCCTCTTCGTCGTGTTACTGATTCAACTTCGCCTCCTGAATCAAAATATCAAAATATCAAAAACCCTGAATATGACCAAGCCATAGAACTGAGATGAATCGCTAAGAAAAAAGAAACTTACGAATATACCTTCTTCTTTATGCCTCTGCAGTTACCTTCGCTTAGTAAAGAAAATGTGGACGGACGGACGGACCGACGGACGGATCTATCTCTCAAAATCTAGAACGGATGAACGGATGTATCTCTCGCAAAAATTCGACATAAAAGTGGCAGGAGACCCTTTTATGGCAAACACCGCGAGATTCTCATTTTGGGAGTCCTCTTCAGCCGTCTAATGACTACTCCATACGGAGCTTCTCGACCTTCAGATCGGGTCTATATTAAACGTCGTCCGTCTGATAGCTTTTGTCATCATGGAGACAAACACCATACCTTTTTATAACAATGACTAGGTATCACCCGGCTTAACCTTTTTTTTTTTTTTTTTGTAAATTAAGTGCATTCAAAATAGCTAACTTAGGGAGTTAGCAACCCTTACATCATGATAAGTAGAGCCATCCAATATAGGATTGGTGATATCCATCCTAACATTAGATTTATCTACTTCAAGAGCATTTTTAATACAAAAGGGAGGAGTTTTACTCCAATTCAAAGTCTGCCTAAAGGATGTAGCCTCCTTGGCTAAGATATCTGCTGCATTATTTGCAGCTCTAGGAACATAAAGAAAACCTAAAAAAAATTGACAACGATTAAATTCACTCTTGAATTCCTCCATTATGGCTTTATTCTGCCATTCAATTCCTGATTCTTTTCTATTCAAATAGTCAATGAGGTTTTGCAGTCTCCTTCAACCAAAAAGTTGGCCAGTCCATGTTCAACTGCACATTTCGCTCCTTGTATCATACCTATTGCTTCCGCTTCTTCAGCGGTAGAAGCTGAGATTGGTCCTGCTCTGCTTTGCTCAGAATCACCTGCATCATTTCGGAGAATTAAAGAAAAATCTGCAGGCAAAGTCTTAGAATTCCGGGCTGCATCTATATTGATCTTCAATTGATTTTTCTTAGGAGGGGACCAAGTACTAGAAATCAAATCCTTATTTTTCACCTGAGTATTAGAATGATTACTCCAAAATCCTAAGTATCTTTGGATTTCTAAACTTAAATGAGCACTGGATTGTTTTGTTTTTTTAAAGACCCTATTGCATCTCTCCTTCCATAAGGACTGGATTGCTTACAGATATCTAGGAAGGTTGTAGAACTATGAAAACATGGTACTACAAGATTTGGTTCAGCAGCCCACATAGCTTTAGCATAAGGACAGAAAATCAGAATATGTTCTATAGATTCCTCTTCAGTACACCAAAAAGAACAGTATGGATGAACATCTTCCATAAATTTGTATAATTTCAAATTTGTTAACAGGGCATTTTGTAAGCATTTCCATGCGAAATTTTTATTCTATCAGAAATATCTAGACTCCAAAGTCTTTTCCAGAAAGAATCAAGTTGTCCTAAGTTATAATGATTCACAGTTTTCTCATTGGGATATTTAGACTTTGGGTCCCAACTTTGTGACCAGCTTTGAGTTTGGGTCTTGAGAAAATTTTAATTAGAGTTTGGGTCCTGGACTGTAGTTGACCGTCTTGACCGTTAACAAAATAAATTTAATTTTAATAAAAATAATATCTTCATCTTGTTCTTCATTTATTGTTCACAAATTCTTATTTTCATTATTACACGCTAGTCTTTATACATTATCTTTGTATTTGCTGGAAGCAAACACTTTGAACCTTTCTACTTATCATCCTCCAACACATCACCAACATCAATTAACAATACCATCATCACCATCCAATTAGACCCATCAATTACTGTTGATGTAGAAGAGATTTCTTTCCGGACTTTCTTCATACACTTGTTGGGCATACACTGATGTTGGGAGAGATGAGCTTGCTCTAATCTTCTGACCTTTCTTATATCTCACTTCCTACAGAGAAATCAAAATTCGACAACCACCCAAAGCTAATAATTACAGATAAACTCTATACCACCCATCAATTAAGTTGGTAAGTTGAAGAAGATGAAAAAAAGAGGGGTAATGGTGGTTCTGCCGTTGATAAAAAATGAAGAGGAAGAAAATGGCAAAGTTGGTAAATAAATTAAAATCTGAATTTCAGTTGGTCTTTTAGATACTTAACCAACTTATTTTAACTGTCAAGACGGTCAACTATGGTCCAGGACCCACACTCTAAATAAAATTTTCTCAGGACCCAAACTCAAAGCCGGTCACAAAGTTGAGACCCAAAATTTAAATATCCATTTCTCATTCAATTTATTGTACATGGATTTAACAGTAAAAATACAAGACTTAGTAAGGATCCATCTTAAAGTATCAGATTTGCCTTTTGTTATCCTAGTATTAATGATCTTTTCAACAATATGACTAGGGAACATTTCCAAAGGAAGAAAATTGATGTAAAGACCTAGGCGGTCGAAGTTGGAGGTACCTTGATGAATTACGTAGTGGAAAGACTTGGTGGACACAGATCGACTGTGGAAGTTATGAATCCCGTCTAAGAATTGCTGCTTGTATGTTGTACACTCTGGAAGCTGTAGGAACCTCATACGACGTCTGAATTCGATGCTTGACCCAAACTTTTGAATCTAAGAGACTGAGTTATCACATGAGAAAATAATCACTCAATTTGGAGTTGTAGAGGTCAGCCAAAGAAGCGTGCACATTTGTAATTTGTAATCCCGTACAAATTTTTCAGATTTCGTAGACCTGACGGTAAAGGCCATATCTTTCAGCTCGAATGTCTGATTGATGCGCCCTTTTGCTATGTTGTATAAGAGACATAGACGAACATCTTTTGTTGAGAAAGAATTGTCCCATTCTTCACCCATTGGTACGTTTTTGTAAACCCATGGCCTGAAGTGTGTTGTATCTCATTTGTGGAGGTCATGAGAACATCTTGTAGAAGACTTTGGATTGTGCCCATCAGTCGTGCAAGCTTTGGGAAGACTTTCATGTGAACATATCTTCATGTCTGCTCATCTTGACACAAATCATTAATGCTTGGAGAAGTCCGCTTCATCGAGCAATGCTTCAGAGAATGGTTAGTTGATGAAGACTGATTTGCACCTGAGACTGTTATTGATGCTGAGATCATGATTGAATTCTCTCCAGAAATTCTTGTTGATGCTGAGATCATGAATAGAGTTCCTCCACATATCCTTGTTGATGTCGATCTTTGGGTGGAGTTCCTCCACTCTGTGAACCTTCACGTTCACGAACTAGTTGTTGGGTTGAGCATCCCTAAGATGTAGGTGTACTGGGAGTACAACCCGAATTATCCTAATCAATATGATTTTATCGTGAACTGGCTTCATCAATGAGTCGACGTTATTTCGGCAGATTGCATCAACAGTCTCCATTCTGGGTGTGATCGATGAAGAGAGAAGTTCCTTAGTTGTGCAAAGTTCGTGATGTAGTGAGATTCCGTTGATAAAGTTTTCATGGAATCGCATCAGGTTGCAATGACTTGCTATTTCTTGAATCTTGTCCAATAAGATCAAGTACCCAGTGCATGTTGAAGGAATTCGTGCAATTGATGGATGAATGATGTTGCATCTGCTTCTGAAGTCTTGTCATGGAGATAGTGAAGACTCAGCGATTGTAGTTCAGTTTCACTTTGATCGTGTCGGTGGTGAATCAGTGTGTCATCGTCGAGATGTTTGTGCTGAAGCCAGAGGCGCCATTATCGAAGGTGTACTCTTTGATTGGGAGTAAAATTTGAAGGATTCTTAGATGCTTGAGCGTTGAAGCGTCATATCCCTTGAGCATGTCTTAGGGTTGATCGTCTTGGCCCCAACTATCTTCTCGTTGATTCAAAGATTCCTTTCCCTACGGTAGTGGATTCAACACTTGTGCGGACATAGAGCTTTACGATTTTGTGGCACACATGGACACTCTGCAAGGCTACATAGAAACGCCCAAAGTGTTCCTTGTCATGCTTGGACCTTATCTCAGTAATGAATGTCTCAATGCTCGATTTAGAGAAATGTCAGATTCAACCACTTGGTAAAATACTAATTCGGTGAAGCTACCATTCATAACGTCTTTCGGAGTTGCTAGCATAATTGAGTCCCCATGCTAGGATAACATATGAGGAAATAAATGACACATACATGAAATGAATGAGATTTGCCTGAGTGTGGAACCTCTTGATGAATGTCTATACATCTTTTTCAGGTTCTTGCTTTAGCCTCGTCAAAGTTCGAAATTCTCCAAGTGCTTGATGGAACGTCCGCCAAATCTTCTTGATCAGAACTTTCTTCGTTGAAGAGATGTGCAACAAAAGGCGTTTTGTTTGTAGTTATCTCTTCAGCATGGATCCACACTCGTCTGAGGATCGTTTCATATCTTGGATCTTTCTTATTATGTGAAACTTGGTCTCTGTTCAGGTTAAAACTATTCTCACCTTGATAGTGATGTAGCCATAAGCATCTCTGAGCGTTCCTTCATGGTCTCTGATTGATATACGAGCATGAGTAGCTTCTTGTCGAGTGATTCCTGCGACTCTGAAGGTTTTCAGTGGAAAGTTGTTGATGGCGGTGTCAGCATCAATCAACATTCTTCCAAATTAATTTCCTCTGAGATGGACTGTGGTAAGCGGTCCACAGTTGTGCATCTCCTTGTCTGTGGATGAGGGTTCAAGGAGTATTTTCGGGATGGACAGACGTCTGACACAATGTAATTTGGTGTTGTGAACATATCTTTCATTTGAGCTCTTGACAGATAAAGTAATTCGCAGATGTGCTCGATCAATAACTGAACTGCTTGTTTTACTGGTTGTTCAGGGGAGTGTGAAGGTTCTGATTGAGATATGATTCTTGTGTACTCCTTCAGTCCCCAGTTCTACTGAGTTGGCCTTTTCTTCGAATATGCACTTCAAAGTTTTGCAATCACTTGTTGGATGACTGACATACCTATGAAAGTGGCAGTATAGCGGATTTTCCATTTCTCCCCTGGGGAATGGAAATTTGATTGCACCATCTTGAATCTAGAGTTCCAGTAACTCGATCACTTCTTCGGTGAGAAGAGGGAAGTTTGACTCTGTCTAATCATTTCCCCATTTGTTGATGCATGGTTGAGGTTTGTGCATTTTAGGATTGTTCATCCTCTCATTGCGCTTCAGGAAAAATCTGAGAGATTGGAGAAGTATGCTTGTTGATCAGGTGGTACTGCCTCAAGTTTCTCGCGGTTCCTAGACTTTTGCAGTTCTTGTTCTTTCCAATAAAGCAGGTGCAGTAGTCATTGATCATTTGGCTGCTTCATGAAGCTCTGAGAAAGTCTGGAACTGGAAATTTTCCAGCAAGGCTCTGTAGAGCGGGATCATTCCGTTGATGCACAAGTCCACCAGTTGTTGTTCAATGACATTCGAGTCATGAAAATCCAAAGCTTGGACTCTAAACCTCCTCAGATAATCGTTCGGATGTTCATTGCTCTTCTGAGACATTCTTCCTAAGTCGTAGAGAGTAATATGCTCTTAGACGAAGAAGTATTTCATGTAGAAAGCATTAACCATTTTTCCCGAACTAGTGATGCTCCTAGGTGCAATGTTGTTGTACCAGGTGTATGCTCGCCCTGTCAGAGATTTCGAGAATTCCTCCATATGGACGACATGATTGTGTCCGTGCTCTCCTAGTGCCTCCAGGAATCGAGAGACGTGTCCACGAGCGTTTCCTGTTCCGTTGTATAGTGTGAACATTGGGGAAGGATATGGAGGTTGATGACGATGAACCGATGGTGTCTTGTCTTTTCCTCGATCCTCCAAGTCTTCACGGGTGATGAAGTCTGCAGGTTCCTTTGTTGGTGAGTTTTCTGCAGCCTTGTGGACTTCATTATCATCTACTAGATAGATCGAAGTGATTTCAGGATCAGCAGCCGAAGATGTTTCTTTGGATTTTCCCTTCTCCCGAGTTTTCTCTGACATCTTGTCAGTGAGAGTTTTGAGATAATTGCACAGCTCCTTCTGTATGTTAGCGATGTCAATTTGATTTTTGGCAAGAGTTTCTTGTACCTTCATGATATCAGCTATGGTAGGCGGATTTTCTCTGATTTCTTCGGGAGACCGGACGAAGAGAGGATTATCTCCAATGTTGGTTTGCGGAGGAGTGGTATCAACAATACTGGTGTTGGAAGCAGGAGTAGTTTATGGAGTACCACCATTGATGCTAGTTCTAGCGTTGTTTGTGTTAGGATTTGTGACTGAACCTGACCAAGATCAACCATTTATGAGAATGAGAGATTGCAACCGATAGATTAATCTCCCATTGTGGTCGCCAATCTGTGGATGGGGTAAACGGTTCGCTGTTTTTTTAGGAAAGTGAAGAGTCGAGCGTGTTGTCAAGACTCCTCGAACCGGAAAAACTGCTCAACCTCACACGGATGCACTGCAAAGGGAGTTCTTAGATTCAATAGATCAATCTGTAGTACTCTGGCCTAAACCAAGTCAATAGCCATTCCAGAGTCAATTCGGTCGCAAAGAGGGAGATGGGTTGATCTGTAGGAGGGAAGCTGAGAATTGTGTGGGATCAGTGATGATCAAGGACTGTGGTGTGTTGAATGTTTCTGCAATAATTGGTGAACTGTTGAGTTCGAATAAGTTCTGATGGATTGATGAGTTCTTGAGAGTAGTTACTCGAGAAATTCTGTGTAGACCCAAAAAACGTTGTCCTTAATCATGGATTCAAAACTTATTTATATTTTCATAGTTGTGAACACCTTGATCCCTGTAAGTGTGACGGTTTCATGAGTGGGAGAGTGGGCAAATGGAAGATCGTGGTAAAGTCAATTTCACGTCGTGTGGAGACTTGACGGATCATGCACCCACTACTTTGCTAACTCCTTCAACCGTTGACACAACTTACGCACATTTCTCGTCGTGGATGAATCCACGTGTTGTAGGCCTCCAGGCCAAAACCCTAGTTGTTATCCCCCAATTTGACGTGATTGATATCTCACGAATCGTGTAGTCTGCATGAAAGACTATTTAGTTTGTCAGTTGTTGACTGATTAGACAATGAGCCTAGGTTTTGTTGAATCGAGCATGTTTGGCAAATGCTCAGCGATTCATGAATGTTAATGTTGTTTGTCTGAGCAAATATTATAAATTCAACGAGTTGTTGAATATTGATGAGTTACTGAATATATGTGGATTATTCGAGCAACTGAGCAAGTATTGCTCGATTCGACGAAATACTGATAAGTTACTGAATATTGATAGTTGGGATCAATATTCGAGCAACTGAGCAAGTATTGCTCAATTCGACGAATTACTGAATATTAAGAATTTGACGTGGAATTGAGCAAGTATTGATCAATTCGATAAATTACTGATAAATTACTAAATATTGATAGCTGGATCAATATTTGAGCAACTGAGCAAGTATTGCTCAATTCGACGAATTATTTATGGGTGACGGGACCCAACTAAAATATTGGTAGATTACCGAATATTATATAATTAATCCGTGTGGATCAACATAATTTGGTGTTTGAACTTGCTCAGAATAATGATTCGTTGAGCGTTTGTCCAAAAACCATAATCTTTGAAGAATTGCTCATTAGTCGACGAATTGCTGAAAATAGGCCATGAGCAAAGGAGGGACCAACCACATGAGACCATGGACGTCCATGTGATGCCAAATTGCTCGAGTGAGCGTGCACCAGGGTTCTCAGTTAGTGAGTTGGTGCAGTAATGATGACTAAATGCTGGTTTCATCATTTATTGAATCACTGCTGGGTTCAACATTAGGCAAAAACCTAAGTATGAAAGATGGGGGACCGACCATGCTCATTCTTGATTTTTGTTGGAATGAGCATGTATGCTCAATTAATCAATATTTTGTAAATATTAAAATAAGAGTATTTTAATATTCAAAATTTCCGTGAGAGGCTAGCCGGTCATGTGACCACGTTGGCTTTTGAATTTTCATGATTTGAGCAATTTCGAGAAATTATGAAGAAATCATGATTTTTGCTCAAACCAAGGAGTTTCATGAATTCGAGGAAAATAATAATTATAAAAGACTAGGGATTACAAGGTGTGGGACATTCCACGGATAGGGCATGGCCGGACGGCTATGTTTCCCGGTCTCGCACTCCTTTCCTTATTTTATAATATTATTTTCATGAATCCGTGATGTTATGGAGAATCCATGAGTTTTTTGTTGAAACGGAGGAGTTTCATGAGTTTAGGGAATAATAGTTATAAAAAGCTAGGGATTGTGAGGTGTGGGACCGGCCACGGCTAAGGCATGGCCGGCCGGCTATGTTGCCCGGTCCCACACACCTTTCCCTATTTTATAATATTATTTCATGAATCCATGAAGTTATGGAGAATCCATGAATTTTGTTGAAACCAAGGAGTTTTATGAAATTGGGGAATGATTATTATAATAGGCTAAGGATTGTAAGGTGTGGGACCGACCACGTCTAAGGCATGGCCGGTTCGGTCATGTTGTCTAGCTTATGTTCCACACACCTTTCCTTATTTTATAATATTATTATTTTTCATGAATCCGTGAAGTTATGGAGAATTCATGAGTTTTGTAAAAACAAGGAAAGTTGCTAAAATCAAGGAGTTTTTTCATGAGTTCATGAAATAACAAAATAGGACAAAATAATGAGAGAAGCATGGGGACCGGCCACGGCTAGGGCATGGCCGGCCGGGCCCCTGGTCGCTCCTTATTATTTTATTAATATTTGTTATTTTCTCCTGTTTTGCGTAGGATTCCTCATCTGTCCATATTTTTGGATGCTCGTTCGTACATCCGGGTGCGTAGTCGTGCATCATTATCGAGTACACTTACACCATTTTTGTGAGGCTTACTCAGTGATGATCCAGATGCCCGACTGTGAGGATTTGTTGTTGATCCATGAAATTCAATGTAGAATGATTCATTAAATTGAACAAATAAAATGAGTAGTTATTTATTATCAATTCATAGGACCAACTGTGGATTCGACCATGAATTCGAATAATAAAATAAGCATTATCATTCCATGGGATCGTGTATTCGACCATAGAATCGGAGTAATAAAATTATCTTTTACCATTTCATGAGATTAGCAGTGAATTCGATCATGAAATCGGAGTAATAAGATAATATAAATTGTTTTCACCATTCCATGAGATCACGTCGTAGATTCGATCATGAAATTGGAGCAATCGTTATTGCCATTCCATGGGATCAGGCCGTGGATTCGACCATGGAATAGGAGAAATTGTTATTGCCATTCCATGGGATCAGGCCGTGGATTAGACCATGTAATAGGAGCAATTTTTATTGCCATTCCATGGGATCAGGACGTGTATTCGACCATGGAATAGGAGCAATTGTTATTGCCATTCCATGGGATCAGACCGTGGATTAGACCATGGAATAGGAGCAATTGTTATTGCCATTCCATGGGATCAGGCCGTGGATTTGACCATGGAATAGGATAAATAATAAATTATTCTGGGAATTCAGTGGTGAATGTCATGGCAGAATTAATCTATGTGCATAGTCAGGAGACGGCTAATCCTAAAGGTGCTCTCTGACACTACGGAGAACACCCGAGTCTATACATGGTAGCTTTACATAGTTAGGATCAGTGAGTGTCACTGTCCTGAAGGCGATGTTGCTCTCAATCTTACGGAGAACCACCCAATCGTTCTTCTATGTATATGGGAGTTGCTCTCATGTAGTCAGGGAACAGTGAGTATCACTGAAGTCCTGAAGGAGTTAATCCCTCTCAACAAACAATTAAGTAGGAGGACCGCCCAATTCTATTATTCTACATAGAGTGCACAATGAAATGTATGGGATCGAACGCTCAGCTAGTGGAGGCTTTTCGAAAGACATGTTCATCATGGCTTCGTAAAATAAGAATCGTCACATACCTGAAGCCGTATCAGAAACATGCAGTATCATGATTTTACGGATTTGACCATTGTTGAAAATCCACCATCAACAACGCCGTACAATGATACCGAGAAATCCGACAAGAGAAAGAGAAGGATTGCCGGTGTAGAACAAATACAAGCATGAATAAGAACCGATCAAGTCGGATGATACCAGAAGAGAGTAGTTGTTTCACTATCTTGTGTCTTCTTTGTAGATGTATAGACTTTATGTTGTATACCCTACACCTTGCACAACCAATAGCATCTTGACTGTCACAGTGGATTGCGATCGAAGACACGGGCTTGGGCCAGAGTGGAATTCCTCCCAGGAAACCTCGCATCCATTCAGCTTCCTGTCCATCTTTTTCCAAGGCTATAAACTCAGACTCCATAGTAGATCGAGCTATACATGTCTGTTTGGAAGACTTCCATGACACAGACGCACCTCCAAGTATGAAGATGTACCCACTAGTGTATTTGCACTCATCTGAGTCTGATATCCAGTTAGCATCAAAATACCCTTCCAGCACAGCAGGATACTTCCCAAAACTTAAGCAATAGTTTTAAGTGCCTCTCAGGTAGCGTAGAACTCTGTAGAGAGCATTCCAGTGATCCTTCCCAGTGTTGCAAGTGTACCTGCTTAATCTACTCACAGTGTAGGCAATATCAGGTCTTGTACAGTTCATCGAATACATAAGACTGCCAATAATTCGAGAATACTCAAGTTGAGAAATTCCCTCACCCTTGTTCTTTTTCAAGTTACAATTGGGATCATAAGGAGTAGATACAGGTTTAGCATTTTCATGATTAAATCTCTTAAGGACAGTTTCAGCATAATGAGATTGACTAAGACTATATCCATCAGACGTCTTTCTGATTTTCATCCCTAAGATTACATCAGCAGGGCCTAAATCTTTCATGTCAAAGTTTTCTTTAAGCATGCTTTTAGTGGTATTAATAATATCAAGGTTACTGCCTAATATGAGCATATCATCAAAGTACAGGCACACAATAACATGAGAATCATCCACAGATTTAATGTAAACACATATATCAGATTCATTAACCTTGAAGCCATTAGATATCATTACATAATCAAATTTTTCATGCCACTGTTTAGGTGCTTGTTTTAAACCATACAGAGATTTGTTCAATTTCCATACTTTGTCTTCACAACCTTTCACAACAAAACCTTCAGGTTGGTCCATATAAATTTCTTCATTTAATTCACCATATAAAAATGCAGTTTAACATCCATCTGATGTATCAAATCATAAATAGAAGCAATAGCAATCAACATCCTAATAGAAGTGATTCTTGTGACCGGTTAATAAGTGTCAAAGAAATATAATCCTTCATGTTGTCTATAGCCTTTAGCTACCAACCTAGCTATGTATTTTTCTATAGTTCCATCTGTTCTAAGCTTCCTTTTGAAAACCCATTTGCAACCTATGGCTTTACCCACCAGGAGGTAAGTCTACAAGGTCCCAAGTTTCGTTTTGTTGAATGGAATCCCACTCATTAATCGAAGCTTCTTCCCAGAAGGGAGCTTCCGGATAAGCCATAGCTTCCTTATAGGTTTTGGGTTCAGACTCTACCGTAAGAGTCAAAAAATCTGGTTCGAAAGTTTTCTCGGTTCTAAACCTCTTACTTCTTCTAGGTTCGGTCTCAACATCTAGAGACGGGGGTTGACTAGTTGAAGGAACATTTGTGAGGTCATCGTGGACCCTTTTGTGAGGTCCAGACCCTAAAGGAAAAATGTGTTCAAACAACACTGCATCTATTGATTCCATTATGGTGTTCAGACCAATGACCATGAACCTATAAGCACTAGTGTGCTCAGGATAGCCTAGGAAAACACAATCCACAGTTTTAGGTCCTATTTTGTTTTTCTTGAACGAGGAATGGCTACCTTGGCCAAACACCCCCACACTTTAAAGTATGCATAAGAAGGTTGTCTACCTTTCCATAACTCATATGGAGTTTTGTCAAATTTCTTAAATGGAACTCAGTTCAAGATATATCAAGCAGGCAGAATTGCTTCCCCCCCTCCCCAGGTTCGAAGGTAACCCTGAACTAGCTAACATAGTATTCACCATATCTATAAGTGTTTGGTTTTTTCTTTCAACTACTCCATTCGACTCAGGTGAAGAAGGTGCAGTGGTTTCATGAATGATGCCATTAAGTTTGCAAAATTCTCCTATAGATATCACATACTCACCCCCTCGGTCTGACCTAAGAGTTTTAATTGTAACACCTCTTTGGTTTTTTACTTCAAGTTTATATAATTTGAAAGTGTCTAAGACTTCATCTTTACTTCTAAGAAGATAAACCTGACAGTATCGTGAGTAATCATCGATAAAAGTGATGTACCATTTTTTACCACCTCTAGTTGGTGTTGACCGGGTTTACCACAGTTATAGCAGTCACCTTTTATGGTGTTTTTAGAGACCCCTTTGGTTTAAGATGGTTACCTTTGGAGTTACGACGTTTTTTACGTTTGTTACCATTTTTGCTGGATTCAGATTTTCCTTCATGTCCTTTCTTTGATGCAGCATTATCTTCTAGGATATGAGCTTTGTTGGACATGTCTTTGCTCAGCATCAGGCTCATGTCCTTGTAGCACAGTAGTTCCTCAACTTGAATCCTTTTCCCCAGCTCTATCATGGTGATTTCACGAGTCTTGTGTCGCAGCTTCCTTTTGTATTCGTTCCACGAAGGTAGAAGTTTTTCAATAACTGCGAATACTTGGAAAGGTTCATCAATAACATTTCCTTCAGCAATAATTTCGTTGATGATTAACTGAAGTTCCAAGAATTGATCGACTACAGGTTTTTCATCAGTCATTTTGTAATCAAGGAACCTAGCCACCAAGAACTTCTTGCTTCCAGCAGCCTCAGCGAGATATTTTTCTTCCAACGCTTCCCATAAATCAAAAGCAGTAAAATTCTCTTTTGCATTGTAAAAATCATAAAGGGAATCATCCAAGCAGTTAAGTATATGATTTTTACACATATAATTCTTCCTAGTCCACCTATCCAGTCTAATATTCATAACCACGGTCATGAAGCCTTCTTGAGGGTTTTTGCAAGGCAACTTCATCTAGTCTTTGGTCTTTTAAGAAAAATAACATTTTGGACTGCCATCGTTTAAAGTTTGTCCACTAAACTTTGGAGGTTTGTCTACAGTACTTTTTCCCATGTTGTTACAGAAAAAATATAGTAATGAATGATAGTGCCTTTAGATTGTTGGAGACAGTAACAACAATCGTAATTAACTGAGAAAAAAATACTTAGCTCAACCCGACACTTGATTGATGTTCCGGTAGATGCATTGATAAAGGTAGCAGGAACTAGTAGAGGCACGTATGAGATACGCTGACCTAAAGGCAATATCGCCTGCTACTCCTCCTGTTGAGAGATGCTATATCAGTTGGCGAGTCACCTCCAGAATACAACTACTGATAGTACTCCTCAATGTAGCATACAAAGAAAGTACTCTAAGAGCTTGGCAGAGATGTATGAAGAAATGCAAAAAATTACAGTGAAACATAAACATATCTTCAAATGAGCTAAAACAGTTCCTTATATACTGTTTGAAAAGAAGTTAGTCGTTACAAATAAAAGAGGAAAGATTTTCATGCATGGACAACCTTTTGTCAGAAAACAGCTTTGCTTTGAAAAATTTCAGCAAAAAGATAGGTCTGTGCACCCACACCCACACCGCCCGCCCGGACGGCGGCGCATGTGCTTTGGTGCGAAGCACCACGCGTACGGGAAAGGAAACCTTGCCATAGTCTATGGTCTTCCCCTCACACAAAAGTGTGTAGACCCAAAGGGCCATGCCCTTTAGACAAAACTCATGGTATTTAAGTCTAAAACTCTTAAGATTTTAGTCTATGTGGGACTATTGTTTTATCTATTCAAAATGAAAAAACAACTAGTGGGCAATAGGTCTAGGGATCAAGTCTTGGTCCATGCTTTTCAAAACCCGTTTTTTCTAACAGCATGGTCATGCATTACAGCTATACGATATTTCGCTTAACGACCAACCGGTATAATAGTAAAATAGTAAACGGTACTAGTATGGTGTCCTTTTAAGGAGATCCGTCTCATCACATCTTCCCTTGTTCTAGTTGGTACGTTAATCTGTACCGTTTTAGTTGATCGTACCAGGAGACGAAGACTTCTTCTTGTTAGCATATCTGGAATTATATCATCTCTCGGGTTATTATCATGGTTGTTCTGTATTGGGAGCAATAGTGTTGGAGATGAGAATAGAGATATTTGGTACAACACTGATGAAGAAAGAGCAACGTGTATGGGATTGTTAGCATTAATGGTGTTAGCAATGTACATAATTTTCCATTCATTAGGTATTGGAACAGTTCCTTGGATCATAAACTCGGAAATATATCCAATGAAATATACTGTTTGTTTGGCAATGGCCAATATTGCTTACTGGTCTTCAAAGATGATTGTGCACGATTTTCTTTTCGACGGCTTGGGGAGCTACCTTTCAGTTGCACAAATGCTCTTTTTGTCGTGTTTGTTTTCAGCAGTAGTGGGTCTTTGTTGGAAAATGGGTTCAAATAGAGGATGAAGTAAACACAAAGAAATTGTTATACTCAAAAGCTTTCAAGGCTCATACGATTTCTTTTAGACAATTATTTCTACCCTCCCAATAAATTGGCGATTACAACAGGTATGTGAAATAATGCCTTCAGGATACAATGAAAGCCCTACAACGGAAATTGAATTCAAGGTTTATACCCCTTGATCCAATCAAGAACACATGTAAACAGAATTTCTGATGATGCTTTGTTTAAGAGAGAAAACAGAGAAGGTTTTTCGATGTTTTTCAACGAGTTATGGGAGATGCCATTTATAGGGGTTTTCGCATCTGTTGGGAATAGACATCTTTTCACCAACAGGTTTCTCTTCATTCAACGACGAATCTCTTCATCAACAGACATCAATGGCGTCTGTTGGATTTGAATATTCTGGATATGTTTGTAACGGTCGGCACAGTTGAAAATATTCCAACATTCTTTTCATCTACTTCTACGTTCCAGAGACCAAAAGGTTACAACTTGAAGAGATCGACAAGGTTTTGCTGCGACAGGAAAACGGTAAGAAAATTGATGATTATCATCAGGAAGATGGAGAACTCAAGGATGTTCTTATTATCAAGTAGTTTTTTAATAATGTGTCACTGGTTAGTAACTCTAGAAAAATCAGACAAGTAATTCAACTATGGGCTAGATATCTAGCTGCTAGATTGGTCATGGGACAGATATCTAGCTGCTAATTCAACTAAGGCTAAGTCATAGTGGAGGATGAGATGAATTTATTTATTTGCATGTTTTTTCACTTTAAATCACTAACCAATATTTGTTTTTATTTTATTTTTTGTTGCACTGATAGATAATTGAATGATGATGAATTCCGAACTCAAGTCTTATCCCCCAATAGCTTTCTCATTATATTATAGTGACATCGGATCATTAACCAATTTTCTTTGGCGATTTTTTGTCTTTCATATAATACTTGTGTAAAGGGATATTAATAACAATTAGCAGCAAAAAGAAATCTCACATTCTCGATTGATTGGTTAAGTAGCTATTAATAGATTATCTTTGACCATTTTTTCTTAATTAAGTAAATTAGGATATATTCCAACGAGTTTTGAGTTTGAAAATGAAAATTGATTGATAGAACATACATTACGGGACCAAAAACATTAGTGGAAGATTAAAATTAAACGTATTCCAAATCCGAATGGATTAATGCGTGTTTGTAATTATCAACACAAAACCAAAATGAAACCCCCATTAGAGTAATGGAGCTGGTTTTCTTTTTGTTTCAACTTTCATGACCTTTGCTCTTACAGATCCTTTTGAAGGTTGAGACACTTTCATTATCAATCTCACAAGGGTCTGCAAGAAAAATGACACGACA
This sequence comes from Papaver armeniacum, assembly GCA_023531295.1. Taxonomy (NCBI): domain Eukaryota; kingdom Viridiplantae; phylum Streptophyta; class Magnoliopsida; order Ranunculales; family Papaveraceae; genus Papaver; species Papaver armeniacum. The sequence continues at coordinate 68,373 of JAJJWW010010095.1, read as the reverse complement.
AATTGTTCTTAGACAATCTATGACGGACAGGAGACAACCTTTACTAACAAAAGCATCATCATCATCACAAACACCGGGAGGAGTAAGTTTAAGAAGAAATCTGCAGTCATCATCATCATCACCAGGAGGAAGTAAAAGATTTGCAGAAGTAGCAGGAGGAACAGCAGCAGAATGTGCAGCAATATGTTGTTGTTGTCCATGTGGGATTATGAATTTATTAGTGCTTGCTGTATATAAATTACCAGCGGGATTATGCAGGAAAGCATTGAAGAAGAAAAGGATAAAAAGGTTGAAGAAAAATGGTATCTTTCAGCAACAACAACAGAAGAAAAGATGTCGTTGCGGTTGTGACGAACCTGATATTCAAATTCATCCATTGGGTGTTGTTAGTAATGAATGGGATGATGCCGACAATGATTTATCAGGTGAGTTGCTTAGTAATAAATCCGGTACGGCTATGTTATCTGCTGGGAAAGAGATTCAAGATTTGGAGATTGAAATGTGGGATAAATTTTATAGTACTGGGTTTTGGAGAAGTTCTTCTCAAAGAGATGATCTTCATGATTTGCCCATTATTACTCTTGATGATTAATTCGTTTTTTATCGGCTCGTGAAAATTATGGTGCTGACGACCAATAATGTCATAATTCAACGATTTTGCCGATGTGCTAGAAAAGCATGTTCTAGACTATGTTGTTGTATTGTTAACGGTAAAAACTGTCTCCTTATTCCTTTTTAACTTTTTTTTCTCTTTAAAATATGTTTTTCTTTGATAACACGAATTCAGGAAAAAAAAAAAAAAAAATGTAATCCGACCATAGCTGTTTTCCTTGAGATGATGAGATTGGTGGGATAGAAGATGTAATTTGTGAGGAGTACTCCTTAATCTTTTAACTAAAGAAGAGAGAGATTGCATTTTGTTGGGTGGAATTTGATTGTGGTTGCTTACTGAAATTATTCTATATATTTTACTACTATTATTATTGGTTTGTATGAATTGACTAATTTTCAGCACTTCAGATGTAAAACTGAATGCATGTAGAAGTATTATTTACTACTACTTCCGTTTCAGGAAAAGTGATACCTTCACCTTTCCAGTTGAAGCAAAATCGAAAATATAAAAGTGAAGGTATCACTTTTTCTGAAACAGAGGTAGTAGAGATTTAGAGCCTTTATTCAGAGATTGCAATGTCTAAATCTCTCTACTTTAAACATTTTCATAGCACAATCTTTAACAGCATTATAAGAATTTCTTTCCAACTGCCTATGCTTAACAACATCCAAAGGAGTCAACACCACACTGCTCACAGTAATTAGTCACAGTAATTACACCAGAAACCACGTGCACAAATGAATGATGCCCAGGCTCATTACCAGCTAATTCTTTTTACAAGTTTTATACACAGAAATAAACAGCATGAGCAGGGCCAGCACCAAGACCAGTTGCTGCAATTTCTCTATAAAGTCCTAAATGGCCTTCTTTTTGCATAATCTATAAGACGCAGCAGCATGTGAAAAATAATAAGAAGAAGATGTTGCACTGAGCATTTGCATACGGGTTTTGAGTGTATCTACGGGGAACATAGCCATGTATTCAACCATTCGAAAAATTTAACCTGCAACCATGAATTCCTAATCCATCATTTTCATGAGAGGTTGTTTTAAAGTCTGGGTTTTGGATCTGTGTTGTGGTTTCTGTCATAACGATGAAGAGTGAAGGCGATTAGATGGTGGTGGCAGTGGCGGACAGATGGTGGTAATTGAGTAGATTTGGTGAAATTCTTGGTTTAAGCTTCAGTAGGGTTTAAGGAAGAGAGAAACGGAAAAAGGAAGGATTTTTTATTTATTTTTTGATGATAAAGGGAAGGATTTTTAACTTGGGGAAAACTCAGCTTCTCACATAAAAGGGTACAGTTTCCCGCTAGAATCCAACGGTCTGTTTCCGTCATCCAAATTCACATAGGGGCAGGTGCCCACAAAAGCCCCTATGAGGATACGCCCGTGTCTGTATCAACATGAGATAGAGAAGATGCAGTTAAATGCCTAGGGCTAAGGTGAATATACTGTGACCATCTTATTAGACTTGAAAAGTAGATATTTAAAGAGTTGAAACCACACCTCAAACTTCAAAAACCCTCTGGCTCCAAGTAGGTTCAAAGCAAAGGGCTTCCTCCATTCCCCCTCAACTCAGCTTTCCAAAAATCCTTTTGCTGCACACAAAACCCATTAACAAAAGAAAGGGTAAGCAAATATTTCAACCAATTCATTCAAAATACTAACCAACATTGATATTCTTTCAAATTATATACCAGATAAAACTTTAAGGTTCTGGCTCAATAGCGCCCAATCCATGTAATTAGCTATCAGTGCTGCAATTAGCTTCCCTGCACACATAACATTTAAAGTAATGAAATGCTTAAGTAGAGAGATGGGATATTCATAGACACATGCTTAATTCTTATCAACATTCATAAGTTCTAAGCATTCCACAGTTGGGGTGAGAATGATAGTGTAAAGAGGGCATGTAAAAAGCCACCGAGCCAATAATGCTAGATGTGTAGTATATTAGCAGTAAACATTAACGTGAGACCGCCATTTTCTGCTATGCGCCGATGCTTTTGTTTTGGCACTCCCTTTAGCTCAAGAGTGTGGACACGAAATTGTTGAAATACGGGTGTAGAGAGACAGTAGAGAGGATTGAAAATAAACTCAAACAGATAAAATTAGGCATTTTGTTTCTGCTTCCTTGAAACATTTAATTAGAAGTTAGATACAACTGATCTAAACTCCAATAACAAGGAGCAAGACTCCCACTAACAAACCTATATCCAACATACAACATAATGATCAATACTCAATCACATGCACTGACCCCATGTCTTCTGAATACAAATCCATTATACAAGTACCCCACACCAACTAACGAACTAGTGTTTTGCTTGATCAACTCCTAACAGAGTTTACTAAGTCTCCAAAACTTAAGTTCTAAAATGCAAATCGTAAGACTGATAAAAGAAACAAGTAAGCCTTAACGATATTACCAGTCTCAGAGGAAAAGTGCTGAATGCATACTTGAAGACACGGACACCTTCAAGTATAGACAGAGACAGGCCAGACTCCTAAAGCAAGCCCTTATCACTATGTTCTTCTCAAATGTCACCTATTTAAGTTTTGGGATTTCAAAATAATAACAGGTTTTCTCTTCCAGCGACAAATTTCATCTATAACAGGTTTTCCTCCACAAACATACCAAAACTAAACCAGTTTTACATATACAAAATCCCAGCCCAATCACCATTACAAATTTATCACATACAAACACATAAAGTTTTCTACTTCGACATACAATGCTGGACGATATCATGATTATTCAAATATCAAAACACAAGAAACAATATTAATGATCACAGTTCATACCTGACACTGTGATCTTGTCTTAACAACATCCAACAGAGTAGTAACCCCACCAGCAATAGCACCCACAGCTCCGCCAGCCATAACATGAACCTTTAGTTGCTCTTCACTAGCATTCTCTAGTGAAATATCACTCAAAAACTTTCTTGATAGCTTCATATGTAGCAAAATGCACAGCAGTAAAAGGTGCATTCATAACAAAAGTAGTCCAAAACTCACATAAAAAGCTCGAAACCTCTCTTCTAAAAACATTCTCATAACACAATCTTTAACAGCATTATAAAGACCTTTTCAACTGCAATCTCTGCTTAACAACATCCGAAGGAGTCAACATGGCGTCGCTCGCCGCCGTGACAATAATGCCACAAACCCGAGTGCACGAATGGATGATGCCCCAGTTAATTACCACCTGATACTTTTATTTGTACAAGATTCATAAACAGAGAAATAAAAAGCATAAGCAGGGCCAGCACCATGACCCATTGCTGCAATTCCTCTATTAAGTCCTAAATTTTCACATAATTGAAGTAAAAATCTACCAATTTGACGGTGATGATGACTACTACAATGCCCCCAGCAACTGCATATGGGTATTGAGTGTATCTACTGGGAACATAGCCATGTGTTCAACAATCCCTGCAATTGAACCTGCAATCATGAATTTCCAGAAACCTAATCCATCATTTTCATTCGAGGTTGTTTTGAAGTTTGGGGTTTGGATTAGTGTTGTGGTTTCTATCAAAACAATGAAGAGGAAGTGAAGGGAATTTGGTGGTGGTGGTGGTAATTGAGTTGATTTGGTGATTTTCTAGGTTAAGATCAAAGGTATCAGGTTGAAGAAGTTCAATTCATTGACAGCCTAAAACTGTTGATACTTGCTGTGAGATTGCATCCATTGAATGCCATAAACTTGCTAATCTCAAAACTATTATTTGTATTCATTCTTCCTGTAAAATCATAATCCTTGTAGAAATTGAGACCCACAGATTTGTTAGTAATGAAAGACTGTGTATGGCAGCAGCCATTTGATTGTAAACAGATGAATCGAATCAAATGCTTTGATTCAGAGATTTGAGAGAATTTTGTCGAAAATGAAAGTGGGGTTTTGAAACCCTAGATTTGAGTAACTGTAGAGTATGAACTTCTTCTGTTATGGGCATGAACCACTAGGACTGGAAAATGCAACACCTCGGAGAAAGTGCTACTCATGGGTAGGTAGTAGGACCGGGTCAAGCATTTTGACCAGATTTGGACGACTAATTGTTCCCTACTGGAGCAAATCTGTCACTCCTTCAAGATGAAGGAGAGACTACAAGTTGGATCAAATTACGGCTTAGTTTGGTATTGCTGCAGCTTTTGTAAAAGCACTTTTCTCATTGTGCGTTCTTTGTCTTTGTCTTTGTGAGAAAAAAACAGTTAGACGTTTGGTAAAATATTAATTAAAGTTAAAGCTGATTAAAAAAACAATCAAATTGTGTTTGGTAAAATACTAGATTCAACCATTGTTGTTGTGGCAAATGACAAAAACAGACATATCTCTAAAAATAATTTTATTCAATTTTATTGGGGTTAAAAATAATTAATTTTTTTTACTATTAAATATAAATAGATTAAATATTAAATTTTACTAATTATTACTATTATTATGATTGTTAAGAAAAATTATTTTTACTTAACCAATTTTAAATATATATAATTTTCAAACAAAAAATAAACTAAAATTAAGTAATTATTTAAAATTTGTTTTTATTTTTATTTTTATTTTTATTTTTGACAAGTTAAATGAAATGGTATCATACAATAGTTTGAAAATAAAATATAATAATATTTAAAGAATAAAATATAAGAAATAAAAATTGATTGTATATATATTTAAGGGTAATTTTTGTCATTTACAAAATAAAATAGGGACAAAAAGATAAATCAAGCATTAAATTTTGGTGGGACCATAGCTTATGCTTTTGTAGCTTTTAAAAGCTCCTCCGCCCCAGCTTTTAAAAATTGAGGAATCTGGGAAGTGCTTTGGATAATAAGCACTTTGATTTTTTTTTACCAAACACCAATTTCAAAAATTATTGACATATATAGGTTTTGAAAGTGCTTTTGGAAAAATAAAAGCATTACCAAACCCAGCCATGTTTTGGAACACTACCGATCATCCTCTCATCTCAATGTTTAATGCTAATCCCTATGGGCTAGATTGGACTGCTAGATTGGCCAAAAAGTGTTGCAAATCATGAAAAAAGTGCGGGAAAAAAGTTAACACTCAATCTGGCTACTTCTCTCTCCTAGTATTTGCTCGCAGTCCAACTATCAGCGAGATTAAAACGCTGAATAGTGCGGCGCTCAAAAAGTGCTCAAAACGCCGAATGGTTCGGGCGCTCACAAAAATCTAAATCTAGCGAGATTTAAACGCCGAATGGTTCGGCGCTCAAAAAGTAACTAAAACGCCGAATGGTTCGGCGCTCACAGATGACGTGGATGACCAATCTAGCAGCTAGATATCTAGCCCATAAGATTTAGGAGGTTGCCCGGGCTGACGGGATGGCCAATCTAGCAGCTAGATATCTAGCCCATAGGACTAAGCCTTAATACACTTCTTCATGTGAAGAAATGGTTTGGTAGTGGACAAATACACGGCAAACAAATCAGTCTAGGGCTGTCAATGGATATGATCCATTTAACCGAACTTGGTTTTTATAAGTCAGGTTCGATTCCTAAATTAATGGATCCGGAACCAGATCCAATAAAAACTCTGGATACCCATTGGATGTCAAGAAAACTAGTATCAAAATCTTAATATCTTTTTCTTTTTGGCTTAAATCTAAATTATTTTTATTAAATATTATTATTGTTAATGTTCTACATAAAGATTAAACTTAAAAATAAAATGAAAAATGAAAAGAAAAAATAAAATCAAAGTCAAAACTAGTGTATTACCCGTTTGGATTAAATAACTTGTGTATTACCCATTTGGACTCGATAAGATTTCGTGCCAAATTGGGTAATCCCCGTCTGGTCTAAGTTACTAATGGTTCAAATTTTAGGACCCGAAACCGAATCAACTGGGTTTTGTTCGGTTCCAAATAATTGGGTATCCATTGACAGCCCTAATTACCAATCCTTCCAGAGCAAGTCCAATGGGACTTATCAAATTAACATATTTGATAGTTCACGTGGATGGGTAAACTCATTTTCTCACAGAGGGAAAAGATAATACCTGTGAAGATTGAGACGATTTGCCTTAGTTGGGACGCTCGTCTCAGATTAAGCCGAGCCTCAACACAACATCAACTGAGCCTCGGTTCAAGTAGAGCCAATCGTCGCCATCTTCGACGATACTAACTACATTTCTAATCATTATTCCAACGATTATATGTCCATCTTACCTATATAAATCTTCATCCATCCACCAAAAAACTCACACAACTTCATCAAGTTTCTTTAATATATTCCTTGGTTTCAGTCATTTCAATCAACAACAAAAAAAAAAAAAAAAAAACTTATGGATCCTAATTTGGAAAATGGGGAAGCACGGACAGTTGTGTTACTCTATCCCCAATAACAACAAGAGTGGATGCATCAGTCGGATTAAATGGATGAAGATTCATACGATGAGAGAACGATGACGAACTTCGGGATACAAATATACGCAATACAAGTACCGTGAACTCCAGAACCAAGAGCAATATTGACAAGAAGATATACGTGGAGATTTCAATAGGAAGGTCATCAAAAAATGATATGTGATTATTTTATGAATGGATTTGTATAAACTGATAAAGATTTTCAATGTCTCTTCCGTACACCACAGCACTTGGTTATTAGGTTATTGAGGACTTCGTTGGGTAAACTAAAATTCAATTATCAATTTGACGCACGAAATGTACGAGGACATAGTCTTGAACAAAAGGTCATTAATTGCATCCCTAAGAATTCATGTTATGGTATGTTAGCGGATGCCTGAGATGAGTACATTCATTTGGAAGAAAAAAAAAACAGTATAAGAAAATCTCAATATGTTTTGTGAAACTGTACTCAACCATTTTGTTCCACGTTTTTTACGAAAACCAACGCAAGATGATATCGACCTACTATTAGTTTAAAATGCAAATATAGGCTTTTTCAGAATACTAGGTAGCCTTGGTTGCATACGTTGGGTGTTCCATTGATTTCCTTATGCTTGGAAATGTCACTATAAGTATCAATACTCAAAATCAATTGTGGTTCTGAAAGCGGCGGCCTTTTATGATTGTTGGATATGGCATGTTTTTTTTGGACTCCTGGGTTTAAATAACGATATCAATATTTTGCATAAATCGTTTTTGTTTGAAGAACTAAAATATGGAAATTGTCCAGCTGCAAATTTCACTGTTAATGATAATAACTATGACATATGATATTTTCTGAAGGACGACACAACTTATCCAACGTGGTTAACTTTATTTCAAGCTTACGCTTAGATAACCAAAGACGAGGAGAACCGTGATAGAGTTATTTTAACATAAAGCGGATGGCTTGTATAAAGGATGTCGAACGAGCATTTGGAATTTTGAAGAGGAAGTTCCATATAATTTCTGGATCATGTCGTTCATTTAAAAGCAATATAAATGTATATGGTTATGCTCACCTGCATCATTTTGCATAATATGATAACTCGAGAGACCTGTCGGGATATCAGTTGTACAAGTTATATTGATAAAAATTTGATTAAATAAGTTCAACCCCTTTATAATATGCCCTCAAGAGAGTGTAGAATGGTATAAAAAAGAATTCAAAATAGAGGTTTATATGCCCACAATTGGCCTGAATTCTGAAGAAGAAATCCTCACATGATTTAGTTTGTTTTTACTTTATAGTTATCATTCCAATTACTTTAGGTATTATATTCATGTAATTTAGTTTATATAATTATGTAATTTTAATTTAGGTAATTTGGATTAAACAAACATTGAAATTGATTATATTTAAAACTAAGAATTCCATTGAATTAAAACAAACTATTACATTCAGAATTTAAAACTAAGACTAAACAAGTGTAATGAAATTGCTTTTATTTTTCATTCTCATCTAAGTTCTCGTCATTAACGTCAATTGTTGTTGGACGTTGTCGTTCCTTTTGTGCTTGAACTTCATCGAATTAATCTTTCCAGAATCATAGTTTTGCAACATTCATTCTTGTCGTGTCCATTTCCATGATTCCGTTCATATGTGTATTAAACAAATTTTGTTCAACCGTCTTACGACCTTTCCTCATATCTGGAACCATTTTTTTTACGTTATAATATTTTACAATATTGGTTTTTTCTTGTTTTTCAAAAAAGTATTGAATGTTGCATTATGATGTTGATGATTGTGCAGCATCTTGAGACGCCTTTCTGATTCTTTTTGCTTTTTTGACACCTATTCTATCGTATCTTTCTCTATTTCCTTAACATTAAGATCAGAATTAGCATGTGGGAATCCTCTAGTATTGGGGTGAGTGTTTGAGCTTGTTTCTGATAAAGAATGATGAGACCCATGTTGCTATGAAACATTTGCAGTCTCGTAATGTGATTCCTTTGCTATTTTATTTTTCGTTTAACAGATCAGGGTTATATCGGTTCAACTTTCTGATGATGTGGAAACATGCTTTGTGTTTGAAATTCGTAGAGTACTTTCCTTTCCATTCCTCTCGAGTTTTTCATTGCTTCAGTTTTAATATTTATAAATTAGTGATTACACCAAACATAACACGTTTTAAAAATCAATTAAACCATTTGAAATACGACTTACCACATCAACTTCAGTATCACCACTCTCTATTTGACAAGCCATTTGCATCACTGAAGCTACTTATAGGTTCATATCTAAGTTGATTGCATAAAACCGATCAAGCAACCCAGAAGCATCACGGTTTTCAATATCCCCATTTTCCTGACTAAAAAGCTTATGAATATTCCCCCAGTGAGTATTATGTTGTTGTTGAACACCATTGATAGAATCAAGCGTAAGTGTTACATAAGATTTGCAAATAGACTTATCTTCATCCAAGATACACTTTGGACCACGAGTTTTTTTTTTTAATGAAACATTCTCTATTGAAGTGTTTTGTGTTTGTGATGAAGTGATCATTTAACTTTTTGGGGAAAAAAAGTTCTTCTGATTTAGAGATTAAGAGTTTGAGAGTAAAAGTTTGAGTTGAAAGTGAAATTATAAGAAACTTTGGGTGTAGATAGTGTGATTTTAGAGTTGAAAATGATTGAATTCATAGGGAATGAGATTAGGACGGTTAAATGGAACTATCCGTTATCGGCTCAATTGAAGCCGACCGTTGGCAGATATATCGTGTGTTTTCATGTGGATGAAAATATTATCATAAGATCATCAATCCTGACATAATGTTATGGTAGGTATCTAAACAGTACCTACAATTGTACTACTGCAAGTATACAGCGTCGACACTGTAAACAGGGTAAGTACGAGTCGATCCCCAGGGACAAGTGGGTGTAGAGTTGAGTTTTAAGTCTTTCTATACTGATTCAAATAAGAAGTAACAACAAGGGGGTTTGTGTGTGTTTGTAATTCGGGTTTCTAGGATATGAATATCCTTGGTTATTAATATTTGTACCCCCTTGTACGGGCCCTTTAGACCAAGAAAAGTTAGGGTGATTTCTCCACCCTGGGTTGTAGGTCTGAGAATAAGGGTTGTTCTCTTGCTTATGATACAAAGCATTAGCTTGTTCAAGTCTAGACTCATGAAATGCTTGTAGCTCTGGAAAACTATCCACTAGGTGGTCTGAACTGAGGCATGCAGCACAAGTGGCCATTTCAATTTGGTCACGAAGAGTAGGGGCAGTAGGTTTCACATTCTTCTGCAGCTCTAGCGCTTCTACTCTCCTAGCCAAAGATGCAATTTTTGCACTACCCTCAAAATCAGATTCAATTCTATGGGCATTAGCTATAGGGACCGTCTTTCTAGGTTCACGAATGGACTCCCACTGCTGAGTCTTTTCAGCAACTTCAATTAAGAAGTCCAAGACTCATCAGCACTCTTGTCAATAAATGCACCATTGCACATTGACTCAACTATTGTTCGGGTGGCAACATCTAGACCTTCATACAAATTTGTACAAGTCTTCATTTTTCAAAACCAGGGTGAGGGCATTGGAGAAATAATTCATTGAACCTCTCCAAATATTTGGCTAGAGTCTCTCTTTATAATTTCACAAAATTATTCAGACTTTGACGAATGGTCGCAGTCTTATGATTGGGGAAGAACTTTTTGAAAAATTCTTTCGTGAGATCATCCCATGTTCTAATGGACTGTGGTTGTAGGGCATACAACCAAGACTTGGTTTTTTCTTTCAAAGAGAAAGGAAATAGTCTCAGTTTGAGGGACTCTTCCGGTATTTGGTCGAAACGCAGAGTCCCACATATTTCTTCAAACTCTCTAACATGGTGGTAGGGGTATTCAGCATCAACCCCTCTAAACACAGGCAACATATGAATGGTACTTTCCTTTATTTCAAACTGACCAGCAGCAGCTGGTAAAACAATGCAAGAGGGATGGTTTGACCTTGTCGGGTACATGTAGTCCTTGAGACTACGGGGTTGATTCAATTCTTCCCCCATTGGTTCAGTCTGGTCAGGTCTATATACCACAGAAATGGTTATGTCGACTATATCCTCTTGATTAATTCTGACTAAGCGATTAGTTTGGTCTCTAAAAGCCACAATCATATCCTAGTATGCATACCAATCATGTTATAACACCCAGACAAACAACATTGAACAGATCAGAGAGATAAGCACTTATGTGGATGGATATGAAAACTATGCACGCAGATACCAAAGGTTCTGAGATTGAATGTTAACAGCACCAATATTTTGCAGGGACAGTGAAATAACAATTTAAGAAAGGCATCTAGTTTACCACACAGTCATGTATCATTCACACAAATATCAAGTATAACAGGGTTCGAGAACGATACCGCAGGTACAAAACTGGGTTTGGGCACAACAAGTAGATTTGATGCGTTCCTTCTCCTCCTTGACTTGTACAGCAGTTTCGCAGGTACCTAGTGGCTCAACTGAACTTGTCAGTACTCAGAACTTTGCAGGAAATGCAATGACAGAGGATATCAAAACTGACTATAAACAACTGGGAAGAATTTACAATGACAATGCCTTTTTTTATAATCCCTCTGAATTGCTATCCAGGTGTTTGAGGGTGAAAATGGTTTCTGCCGATTTTGGTAATTTCGGTTGTGTGGGTGAGAACCGAATTTAGACTTTAAACAATGTACTGCACGGGAGTACTTTAGATTCGAGAGATCAATCTGTACAAATCCGGCCTAAACCAAGAAATGGCCGTTCCAGACTTGCTTCGGTCACAAAGAAGAGGAGAATGGGTTGGCTTTGGGGTGGGAAGAGAAGAAAGTGTTGAGACCAGGTTGATTGTGGAAGAGTAGTGGTTTCACGACTTGTATCAGAAAATGGAAAGCTAACAGATGGGAGAGCTTAGCCAAACGTTTTTCTGAGTGTTGTCTGATACTTTACCGAACTTGTTCTCTTTTGTAGAAATAGGTAAGACCTATTTATACAAGTCAGAGTGAAACGTACTCTGGTCTCATTAAGGAATGTAATAATGGGTGAGTAAATGGGAGAAGGTGGTAACCGTTAACGCATGGAATTGATGTTCCATAAAAGAAAAGTGTTTCACCATTACTTCCCTATTTACTTAACCGCTTCATCCTTATTACACTTTCTTATTACGTGCGTAGTGTACGCCGCACGCTGTAAACCGCCAAACCAAAACCCAAAGAAGATCCCCCAGTTTGTGGCTTGATGTCTCGAACGTTTTCGTGAAAACATGTAACATGGTTGTTGCCTGGAAAGTCGAGCTTGGGAGACTTGCTAGCTTGGCGACCTTCGACGGTCGAGATTTTGTATCTTAAGCGGAAAGGTAGTCGTTGATCGTTGCACGCTTCCGTTTTTGATAGCTGTGTAGGGAAGGCCAGTATGATGGCACGGCAAAGTTGGCAGGCGATTATCATGGCATTCCTTGGCGTGGTTTGGCGTGGCAAAACTAGACTTTGGGTCAAAGGTTACCATGCGTTGTCTGGTAACCTTGGACGGCTAGGATTTTCTCCTGAAATTGAAGGGCGACCGTTGATTGTCGCACGCCTTCGTTTTAGTAGCCGCATAGGGAAGGCTAGCATGGTGGCGCGGCTAGGTTGGCATGCCTTGGTGCGGTTTGGCATAGCCAAACTAGGGTTTTGGGTCAAAGTTTACCATGCGTTGTCTGGTAACCTTGGACGGCTAGGATTTGCTCCTGAGTTTGAAGCGCGACTGTTGATGGCCGCACGCCTTCGTTTTAGAAACCTTAATTAGCGTCCTTTACTAGAATCGATGTAGAATTCTCGTACGGACTCAGATTTTGACGGTCTTCCCCTCAAATCGACTGGAAAAGAATTTCCTATCTCCCTACGCGTGGATATTTAGGTTCTTAACTCGTTCGGGAGGTGAAAATATCCCAACAGTAAAACTCGGGAAGAATTCAGGAGGGATGTTGCGGGCCCGAGGAGGCATAGTTTAGGCGCGGCCAAAATTAGGGTATTGGCATCGGGCAAAACGTTACCATGCGTTGGCTGGCGACCTTGGACGGCTAAGATTTTCATCTAAGGTGGAAGGTTGGCCGTTGATTGTTGCACGCCTTCGTTAGTGGCCGCATAGGGAAGGCCAGCGTGGTGGCGCGGCAAGGTTGGCATGGCATGCCTTAGCGCGGTTTGGCGTGGCCAAACTAGGGTTTCAACCCAAAGGTTACCATGCGTTATCTGGTAACCTTGGATGACTAGGATTTGATCCTGGGATTGAAGGGGGACCGTTGATTGTCGCACGCCTTCGTTTTAGTAGCCGCATAGGGAAGGCCAGCATGGTGGCGAGGCTAGGTTGGCATGTCGTGGGCATGGCATGCCTTGGCGTGGTGGTGCTGCTGGGTACGGAGGTGCGGGTGGGCATGGTCAGCATGCCTTGGCGCGGTGGTGCTGCATTGGGCACGGAGGTGCGGCTGGCATGGCTGGCATGCTGCTGGCGCGATGGTCTTCTTGGGGCACTAGAGGTGCGGCTGGAATGCCTTGGCGCGGTGGTGTTGATGGGCACGGAGGTGCGGATGGCATGGCTGGCGTGCCTTGGCGCGGTGGTGCTGCTGGGCACAGAGGTGCGGCTGGAATGCCTTGGCGCGGTGGTGTTGATGGGCACGGAGGTGCGGCTGGCATGGCTGGCATGCCTTGGCGCGGTAGCATGAGAATTTTAGGATTTTGTACAGGTGATGTCAATCAATGTTAGGGGTTCTGCCGTGGAACATGATACATAGAAAGAAAAAGGTACCACTGGTAATTCTTACGTAAGCATCTTTGGTTGATTCGATAAATGTGTTAATGGTCAATAAATGCGCTAGAGGTCATGGTGACGTCATGTCAGGTGCATAGTTTTACTATTTTAACCCTAAGCTAAAAACCACCATCAATATTAAGTCCCCTGCTTAGCTCAGAACGGGGGCCGCGTTGCGAGGTAAGCATAAGATGGTGACAGAGCTGGGGACGAGAGATCGAAACAATAAGTCATGAAATGATGGTCAGGAAAGTCCGTCTAACCTTTTTGATAGGTAAAGAGAGTTTGTGTTTCCCGTGTTGGAGTCTTTTCATAAATCATACTGGTGGTGCAGACTGTGGAGTGGTGAGATGAAAATTATCGGCTTGGAATGGGAGCCGCAGGCGTCAGTCGGGTTGGAATGTGAGCCGCACGCATTGGTTGGCTTGGAATGGAGACGTCAGTATTGGTCGGCTTGGAATGGTGTAAATGGTGATGACGCTGGAACTTCGGCTATCGAATGGTGGTGATGGCACAACTTTGTCTAAATTAGGGTTTGGCATTATGAAACCCTAATTAGCGCTCCTTTATATAATTGTTGTAGAATTCTCGTAAGAACTCGACCGGAAAAGAATTTCCTATCCCCTTTCGCGGGAATATTTATGTTTTGAGCTTGTATAAGAGGTGAAAACGGCCCGACAGTGAAACTCAGGAAGAATTCAGGAGGGAAGTTGCGGGCCCGAGTGGTATAGTCGTGCCCAGTCATCTATTCCTGTTCATGGAGCAAGAAGGAGTCTTCATTCCGTTCAAACTCTAGAAACTCTGTCCGCATGAAAAGAGGTATCGATGCTCTTTGTTGTTAAATCCGGATCCGTGCTTTCGCCTGCAGGTGTCTCTCCAGTGGATTCCAAAATTTACCAAAACTCCACTTGCATTCTTGGGATGAATGGATGAAATACATGCTCGGCGACGATCATGTCGGGCGCTAATCTTGGATATTGTTGTTGCGTTGTCGGTCCATTCTTGACTTTAGGTTGTTTAGCGTCTGGACCTTCTGATCGCGATGATGATATGTCGTGGATGATTGTATGGTATAAATCTTCCAAAGACACAAGGTGAAATAGATGAGATGGCGAGACATTCTGCTGCCGATGTCTTTCTATCAAGTCTTCGAATCTTGGACTATCGTATGGAATGGGATCCAGTGCGCAATCCTCAGTCATATTTCTGTTAGATCCGATGGCATGGCCGAATATGTGAATGTATCTTTGTAGCGTGCTTTTGGAGTCTTCGATGCATATGTACGGCTTCATGTTGAGAAATTCCCGCGGCTCGTGAAACTTCGGCAGTGACGATCTTGAAATCAGAAATAACCAGGTTGAGGGGAGTGAAACTGTCCCATGTTGGTAGTCCCCATGTGTAGTCTACTTTCATTTCATCGCCTTGAATCCACGTCCACGAGATTTTATATAAGATTATCGTACTCTTCTGGATGTGATGCTGGGATGCTCAGAAATTACATGATGAAATATTCTGGATAGGGAAGTGGTAGGAATGAGAGAGTTTTGTTGTTTATCATGGCTCCCTCTATTTCTTCAAGAAAATGTTTCAGCCGCGTCTCTGGAGTTATCTCATGAGTATCTGATGGTCGTCGGGATGGATTGCGATGAGAAGTCCCCAATCGTATTTTTCTTCGGTTTCTGAAGTTGTTTTCCTCTGAGCAGGCTTGGGATCCTCTGCGGCCTCGTAAAGTGTTGAACGCGTCTTCTAGACAGAGAGGTGATGATATTCTTGCGCTGCATCCTTGAAGAGTAGATGACCTCGTTGTGGCTATGGCCTTTTGGTTGACTGTGTCTTCTGAGCTTTGACAGTGAAGGGATTCCGTGTATATCCTCAGTCCCCAAGTATGGTTTACATGTTTTTATCTTTGTAGCGATTGTTGTTGCGGTGAAGCCCTGGCTGATATCAACAAATGAGTGGTAACAGTTCTTGGTAGTAGATGTAATTAAAAGAGACTACATTGTCGTGGTAACAAATTAGGTCGTCTGGAATTGTATGGGCATCCATGGAAGCAAAGGGATCGGTTGTATGCGTAAGCGGATAAACTGTCCATGACCACGGGTTTGGCAAGATGGATCAAAAAGTGGCCACAACTGCGATCCTTGGATGGATGTGATCACGATCCTTGACAGGTAGGAGTGTGGCGTTGGAGCAGCTTCGGCTCTTGGAGAGGAAGTTGAAGCTTATGAAGACAAACGCTGAAGCTTAGGCTTCGATCCTGGAGCAGCGACTTATGGAGAGAATACTCAAGCGGAGCGGCCGGGCTTTAAGTGAACGTTGAAGCGGAGCCGTGGCCGGAGGACGTTGAAGCGGAGAGGCTGCGTTAATCGATGTCTTTGTCAAACTAGACACCCTTCAAGCGAACAGTGGTTAGGACTCCCCAGTTCCATCTATCGTGCTTTCCAAGAGAGGTAGGGGTTTGGGAATGGCTTCTTGGATGGAAGTAGATGTTTTCTACGACACGAAATACGGTTGAGGGCTGCAAATATGTCTTGACGTTGCGCCTTGGTAAAATATAAAATCTCTCATAAATGTTCCACCATGGACTGCACAATTTTGTGGGCGAAGTCCCCGGAATCATGCATCTCCTGACGGGAAGAGAGTCTTTGTGAACTCAGGGGGGTTGCTTATCTCCTTGACTCGATTTTGGAGAAGTCATTCTTGATCTCTACGTGTGATGAAATTGGATTGTTGATTCCCTCCTACTGAGCGTTCAAGAGCAATGCTGCAAGGATGCAAGTTGCTGGCGCTGGGAAGATGCAAGTTGTTAGCGCTGGAAGGATGCAAGCTGTTAGCGCCGGATCGGCTTGGAATGGGCGCTGGCTTGGCACGACGTTGGCTTGGCGTGGCGCGGACTGTTGGCTTGGCACGGTGCTGGCTTGGCGTGGCGCGGTAGCAATAAAGTGGTCAAGCATATTCTAGGTCCGTACTCCAGCGTTTCTCTTCCAATTTGTTTTCTTGTGTTGGTGTATACCCTAGCCATAGGTATGTCATTCATAAACTTATAGAAGTACTTGTTCTTCTCTTCGAATATCACCGTAGTAGTGTTGGCTACCTCATGAATAGTTATTGTTAATCGTTATTATGCAAAGTAGGTACGTACGGGTAGGTGGCTGATTCCACGAAGAACTGGGCGTTATGGTTTCTCTGAGATCCAAAAGTTGCAGGCCGAGGTGACCAAAGGTCCTTCCGCGGACGTGGTCAAACAACGAGAAGCGGAGGTCGAAAGGTTGTCCAAAGAGTTGGATCTAAAACAGGCGGTCCTCCAAATGACGAATGACGCCTTCTTCGAGAAGAGCAAAACACTGTTGAAATGCTTCCTTTGAATGCACTTATGTCTTCTGAAATTCTTCTGTTTCGTTTTTTTTCTTTCTTTTTTTTCGAAACGCAAATGGAACGCCTGGCTTATGGTTTTGATTTTCTGGATTTTTGGGTTGATAGACAAGTGTTACCTATGAGGGTTTTGGATTATTATTCTGGATGAACTGTTTTAGGATGATTCCGTTTTTGGTTATGATTGTAAGTAACACAAACATCCCAGGGAAGATATGGAAACATGAACGTTGTGTGTCGGTAGATGACATGGGATGAAGCATAACATGGCTATGGGTTTTATCATTCCCATGAAAACTTGAAATAGTAAACCATGTATTTTTTTCTAGGCAAGACTTACTCGGTTTTTTGGATCTGCTAACGAAAATGATTCAGGTGCAAGTCCCACTTTCGTGGGGAACACCGCGATTGTGGAAAGTCCCCAGTCGTCCATGAGTCACTTGATGATCAAGTCGTCGATCCCTGAGCGGATCGTTTTGCTTTTAACCTCTGGGAAGTCTCCAGTTTCCCATTGCCGCGTCAAGACTGGTTGGGTCGTTCTCTTTTAAACTCTAGGCAGTCCCCAGTCTTCCCTTGCTGTGTCAAGACTGATAATCGGGTTGTCTGGTAACTGAGTCATCGATCCCTAAGCGGATCGCCTGCTTCTACCGTCTTGATGTCTGGGTCGAAGCATGAAATTGATGGTCCAAAATTGACATTGTAACCGAAAGATCAATCTCCCACTGTGGTCGCCAATTTTTAGAGGGTGAAAATGGTTTCTGCCAATTTTGGTAATTTCGGGTGTGTGGGTGAGAAACGAATTTAGACTCTAACCAATGTACTACACTGGAGTACTTTAGATTCGAGAGATCAATCTGTACAAATCCGGCCTAAACCAAGAAATGTCCGTTCCAGACTTGCTTCGGTCACAAAGAGGAGGAGAATGGGTTGGTTTGGGGGAGGGAAGCGAAGAAAGTGTTGAGACCAGGTTGATTCTGGAAGAGTAGTGGTTTCACGACTTGTATCAGAAAATGGGAAGCTAACAGATGGGAGAGCTTAGCCAAATATTTTTCTGAGTGTTGTCTGATCCTTGACCGAACTTGTTCTCTTTAGTGGAAATAGGTAAGACCTATTTATACAAGTCGGAGTGAAACGTACTCTTGTCTCATTAAGGAATGGAATAATGGGTTAGTAAATGGGAGGAGGTGGTAACCGTTAACGCATGGAATTGATATTCCATAAATGAAAAGAGTTTCACCATTACTTACCTATTTACTTAACCGCTTTATCCTTATTACACTTTCTTATTACGGGCGTAGTGTACGCCGCACGCTATAAACCGCCAAACCAAAACCCAAAGAAGATGCCCCAGTTTGTGGTTTGATGTCTCGAACGTTTTCGTGAAAACATGTAACATGCAGTGTAGTTAAAATCGCTCTCCAAGGCCGAGTACTCTCCGAGTAATCGCTACAAGCTATATGACCGAGGAGATTTCCGATTCCAAGTTATTTCCGATTTTTAGAAATTCAATCGGCCGATATGCCGATTTGTACCGATTTTTCAGCAAAACGAGTTGGCGATTTTTCCGAGTTGGCCTTTCATGCACCAAAATTATAAAACAAAAAATTTGTAACCCCTCGAATGAGAGTTATTAAACGTAAAAACCTCTAAAAACGTTATAAATAGGTTCAGTAATACAATATTACACTTGATTATATGATTCATGAACAACAATACATAAGTCTCTAATAAAAAGGTTCCGAGTATTAGGCCGAGTTTTAGCGATTTCCAAGTCCGAAGTTATTGCTCCTCGCTCCAAGATCCCCAACCGAGTAGGACCGGGGAACAATTTCGATTACTTTGGTAACATGGTTGTTGCCTGGAAAGTTGAGCTTGGGAGACTTGTTAGCTTGGCGACCTTCGACGGTCAAGATTTTGTATCTTAAGCGGAAAGGTAGCCGTTGATCGTTGCACGCTTAGTTTTGATAGGCGTGTAGGAAGGCCAAAGATGATGGCACGACAAAGTTGGCGAGCCATTGGCATGGCATGCCTTGGCGTGGTTTGGCGTGGCCAAACTATACTTTGGGTCAAAGGTTACCATGCGTTGTCTAGTAACCTTGGACGGCTAGGATTTTCTCCTAAAACTGAAGGGCGACCGTTGATTGTCGCACGCCTTCGTTTTAGTAGCCGCATAGGGAAGGCTAGCATGGTGGCGTGGCTAGGTTGGCATGCCTTTGTGCGGTTTGGCGTGGCCAAACTAGGGTTTTGGGTCAAAGGTTACCATGCGTTGTCTATTAACCTTGGACGGCTAGGATTTTCTCCTGAGATTGAAGGGCGACCGTTGATGGCCGCACGCATTCGTTTTAGAAATCCTAATTAGCGCCCTTTACTAGAATCGCTGTAGAATTCTCGTACGGACTCGGATTTTGACGGTCCGCTCCTCAAATCGACCGGAAAAGAATTTCCTATCTCATTACGAGGGGATATTTAGGTTTTGAACTCGTTCGGGAGGTGAAAATAGGCCGACAGTAAAACTCAAGAAGGATGTTGCGGGCCCGAGGAGGCATAGTTTAGGCGCGGTCAAAATTAGGGTTTTGGCATTGGTCCAAACGTTACCGTGCTTTGGCTGGCGACCTTGGACGGCTAAGATTTGCATCTAAGGTGGAAGGGTGGCCGTTGATTGTTGCACGCCTTCGTTTTAGTGGCCACATAGGGAAGGCCAGCGTGGTGGAGCGACAAGGTTGGCATGGCATGCCTTGGCGCGATTTGGCGTGGCCAAACTAGGGTTTCGTTCCAAAGGTTACCATGCGTTGTCTGGTAACCTTGGATGGCTAGGATTTGATCCTGGGATTGAAGGGGGGGCCGTTGATTGTCGCACGCCTTTGTTTTAGTAGCCGCATAGGGAAGGCCAGCATGGTGGCGCGGCTAGGTTGGCATGGTGTGTGCATGGCATGCCTTGGTGCGGTTTGGGCGTGGCCAAACTTAGGATTTCGGGCCGAAGGTTACCATGCGTTGTCCGGTAACCTTGGATGGCTAGGATTTGATCCTGGGATTGAAGGGGGACCGTTGATTGTCGCACGCCTTCGTTTTAGTAGCCGCATACGGAAGGCCAGCATGGTGGCGCGGCTAGGTTGGCATGTCGTGGGCATGGCATTCCTTGGAGTGGTTGTGCTGCTGGGTATGGAGGTGCGGCTGGCATGACTGGCATGCCTTGGCGTGGTGGTGCTGCTGGGCACGGAGGTGCGGCTGGCATGGCTGGCATGCCTTGGCGCGGTAGCATGAGAATTTTAGGGTTTTGTACAGGTGATGTCAATCAATGTTAGTGTTTCTGCCGTGGAACATGATACATAGAAAGAAAAAGGTACCCTGGTAATTCTTACGTAAGCATGCTGGTTGATTCGATAAATGTGTTAATGGTCAATAAATGCGCTAGAGGTCATGGTGACGTCATGCCAGGTGCATAGTTTTACGATTTTAACCCTAAGCTAAAAACCACCATCGATACCAGTACATGCCAAGTTATTAGTAACAGGGTAGTCACAAGGGAAAAGGGTGAAGCTGACATGGACTGCAATTATAAACAGGCTTCAAAAGGGAAATATATGTTGGGGCCATTGGAGAAGCCATGGAAACATACGCTGGTACTGCTGTTGAAACAAACGCCGGACAGGATGTGGAAGCTACTACTGCCGAAACGGCTTCTGGATGGGATGCTGAGGTCGCTGCTGCCGAAATGGCGTTTGGATGGAAACTTTTCTGCCAGAGAAGGTGCTGGGGAAAGTGCTTGAAAAATCTTTGATGAAGGCGTTATTGATCCAGGCGTCTGCCATTTACGTTCACTTTCTTGTTTCCATGGCGAAGTTAGGGCTTCGCCAAGTAACGTTCCGTTGTTCAGCTTTTATGGTTTCACATCTCTGAATGAATTAATAAAACCTTCATACTGAAAAGATCCAAAAACCCTTTATGTGAAAATAAGTTGCTCGCCCCTTCTAGCTACCCAGTAGATGGACATACACCGTACACAAATAGTGTGGATAGAATTGGCCACAGGTACTAGCCGGCCTGCTGCGCAGCCAATGCCTCCGAACGCCGACATCACCCATAATAACGCAAGACAGGGGAAATAACAACAATGGTTTAAAAGGTTCGACCGACCCGTTTCTTGGTTCTCCCATATAGCAGCATCATTGTCACACATCCCGAAAACTAGTAGAGCGTTAGGTGAGATTTGAAATCGGATATTTTTGAAAAGATATCTTTTCTGCCGCCTGATGATCATATTCCTTGCATATTCCCTTCTTCAGTACTTTTGGATATATATTTTTGTGGTGGTTTGGTTTCTCTGGTTTTCAATCGCCGGGTAGTGACTCTGTGCGATTTTGGGTTTACTCGGTATTTTTGCTTTAAGATGACTTGGGAAACTTTTTAAGGAAAGATGTTCTTTTAATTGAAATTGAAAACTCTACTTATGAATGCAAGCGGTGCAACCATTTTAGAGAAGTTACAATCATTGCGTGAAAAGGGAAAAATGCTGAAAGGATAACGCTGGAGGTGAAGGTAGCACAGTGTTTTAGGTATTGATGGGTTTGAGCCATCGCGAGTGAATCGTCACACCTTCCAATTTTCCGGTATTGATGAGTTTGCAGTAACCGCCCAAGATAACATCCGCCACCAGGTATGGCTCGTCTTCCTTTCCTTTAGGCGGATCGGGTCGAGCGACTATCTTTACTGTTATATCTCCAACTTGAAACGAGGTCGTCTTAACTACTACATCTCCAATTTGAAACGGGTTTAGGCATTGCGCAACCATATAGTTTTTGAGCTCGTCATCTTTGGCTGTAACCGCTTCCAGATTTTTGACAAAACGCTTGAAAGGCCCAACGTCCCATTCACATCTCCTAATGACTCCCGGGTTGATAATCGAACCGAGTCCCCACGCCTGGCCGAGAGGAGAGGTGATTGGGTGCAGAAAGGGTTGTTTAACCAGGCTTACTTGTGCTCGGAATCTGCGGATGAACGTCGACGGGATTTCTCCAGGCAATTGAGTTACATTAGTAATTTGTTGATACGGCAACATGTAATCTTTCAAGTTGGACGGCTTGTTAGAAATTATTTCGGGTACCGTCATCAGCAGAGGGTATGCTCTTAACTTCTCTTTGTTGCTGTGTACCCATGCGCGCCCCAGAATCATGTTGTAATTTGATAGTTCTTTGATGATGTGGAATTTGCCATGTGTTAGAGTGTCTCCCACCTTGATTTCAAGGTTGATGTAGACATATGCTTCCATCGCCTTCTCTTCCAAGTTTTTGACCATGGTTGGAGAACGGGTAGCCTCCTGCTTCGAAACTCCCACAGCTCTCAGAGTTTTGATGGTAGCGATGTTGAAGTCAGAGGCCGCGTCGATTAATGTGTTGTCGAGCTCGGCGTTCCTCAGGTAAACCGTGGTCAGCAGTCCCCAGTTGTATTTTCCAGTACCGCTTCCCGAGAGAGTTTGGGGATAGAGAATTTCGCACACATGCTGCATCATGGATTGCATAGTCTCGTGTACAGAGTCCCTAGAGACCATGCAACTCCTGATTGGAAGTGGATCTCGGTGAACTCCTTCATTGCCCAGCCGAAGCTCCCCTGCTTCTTTCTTTTTTTATTTTTGAAGATATGCTTTAGCTTATTGCAGTCACTAGTCGCATGGTGGAAAAATCTGTGGTAGCGGCAATATTTGGGGTTTGTCATTTCCGCTTCGGTTGGTGGGCACCTGGTAGGAGGTAGTCTCGATGGCGTCGTATTGGATCCATGCTTCCAAGAGTTCAATCACTTCCTCGATTGGGAACGGAAAATCCAAGACGTTTTCTCCAACTTCTTGATGTCGCATGGGAGCTTTAGCGGTGGTCTTCCGTGACAGAGCTGCATGTCGCGCTGGCGCTGCGCGTTTGGATTGTTGTTCTGCCGCTGGAGCCTTCCTTTTTCCTCCTTCATCTACCACGCTCACAGAAGAGGGACTAGTTTTGTATTGCTTATTGATGAGGCGTTTATTTCCTCGAGTTTCACGTGCGTCCTCGTTTCTGGTTGGCCTGGTTCTTTCCAACAACGCTGATGCTGTTGTGGCCGACCATTTTGCAGCTTCATGAAGTTCAGAGAATGTCTGGAATCGCAGATTCTCTAGTAAGGCGCGGTAGAGTGGAATCATCCCATTGATGCAAGAATCCACCAATTGATGTTCGGTCACGTTCGGGTCATGACAATCTAGCGCTTGAATTCTGAATCTTTTGACGAAATCATTCGGATGTTCGTTGTTTCGTTGGAAAATCCTTCCTAGATCTGAGAAGGTAATTTGCTCAGATACAAAGAAGTACTTCTTGTAGAAAGCCGCAACCATGTCAGACTAATTGGAGATGCTACCTGGCGTAATGCTTGTGTATGCTCTTCCAGTAAGTGATTTCGAAAACTCCCTCAAACGGAGAACGTGATTGTATTCGTGCTCCCCCAGGGACTCAAAGAATCAAAAGACATGTTCACGCGCATTACCGTTGCCGCATACAGAGAGAATTGAGGGTAAGAGTACCCTCTTGGAAGAGGAATTCTTTGTATTTCCGGAGGATACGGGGGTTGATGCTGATGTATGTCCATGAAATCGCTTTTGTCTCGATTTCGGAGAAGTCGTTCCAAATCTTCTCGTGTGACAAAACTGGACGGTAAATTTCCTTCCGCTGGAGTTCCTGGGCGAATCTCTTCACCTACAAAGGTGCACCATGTTGAGGTGCTGGTGCCAGGGGTATCAGAGGTGTTCATCATTGGTTCTGGATGGCGTGATTCTTGTGGTAGCCTCTCTATTAGTGTCTTGAGAAAAACAAGTACCTCCTTCTGAGTTGAGGCCATGTCCGTCTGAGCTCTAGCGAGAACCTCTTGTCTTTCCATCAAATCAGCAATACTAATATAGGGTCGGCTTCCTCTGGTTCCTCCAGTTTCTCGTCCTGACGGCAGAGTAGCTGCGGCTCTGCAGGTGACGGTTGGAGGTGTCATACTTGACGAAATATTGGGAGCGACGGCAGCGGCTCTGGCTCTGGTGCTTGGAGGTGTAACACCCGAAGGAGCATTTTCTGCGGCAAAGGCTCTGGCTCTGGTGTTTGGAGGTATAACACCTGAAGGAACATTCTCCATGTTGCCGGTGTTGACAGGTGGCGTATTGGCACCACTGGGAGAAACGTTAACGCCGAGAATAATTTCGGCGCCAGTGTTCTCAGGGTTTGTTGTTGATCCTGACCTGAGTTCTACCATCTTGAGATCGGAGTTGAAAGATAAAATCGGGAATTGGGAAATTGATATTGTAACCGAGAGATTAATCTCCCACTGTGGTCGCCAATTATTTGTGGGTGAGAACCGTTTCTGCTGATTTTGGTAATTTTGGGTGTGTGTGGGTGAGAAACGAATCTAAACCCTAAACAATGTACTGCACGGGAGTACTTTTGATTCAAGAGATCAATCTATACAATCCTGGCCTAAACCAAGAAATGGATGTTCCAGGCTTGTTTCGGTCACAAAGTGAAGGAGCAGGGTTGGTCTTAGGGAGGAAAGCGAAGAAAGTGTTGAGACCAGAATAGTTGATTCTGGAAGTATGGGTGTTCTGTGACTTGTATCAGAAAGTTGAACTGGCTAGCTGGATGAAAAATCTATCAGATGATTTCTGGATGTTGTATTGTTTTCCTGACCAAAACTTGTTGTTTGGTGGAAATAGGTGAGACTTATTTATACAAGTCATAGTGAAACGTACCCTGGTCTCGTAGGAAGTGGAAATGATTGAGTGGTGGAAGAAAAGAGTAACGTGTAACTGTTAGACGTTATGCTTCCATGATGAGGGAAGTGAATTCGTGTAACCGCCAGTCATTACGCTTCCATGATGAAGGAAATGAATTGTTTACACCGTTACTTTTCACCACCACTAATTATCCCACTTCATGACACTTTCTTGTAACGGGCGCATTGCACGTCGCACGCTGTAAACCACCAGACCAATACCCTGATGAGCATCCCCAAGTTTATGACATATTTTGATGTCTCGAGTGTTTTCGTGGAAAACATGTAGCACTTTGATACGTGTGGCAAGTTAAAATCGAGAAGCTTGCCGCATGTAAATAACATGTGATGCTAGGCTCGTTTTGGCTAGTCACCTAAAACTTATCGCAAGCTTACCGGTTTGGTGGAGAACTTTGATGGCCGAGATTGCATCCTATGAATAAGGGTAGTCGTTGATTGTGGCTACCTTGTGTTGGAGCCTGACAATGTCACAGTGGTATTGCGGCATGACTTGTGCATGCCAGCGGCACGATGGTGCAAGTGGCGCCTGGTGTAGCCATGGTTGTTGGGTTTAGGCGGTTGGTCTCCTAATATTTGCCACAAGTCCATCAGTTCGGTAGCGAACTTGGATGGCTGAGATTGCATCTCATGAAAAAGGATGGCCATTGATTATGGCCACATCTTGTTGTATAGCGAAGTGGCTTCAGCCACATGCTAATGGCATGCCAAATGGGCGTAGCCATGGCATATCGAGATGCTTAGGTTATGTTGCGGTATGGCCAAAGCTAAAAATTGGCTCCGTGGCCAAAGTTAGGGTTTGGCGCCGTGGAAGAATTCGTCGTGGAAGAATTAGGGCTTGGCGTGGCCAAGGTGCCGTGGAAGAATTAGGGCTTGGCGTGGCCAGGGTGTCGTGGAAGAATTCACCATGGAAGAATTAGGGCTTGGCGTGGCCAAGGTGCCATGGAAGAATTCGCCGTGGAGAATTATGGCTTGGTGTGGCCAAGGCTTGGTTTTGGCGCCATGGAGTCGGACCTACATGTGGCGTGGAAACATTGGCACTATTGCCACGCCAATCCCATTGCTCCGGGAAACGCTATTTGGCTTTGGTAGCAATTTTCCCGAATTAGGGTTTGGCATGTCGAAACCCTAATTAGTGCACGTGGCATGCGGCTGCGGCATGGCGCTACTTTTGTGCAAACGACGCCATGGTTATGCCAAAGGAACTATGGCAAGGCCATAGTGTGGAAACGGCCATATGAGTAGGAATTGTCGTGGGTGGCTATTTATGGAAGGTTGCCACGAAGTGGCATGTTTGCAAGGTAGCATGTTGTGATTTAAAAAAAAAAAAAAAAAAAAAAAGCGAAACCTAGGGTTTCACGTGAAAAAGCTCCGGTTTTTTCTCCTCCTCTTTTCCTTGGCGTTTTTCTTCACAATCTCGTGATTTTGCGCTTCCATGGCGCAAAATCAATCAAACAATCCACCTATTGCAGGTGAACGACGTGACAATCAACCTAGGAACAATAATCGAAACCGTTCTAGATCAAAATCAAGGACGCGGCAAGTGTATGTTCCTAAGAACGCGTCTAACCCTAGTTCTTCCGAGAATAGAAATCAGCTTGAAGATGGAAGCCGTGTTGTGTTTGAAGATGGAAATCGAGGCTCCTATGTGTCTATATTAAAGAAGAGAACTCACGTATTGTCTAAGATTGATGCGGATACACTTTCATGTCCTCCTATTCGATCATCAACAAATAATGACGTTTTGATCAAAATACCACGGGAAACTCATGCAAGAATTAAAGCAGTTTGGAGATTCAGTTTGGTCGGACGTTTGGTTTTTTTCAAAACCCTAAAGTTTGAAGATGTTAAACGCGAGCTATTGTCTCAATGGAAGCTTACTGGTACCGTGCAATTTATTCCATGGAAGAAGGGATATTTTGTTATCAAACTTGACAATGAAGATGATCGTAAAAGAGTTAGCTATGATGGTCCGTGGAAGATTAAATCGGAGAAAGGCTTTCAACAGCTCAAAATCCATCCTTGGACGCCTATGTTCGATCCTGAAAAGGATAAAATTACTAGGGCTGCTGTCTGGGTGCGTTTCTTGGCACTTCCAATGGAATTCTGGGATGAGGAAACTCTTTTTCGCATGGCTAGAGGACTTGGTAAACCGGTCTCTGTTGATCCACGCACCTTACGCCATGAATATGGTTATTTTGCTGCCTGTTTAATTGACATAGATTTCTCTCAACCATTAGGAAGAATACTTATTGATGGTGAAGAGAATGATGAAATTTTTGTTCAGGAATATGAAATTTTAAATAGGCCTAGCTTCTGTGACTATTGCAAATCAGTTGGTCATAAAAAAATCTGATTGTAGATCAAAAAAAACTTGAGGACTTGAAGGAACGAATTGATGAAGAAACGGATCCAGAGATCATAAAAATACTTGAAGATGGCATTGAAGAGCTAAGGAATTTCTGGAAAAAAGATAGGATTCCAAAAGTGAAAACGAATAATGATGACAAGGTCGCGCAAAAAAACAAATCTGGAGATGATACCACAACAAAAATTAACCCATCTATTCTTGAGGTGGCTACTGGAAAACATACTCACTTCCCGGAAAATAGTGAGCAAGTTAATGAAGAAGAAACTAATATAGAAGGAATAAATCAAGAGACGCATAATGATGGTGCATCTCAGCCTGTGCATAATGATGGTGCATCACATTCTGTGGCGCACAATGATGGTGCATCACATCCGGTTCGCAATGATGACGAGTCACATCCTCTGTACAATGATGGTGCGTCTCAGCCTGGGGTAACGCGATCTGTGATACACGATGTTTGTGCATCTCAATCTGATGAGTGTGGTGTTGGCGATCAAACTGGGAAGCGTAATGATGACGCTACAGAAAATTGCAATGATGGCAAAGTGGTTGCGGAAAATGTTTGCAACAAGGATGATGTAAATTTGGAGGAACAGGAGATGGAGGCTTTTCGGAAATATGAGGCCATGAAGGAAAAAGCAAGGCAACTTGAAGTTGATGCTGAGGTTGCCAGGATTCAGAAGGAAATGGCTAGAACTAGACTTGATGATTTGAGAAAGAAGACTATGGAGAAACAAAACCAAACCGAAGCAGCACCATTTCTGGTTAATATCATTGATAGTGAGAAACCCATGGATAAGGAGGCAGCTCCTTCCTCTCCAGTCATTAGTACACCAACAAATATTGATGATAATGATAATTCCAGTTTTAGTGAGGCTACTAAGACTTCAAGAAGATCTACTCCAGTGCAATCTTTGGGGAACATTACGCTTTCTAATAGATTTGAGACTGGGAACGAAGATATGGAAGATTTAGGTGTTGAAATTGATGAGGAAGTTGCTCATTCGCAAACAAATAATACTTCAAATACTGCTGAAGATGAGGCTAACAATTTGGATTTAGTGGCTTTGAAAGATAAAGAGGAGCGTGAGAAGAAAGAGGCTGAAAAGAAAAATCCAAAACCAAAAGCCCCCAAAAAGAAGACGATCACTGTGGCTGCGGTTAGTCAAGTTACTACTCGAGGAGGTAGAGGTTCAAGAAAGGGTTCGGCAAGCCCTGTGAAAACCCGTGTTAATTAATGCGTGTCTTTTATTGGAATGCTCAAGGCTTGGCTAAAGATGGTGCAAGGGCCAAGTTGGAAGAGCTTTATCACTTGCATAGTCCTGATATAATTTGTATTGCGGAACCACAAGTTTTCTGCAGCACTCGTTTTGTTAGGAAGATGAAATTAGTTGATTTCAGTGAAGATGTTATCACGAATGAGGCTGGTGGAGAGAAAGGTAACATTTGGGTTTTGTGGAGAAATACTTTAACTAGGCCAAATGTCTTATCTTCCTCAAAACAAGCTATCACTCTTGATTTTTCTGGGGATTTAGTCACGGCTGTTCATGCTTCTTACGATCCTGTGGCTCGACAAAGACTTTGGCGTCAATTGGGTTTGGGTTTTATTTCCATTCCTTGGTTGGTGTTGGGAGATTTCAATTGTGTCCTTCGTTTGGAAGAGAAGAAAGGTGGAAAACCAATTAAAGAAGTTTATATGAATGAGTTTAGAAATTGGATTTCTGATAATGGTCTGGTTGAGGCTGATGCACTTGGAAAGAAATATACTTGGACAAATTGTCGGAGTGGTATTCATAGAATCGTCTCTAAGCATGACAGGGCGGTTTTAAATGATGCTTGGTACGACAAATATCCAAATTGGAGGTGTAAGGCGTTGCCAAGGGTTTGCTCGGATCACTCCCCTTTATTTGGCTATGCTTTTGAGAATCCAAGGCCGAAGAGGGTTCCTTTTCGAATTCAAAAATGTGGCTCTCACATCCTAGTTTTTTGAGTTTCGTGGAAGAAAATTGGAAGATAAGGCTTGATGGGGATCCTCCCTTTGTTTTTACCTCCAAATTGAAGAGATTGCGGGAAGCTTTGAAAATTTGGAATAGAACTATTTTTGGGGATGTTCACTTTCGCCTAAAACAAGCCGAGCTTAAGCTTGAATCGGAGAATGATATACTCGATCAAAACCCGAGAAGTGAATATCAATTTTTGAAGGTTGCTGATGCTAAGAAGGCTGCTGAGGATGTGCGCATTGAATTGGCTACCATGCTTAAGCAGAAATCGAGGGAGTCTTGGTTGGAGGATGGAGATCAAAATACTCGATTTTTCCATAATAGCATTCGTATGAGGAGGAGTCACAACACTATATCCGAATTGAAGATTTCTACTAACTCTACTTTGCTTTTGCAGGATGATATTAAAAACTACATTGTGGATCATTACACAACAAAATTCAACGGTGGAGAAGTCAATATTGATCCAGTTTTATTCGACTATGCACATGAAAGTATTTCAGCTGCGGAGAGTGCTTTTATGGATGCCATTCCATCTTTGGACGAAGTGAAAGAAGTTGTTTATGTAGTTGGCCACCCAAACAATCTATCAATCAATCATGAATGTCTTTAAGATCATTCCTATTAGTAAAAACAAACGATAATCATGTGAAAAACTTCAAGATAGAATTGAAAATAAAAACTCAAAACATAAATTAAGAACTAGGAATTCATCCTCAATCAATAAAATTAGCTACTCATGCTAAAGAGTTCACACAAAGAATAAGAAAAGAAAAGTGTTGTGTGTGTAGAGATGTGTAGAGAGGTTGTGCATCCTACTTTGAGTGTGCAATTCTGGAAGGTTTGGAAGAAGCAATGTTGCGCAACTGAAGATAATATCACTAAGAAGACAGGCAGGGAGTTGCCGTCACTAGTGGAAAAAAGCTATTTTAAGATAGTTGAAAAGTGTCGTATTGGCGAGTTATACGACACTTTTGAATTGCCCCAAAAAGTGCCGTAGATTCAGTGTCTTTTTCTGGAACGACACTTTCAAGTTGACTCAGAATGAATTTGAATTACGATACTTTCGAATTGTCGCTAGGTAGGACGACTGCAGAACGTCGTAACCTTACAATTTATATTATAAAAAAAAAAAAAATCCAGCTGAATTCCAAAGCTGATTCAACTGAATTGATTCAGATCTTGCTGACCGAAGTGTTTAATCTGACTGAAACTAAAATGAATAATTTCAAAACAAAAATAACATTTTACTAAAAACTAGTTTCAGTATACAAATTGAACCAAAATTATCGAAGTTCCAAGTTTGAAAACTTAAACACTAAATACAAAAAAAAAAAAAAAAAAAAAAAAAGCAACCTAAGGAAATAATTGAATTTTACAAAGGGAAGTTGCACCTTCTCCAATCTAATGACAAGGATTAGAGCTCTCTTCGCTGTTGAATCAAGTTTCTTTGCTACATCAACCTCACAATTAACAGAGTGATGTGTTTGTCTCTATCCTACCCTCGAAGTTGTTCCAGGGTTTGTACCGGAAGGGATCTCCAAGAATGTTGTCTGCAAGATATTTTACCATCTGCTGAATTTGTACCGGAAGGGATCTCCAAGTATGTTGTGTGCAAAATATAACTTACGATCTGCGGAAAAAAGGTTTGAACCTGAAAAAAAAAAAAGATATCAAGTCAGATTCAAGCTTATTTGTCATCTGCTGAAGAAGAGTTTGTCATCAGTGTAACTATGACAAAAAAAAAAAGAACTTAATTGGAGCATACATAAGAGATTGTTAAATCCTTGAATAAACCTAGACTATAATTGAACTTAGGCTAGTTCGCTTCACTCACTTATGCAAGTATCATGTACGGTAAATACTTCAACCACAATATCAGAACCTTAGGTGATGGGAAAAAGAGAGATTTAGCATACCATGATATAATAATCCTTCATGTAATCATTGAAGTGCTGAAAAAACCTCCCTTGTCAGCACAAACTAACCGGAGCATATCATGGTATAAAAATCCCCTTGCTTTCCCTTATAACGAACTCTCGGCACCCTGTGACTACACCAAGCGTGCTGCACAAAATATTAAAACTGTTAAACCATGATCGTGTCAGTACATCCATCAACTAATCAATAAAATCACATTAATAGAATTCAAAGCAAGGAAACAGAAAACTCACTTCTAGACTTGCCACTCATATGGAGGTCCATATTTGCATCCCTTACAAGTTCCGTGCTCAAACATTAAAGCAACCTGCCACAAATTCAAACAAAATGAATTAAAAACAACACCTTGCGACTATTGAGTTCAGAGAGATAATGATATATAAACAAGAGTTGCAGTACCTATAGATTCATAAGAAAAGAAATTCCATGACTTGGTATTACATAGATGTATTTCCAAAACAGATGGTAATAAAAGAAAATAGGACCGGCCAGGACATCTACATTAACGCCAAAGAAACTTTATATATGGATTCATAAATACCAAATAAATCAGACTAAGGAACTCTTATATGGACAACATACTAGAATAATTAAAACAATTCCAGCGCATACTATGAAACCTAAATGAAACATTTAGTTTACAAGTCCAATTAAAAGTCCATCCAAGATAAAAAAAAAGGACCTAGATTCATAAATATAAAATAAATCAGACTAAGGAGCAACATACTAGAATAATTACAACAATCCCAACACATACTGTGAAACGGAAATGAAACATTTAGTTTTCAAGTCCAACTAAAAATCCAAATGCACAAGTAATTAACATCCATTATCACTACTGATATTTGAAAACATATTGATACATAGGTAGGCATCCAAGAGATGGTAGCATATATAAAAGATGAAACCTGGTAGTACATTAAAGTTCGAGTAAACAGAGTTCAATGTAGACAGTACTACAACAGTTAAGACATGCCGACACACTGGGGACAAAATAAGGCTATGTATGTAGACCAATAAAACAACCAAAGAAGGTTTGTATATACATCAGGAGATTTATACCCTTCTGATGGGTTGATTATCAACTCATCCAGCAAGGTGAAACCCCTGTTCCGTCACTCGGAAGTCAGAGAGTTTTAAAAAAGAGCACATACCATTGGTAATCACCCAACTTCTTTGTGCAATTAACCACTTCAGGATCCACACTAGGGTACTTTTCAACGTGTCAGCCGACAAGCAAACCACGAAGAAAATGTTCAGCAAAGTACATTCCTGCAACACTAATCAACAAAATAAAGAAATAAAGGCTAGTAAATTTACTTCCGATGAAAAACAAAATGACATACAAGGGTTAACACGAACCTTCAATAGCTTCTTTAGGAGTCTTGAATCCCAAACCAACTTTCTTGTAGTATCGGTTTCCTCCCTTTCCAAGATGCGTTCCCTTTTAAGTTTCAAGCTACATAAAACAAGTCATACAATCAGCAAGAACACAAATAAACGTATCAACGAAGAAACATCACTCAATTGAAATATTTTAGTTCTTCTCACCATTGGGAAACCTTATGTGCCTTCAATAATCCTAATCTGTATGTATAAATCAAAATATACAAATCAATGGTCAGTATAGAGGATCTAGAAACTTAAATCAAAATCCAATATACATATACTAAAGATAAACAAAATCATAGCTTGCGCGTGTATTGCCATCTTCATCTATCTCATTTTGTTTTGGTTTTGTTTATCTTTATGGGTTCTTACCTGGATAAGAAACGCCTTGAATCACCAACACGAATCTGTGAACACAAAAACCCCGAATTATCGGCCACTAGAAATGAAGGCAAGGGTTATTTTTTTACAGAGTCTAAGCTTACATCTATAAGGTACATGTGATAGAAAATCAGGAGTAAGCATCAACACCATATCAAAATCCTACAGATCGAGCCAAACAAGAACAGAAATAAAAATTGAATAGAAAAAAGTCCCAAGTAAAATGACAATCACCGAATCTGAACAAGATAATACCAAATCAGAAAAAGAATCATCAAATACATGGAGTAGAAAACATAAAAATAAAAACTAAATCAACAATTAAACATGAAAACCCCTAAACTGCTAAAATCGTTAATCAGACCAAAACCCAAACATCATTCCTGGCACGGGATACATATACCAGCAGATCTACAAATAAAAAAGGAAAAAAAAAGTTAGGAAATACAAATTTACCTTGTGAACCATCACGATCGATCGGTCTTCTAATAACTCCTACTACAAAAACGAATTATCAGATCAATCCTACAATAACAGAAATGAAGTTCCATGAATCGATCCATAACAAAACTTAGATAAGAAAATATTCTGAAGAGGAAAATGAGATAAGAAAAAAAAAAAGAAGTGTGCGAGGGAAAGGAGAGAGGAGATAAAACCGATAATGAAAGAGAGAGTAAACAATAAACAATTATTATTTCGTATCTCCTTGAAAATATCTACCAAGAAACATTACTACTCACACGTCGTTGTAGAAGTCAACAAAGTCAATATATCTTTGACTTCAGTCAACTATACACTAAACGAGTCGTTGTATAAGTCAACCAAAGTCAAACTACAACGACATCTTGACTTAAGTCAACGACACTTCTGGTACGTATCTGTTTCCCGATGTATTTCTTGTGTCGTTTCATTGTGCCTCAAATAGCCCTTTTTCCACTAGTGCGTCTATGTGCCGCCTATGCAGAGTTAGTTGTGAAGATGTTAGCCATATCACTTGGCATTGCAGAATTGCGAGGAGACTTTGGGCTTGGGCGGCTGGAATTTTTAATCTACAAGCAAAAGAAGATCTTGTAGCTTCGTATAAAGCGGCAAAGGGGCGCAGTAGGATGGTGAAAGATCTGTGGCTTGTTGCAAATCTTGCAATAGTTACAGAATTATGGAAAATGCGCAACAAGGCTTATTTTGATGATATGCGAGTTCGTTGGCTTGGCCTCAAAGGGAGAGTTTATCAGGTTATACGTGATTACTCTATTAGATTAAAGGGTCATATGTTTAACACCATGGAAGATTGGCGCATTTTGGAGTTCTTCAGAGTTAAGCATAGGTCTTGCAAGACCTCGACTCCTATTGAAGTTTCTTGGACGCCGCCAAATACTGGAGAGTTATTAATCTGTTGTGATGGTGCTTCTCGTGGAAATCCAGGCCAAGCTGGTTCTGGTGTCACCTTTCGAGACTCAAATTCGGCAGTGCTAGGCGTCCTCTGTGTTGGTCTTGGCTGGCAAACCAACTTTTATGCTGAAGTGTGTGCGGTTATTTATGGAGCGATGGTTGCCAAAAGGTGGAATATTACTAACCTTTGTGTCAGGTCGGACTCTATGAGTTGCATCCTGGCTCTTCAAAAGGGTGAATTACCTTGGCAACTGATGCAGAAGTGGAAGATGGCAAGAAGCTTTTATACAAATATTCGCTATATACATAGCTATAGAGAGGTTAATTTTTCTGCAGATACTTCGGCTAAACAAGCATGTTTGTTGGCCGAAGATGTTTATGAGTTTTATGAGGGTAGGCCAGGCTTTATTCTTTCTGTAGAATGGCCTGGGGAGGTTTATTTCCGTTTCAAATAGGTTTCTCTTAGCGTGTAGCCAAACGGCTAGGCGTTATTTGGACCTCACCCTGTACAGTTCCGCTTTTTTGCTTTTTTAATATTTTGTTGACCGAGTAAAAAAAAAAAATTGCAAGGTAGCATGTTGTGAAGTTGGCATGTTGCGAAGTTGTCGCGGTAGAGTGGCATGTTGGCATACTACCGCGGTAGAGTTGCATGTTGGCATGCCGACCAATATGTTGTTGTGGTAGGGCGTGTTTGGCTTGTCAGTTTATCAAGGTGGCGCGGCAGGGTGTGTTTGGACTTTAACGTATGGTGGCAAGTTTAGAGCAACTTGATTGTCCACAAAAGGGGGGCCGGCCAAACACAAGGCGCGACCACACTTCTGGTGAGAGTGTGGCGGCTTTGGCGCGTTCCGATTGGTCGATTAGAAGTGGGGCCAAGACGCATGGGCCCAAACCACAACTTGTGTGCGTGTGGCGAGTTTAAAGTGACTGATTGGTCGAGAGAAAATAGGGTCGGGCGTGGCTAATGGCGCTAGCTGGCCTAAGGCATAGCCACGCCTCTCTTTGCTGCTGCGGCTCCCTGTTTTCTTATTCTGGGCGAGGTTCTGCACCTGCTAATCCATGGAGGATTAAGTACTTAGTCTTAATTTTGACAAGCAAGGTATGGTACATTAAGCGAGACGCGAAACCCTAACTTCTGTAAGTTAGTCAAGATGTTTGATTGAGTTCTATGTGTTGACACAGAGTTCTTTTAAGTTCTTTGCCAGAGAGCAGCATGCTTTTCTGATTCGAATACCTTATACAAAGACCTTATCCTTGATACTTGGAGATTCATGCTACTCTGCTGCGAGTGAACACAAATCGTCATGCCATATAAACATTAAGGGTTCAGCCGGAGAACATAGCATAGAAGGCATTCGTGAGGAACTTATATTAAGTGAATATACGCGAGGCGCCGAATTCACGTAACATCCGGGATGGTTGCTACATTCAGCGATCTGGATAAATTTCATGTAAGTGTATTGAGCGGCTCAATAAGTATGCCAGTGGAGAGCTTAGCACACGTGGCTCTATTTCCTTGCAGAGTGACGTCACATCAGATGTAAGGTTTTACGATTCTAACCCTAATCTAAAAACCACCATCAAAAAAAGCCTTCCTTCTCTTCTCTTCCTCGTATTCCAGTTTGAATGGCTCATGCATCTTTTTTTTTTTTTTTCATCAATGCGATTTATGAAAATGCATCCGCGTGTCTGTTTCTGGATGAGATGTATGAAATTGATGTTCTTGATATGAGCTAAGTAATGCTGAACCAACTTTAGGTATGCTGATAAGCTTTCATCCAAGGTTTGATATTTGAGCTCGATTTGTTGAACCACAGGTTATGAGTCACTTGTTAGTCGTACATCCGTAAGACCTAACTCGATGTTCAAGCGTAGAGAATATACCATCGCTTCATATTCTACCATATTATTTATGGTTTCCGGGAAATCTAACCTGGAAAAATTGATTATTGGTCTCTTGTTGGTGCAGTAAAAACTATTCAAGGTCCTACCCCTTCCTTGTCGGAAGAACCGTTTACAAACACTTTTCATTTTCATGGGTTGACTAAGGATATCTGCAGTGTCTTCTATTTCTTCCTCTATGTATGGTATGTCTTTTATTCTTACATTATCTACTAACAGGAAATCTCCTAACAGGTCTGTCAGAACTTGAGATTTTTCTTCTTTTCTTGTTTCAAAGTTAATTTGGAACTGCTTAACTTGCGTATTCCACTTAGCTACTCCTACTTTCAGCACTTTCAAGTACTTTTGCGATGGGTGATTTTAAGAGGACCCGTACAAGATGTGCAATAAAATAAGTGCATAATTTATGTGTTGCGAATACTAGTGCCCAAATTAGTTGTTCTATTTTGGTATAGTTTTGCTTTGCGATTTAAGTGTCTTACTGATGTAGTATACCGCATGTTCTACCTTGTTGTTGGTTTTTACCATGGCGGCACTTGTTATGTTATATGTTACTAATATATACATAGTCGACACTTCCTCAGGTTCAGGATCTTGTAGGATTGGATGGTTGCCAGGCATTCCTTTATCTTTTGGAATTCACGCTCGCATTCTTCATCCCATGCGAACATGCTTCCTTTTTTTAGAGTATGAAAGAAATCCTTGCACATATATGAGGATCCTGATATGAACCTTCTTACGGTAGTTAATTAATTTTACGTTTAGTAGTTGTACTTCCTTGAGATTTTCGGGACAAGGCATTTCCGTGATTGCGTTTATTTTTGGTGGGTCCAGTTCGATGCCCTTTTCTTATAATCAGGTACCCTGGAAACTTACCCGATATTACCCAGAAAATATATTTCTATGTATATCCTCATGAATCATCCAATCCCTAGATGCAATTAGCTGATTCATGTTACCTTTCATTTCATTCAAATGTTGTTCCGTTGAACTTCCTTTCTTGTACTTCAACTTTCCAAGCCTTGCAAATAGGAGAGATTTTTCATAAGGAGATTGATGTATATATATCTCATATAACTTAGTTTGTCCACATATATGTTAGTGTCTCATTATCTACATGATGAAAATAAAATCATCAATCCATTGACGAATGAAACCAACTGCTTTACTGTTAGTAACACGCCATACTTCTTTTTCTTTCTTCGCAGGCCTTACTCCCTTACTCTCTATTGGACCATAGAGATCTTTACAATATAACCACTTTTCCATCTTCGATATCTTCGATGTCCATATCATATAGTTCTTACCGGTCAAACTGACCATTCTATTACTAGTGCTAGCTTCCGTCATTGCACAGTATTAGCTCAACCAAAAAGCTCTAATACCACTTGTTGGAGGAGACTTGCAAATCCAAACTGTTATCCGCAATACAAAACCTACAGAAGCATTAACCACAATGTGAAAATAACGCAACTATGAAGATTTAGAAACAATCACACAACACTTATAATTACGTGGAAGAACCCCTCCGATGTGAAGGGTGAATACCACAGGCAAATCTTCCACCACCATGAATGATAATGGGGTACACAATTTCTCCATAGTTGGGGTTACACTCTACTTCAAGGTGCATGCATCACTTGGAGAACAAAAATAATTCATTCACCTAATAAGTAAGATTCAACAAGATAAAAACAATAGCAAGTGATAGAGATACTTACTACTAAGGTTTGAACAAACCATAGATTTTCCCCCCTTTGAAGAGATATGGAAATTGATGAATCAATCTTCACCACATTAACCAAACGGAGGAAAGAACTCTTCTTCTTCCTCTTCAAGATTAACTTAAATCACACCAAAGAAACATCAGTGGCACGCTTCACCTTGCTCACTCACTCTCTTTCTTTGCCTCACTTTCTTTTCTTCACAACATAAGGAGAAAACAATTCTCCTGGATGTTTTAAAGTAAAACATCAAACCTAACATAGCATGTGTTAAGCTTATTCGCCCTTAAATGGTTAAGGGGATACCGGGAGTGTTAATCCGTGAGGCAATGACCGACCCAACAATAGGATATAGCTTTATCATTCTTTTTGAACGGTTATTGGATTAGAAATTTTTGAATTTATAAAATTATCGAACTATCTGTATAGATATTAGAACAGAGTTGTTATTTTATCTGTAGTCAGAAGCCATTTGATATCCTAATTTACTAATCAAGTGATTTTTCCTCTTGAGATGTATATACAAGACTGTTATCCAGATCTCGTATTGAGATTTACGAAATGAAAAGTAAGTTAAATATTATCAACAATTTTACCATTTAATTTAAATATTTGTGAATAACGATTATTACATTAACTAGTTGGAAGCCTAACAAGCTAAGCTCTAACAACATACTACTACATTAATTAAACAGGTTGCTGTGTTAGCCTGCCAGCGAGCCTCATGGGTAACCTATCCAAGAGAGCCGAAGCGGATGGGGATGAGATTGTGTCACAAGGGGGGTAAACTAACTCTACCTTCCATGTTAATTCCTGCAATATTGTAAACTAACTCTGCAATATATGCACAATTGGTAGAAAACACGTTATTGCGTGTTAGTGGAGAGATGACGTGTTTTCAACTTTTCATTATGTAGCTATCTAGCATTTAATCCCAAAGTGAATGAAGTTATAGAGTTAAGAATATTAGATGGAAGACAAAAGAGAAGAACTTAGACCAAAGTAGTATCAAGAACAATAAAGGCTAATTCAGAGGTTGCACAACAATCCGATGTTTTGTTCGCTTCACCTTAGTATCGACGGAGCAGCACAAGTGAGCTTTTTACTATTTTCAATGATGCCTTTCCTGTTAATCTGTTCATCGTATTTTCGTTCTTGTATTTCCTTGAGGGCAATTTTTCTCCATTATTCAAAATACAAAAGCTTTCCATGCAAACGCTTGCAAAATCAGGTGTTTAAACTCGGAAATAATAAGTGTCCTGAAGATTTCCTCCCGAAAAATCCCGCAACACACACAAAATGGTGGGACCAAAAACCCACCCCCTATAATTCTCCAATGGGCCCATGAGCTGTGTGTGTATCGAAATTTCTCGGGAGGAAATCCTCGGTACGTGTAGCATTCCCCGTTTAAACTGAACAAGACTGACTTTTTAATATTGCTTCTATTACACATAAACATAAATTTGCACGAGTGTGCTTACGAAATCACTGCACAAGATATTTTTTTATATTGCTTCTATTACACATAACATAAATTTACACAAGTGTGCTTACAAAATCACCACGAATAATACAATCTATTATTGTTACAACGACTAACTCTCACAGTATTTTTTTTATTTTTTTTTCAAAGACGGTTCTTATATATTTTGAAATTATCAACCAAATAAAAACCAAAATTATTTGTACAAGTTTTCTCTCAGGGCAAGCTCTGTTTTCATTATCAAGACTAATAAAATATATATTTGCACATCGTATAATTTGCATTTACAACAATTTACCTCCACCTCAGCCACCTCCACCACCACCAGGTCCAGTATTCCCAGCAACGCCGCCTGTTTCATAAGTGGCATCTGGAGAAAACATAAGAGCCCTACGTTCATCAGTGCTGTTTCCCATATCCTTTCCTCTGCACACAGATATTATCAAGGCTGATACGATGACGCAACCAAACACTATCAAGGGAATGAAAATCGGCTCCATATGCTTAATTTTCCTTTATGCTTTAATTCTTTGTAATTGTAAATACCCAATAACTTTCTACTGTAAAAACAAATCTGCACATCTCTCCCTCTGTATATATAGGCTCATTTTCTTCATCTTATCATCTTCTCCTTTCATACGTGGTTCGCAAAAATTTAATGACTTGGTAATACGCGGTAACTTAGGTTTATGTATTTCCCCCTTAACTTAAATAGTTTATCCGAAGTCATGGACAGTCTACATGGAAGACCAGATTTAGAAGTTTCACCGACATATTACAGCAGGTGCCACGTGTAATTCTGGCACACTTCAATGCTATTTATTTCCAGTTTGTTCGCTAAATACATTGCCACATCTTCATCGGTAGCACATTGACATTTATGTGCGCTACAAGTTTTTCCAAATTGGTGCACCATTTTTAAAATTAGGATTTAGATGGATCACATATAATTGAGAAAATGAATATAAAAAAGCAGTGTCATGGATAGATTAACCTAGCTTTAGCTCCCCTAAATCTTCATAAACCATAAATAAATCCACCTATTTTTTTTTTTTTTTATTTTTTTTTTTTTTGCTTATATTTGGTATTTACTCCACCAAATATTTAGTCTTTAGCCCACTTAGAGCAACCACAGTGGGCAACTAAACTCAAATATTTGGTAAATGAACGAGACGTAGTGGGACGTACTATCGACTAAACCCCGACTATCGACTAAATCCCAGACTATATTTGATCTGGAACCAAAGACTAAACCTAAATATAGTCGAGCAGTCGTATTGTCCACGCCCCACCACCAGGCGGGTATATAATCTACGCCCCACACCAGGCGTACATAAAGTCCACGCCCCACACCAGGCTGCTTTATACCTCTGCCCCATATATATATATATATATATATATATTTTTCTTTAGTATGGGGCGTGGTTTATACCTCCGCCCATTCTTTGTTTTTTAATCTCTTTATATGGGGCGGGCTTTATACCTTCGCCCCATAAAATTTTTTTTTTTTTTCATTTTTGGAATCTCCCCCATCGGGCGAACGTATAGTCACACCAGGCGAACGTATAGTCCACGCCCCACCAAATTTAGTCTTCCACCCGTAGCGTCACACACCAGACTAAACCCAAATTTTGGTCTTTTTTTCCCTCTTTGGTCTTTGGTTATACTCGCACTACTGCAGTTGCTCTTAAGGCTTCGTATTTCTATAAAATTACTTTTAGCTTTCTTTGATCTTCGTTATTTTTCATGGCTCAACCAAGTGGGGTTAGTCCAGTTGGCCAGGAGTCTGACTCTCAAATATGAGGTCAGCAGTTCGAGTCTCTGCTCAAACTTAATTATACTAACATTAACATGGGTTTAACAGGGCCGAGTTTGCTCAGTGGGGAGTAAGCCGGTGCCTACGCTGCCAGGGGTCAGGATGGGCCTATGCCTCAAAAAAAAAAAAAAATTTCCAGGCTCCACCACTGTTCCTAAGGCTCCAATATTTGCTTATTTTGATGCAGGATGAAGTGGATGGAATCAATCGCATATTTCCCCGCTAAAATCTAACGCTCTGTTCCGTCATCTTAAAAGCTAAAATTTTGATTTTGTTTCCCTTGTCTCAGTTTATCGATACATATAACAACCATTTCACTTTGATATTGCCTCCTTCTAATACAACCCAAAAAAAAAAAAAAAAAAAAGGATTTCCTCCTTTTACCGCCACAAGAGTATTTGGTGGATAACGGAGCAGCTTGATTCCGGCCGGTGTAACAAGTTTAGAAGAACAGTAACTGTGTACATACAATCAAAGTTTTCATGCATTTACTTAAAATGTCATTCGTACCCAGAAATGTTAGTATGCTAAAAATGTCTTTTGTGCATTTATTCTTGATTTGAATATGCGCATGTCTTTTTTGGTGAGCAAAACAATTGTCGGACTAATTACCAACTCCTTTAGTGGATAAGTGCTTGAAAACACTCATCTTCCCGGGTTATTAAGTCCACACTGCCACCTGTCACAACTGCAAATGGCCCAAGCAAATTTTTGCGCAATTGTAATCCGGCAATACAGTGGTTCAGTGATCTCTTGTCATCCACTCATATTTCATCCTTATAAGTTTGCACTTATGCAAACAGCCAACTTCACTGAGTTCTGCAATAAGAGACTTACTTAGATTTTCTCTTTACCAGCAATGTAGCCCATACTACAAAGGGGTTAATGCCATGTTTATGTTTCACAGAATATTTGGGGAGTAGTTTCGAATCAATGGAATACTAAAGAAAACATCTAAGCCAACAAACTCTCTTTCATTAGCTTAAGGGGAGGATTACAGAATTCGTCCAACAAATGGACTTACAAGCTTATTTTCTAAGCCTAACACAAAAACACTCTCTACTGCAATGTGGTTCCTCTACACATGAAGACTTGCACTTGCAAAGGTTATCTGGCCTATTTATAATGCCAAGAACTAGGCCAATCCGTATGCAACACAGTTGCACGCCCCATGAACAGCCATTTGTCCATAGGCAGTTTCCCTAACCGCCGCATGCAGTTCCTTTTAACTGCTAACTTTAGTGCTGACTTGCAGAATTGCGCCACACTTGTCACGAACGGTTGGGCTATGCCAAACTCGGTTACAAAGCTCCTTTATAATCGCCTCTAACTTGCTCTCTTGCTCTGGCATGCGTGTGATGCACACACTCGCGTAATTGACAGCTTGAACTCAAATCCGACAACCATTGCGCTGCACTAAACTTTGGACCGTGCCAATGTTCGAAAATGATTGTGCAACACTCAATCTTGGCCTCTGCCAAGTATTCGGCAATGGTTGCGCTTTACTCAACTTGCACTTCTGCCAAGTATTCGGCAATGGTTGCGCTACATTCATCCCGTCAGGCATTTAGCTCATTTGGATGGCAACATCCAAATACCATGTCAATTGAGTCTTGACTTGCTTAGTTCAACTTCATACTTCATATGCATCACTTGCATTCTTTTTGCCGAGCAATAATCACCAATAGCGCATTTGGCAACACCATTGTTGCATATGCATTGTCCAAGCCTTGGCCAATGCTTGGAACAATGCCAAAGTCATTCCATGACTTGCATTTTATCCTTTATTCCTTCCTTGAGTTGGGATAAGTCTGAATAAGGATATGCAACACTATCGCATAGTATTGCATGTGCTAAGTATCCTTTCTTGTCTCATCCTTGTTGGCTCTACATTGTCGGACTGTGCAGCTCTATCAGCCAGGCTACAACTTCAGTATTGCACAATGATTGTGCGTCACTGTTGGGGCATGTTATATACCTCCCCCACCCAATCCATTCAACGTCCTCGTTGAATGCAACATCAGTTCAGGCTCTGCTGAACTTTCTTGGACTTGTACGCATCTGAGCCACTCTCAGAAATCAGCAACTTTGTTTGGCCTTCATCTTGCCAAAACTTTTCTGCCTAGTACTTTACACCACCACTAATTAGTTTGTTTGCCTTGCTATTAAGCCTATGAATTCCAGCTTTACTGTCACTATGCGTCTCGCATCAGCACACAAATTTTCCTTCAAGCCATTTCGTGCCTAAGTATACACGCTAAACAACCAACATATCAACCTGATATGCATAACTTAGCTTATTGCCTTCAATTCCGACTGACATTGCACTCTTGAATTCAACATGCCATACTGTAGACTAAGTTTTCTTCAATCACTTTGCACCTCTCTTATGCAAATTTGACTGAAATGCATGACATTAGCCATGACTTAATTAGGATACC
The DNA here is from genome assembly GCA_023531295.1 of Papaver armeniacum. NCBI lineage: Eukaryota > Viridiplantae > Streptophyta > Magnoliopsida > Ranunculales > Papaveraceae > Papaver > Papaver armeniacum. The sequence goes on along the minus strand of JAJJWW010010095.1, from coordinate 24,591 downwards.
CGGGACATCCCACCGTCACTTTGGACAAGGTTCCTCTTTACGCGCCTTTGAAAATAACAAGGCCTCACTTTTTCTTTCAAACTGCTACGCTTTAATGTAGCGGAAAAACAACATATCATGTTCTTCTTAACTATGAGTTACTCTTAAATCATATACTTGATGTACTTACAACTTCATTCTTGCTGCGTTACTCCATGCTATCGCTGCCAAATACTGTCGCACTTCTACGTAACTCTCCCAACAGCAAACTCGCCTATGCCATCAACTTCAATTCTTGCTTGGTTTTACTTTCAGCGTTTCTTATTGTATACTTTGGCTAAGTGTACTCATAGTTCTTCCCCAATGAAGTAGCTTTACATTAAGCAAAAAGAGATAAGGTTTTTGCTTAAACACCACCTTCATTCATTACATTAGCCTTACATAAGAAACATATGGACTCCTTCCCATTTACACCACTGGCCAACACACGGCCTTACTGAAAGCAAACAACTAACGGAAGAAAATACCCCAACAAAAAGTGTGCTATATTTTAAGACCATAAGACTAGCAACACCCAACTTAAACTTCAAACAGAGCATGCCAAAGCTTCCATGTTTCAGCAAACCTTGTAGGTTCAGGCACTTGCAAACAGCAATGCAAGGCCCATGCTTCATACATCTCAGTCAGGGCGAGCAAGGAATGATAAGATCCAAAGGATATCCGAATCCCCCATGAATCTCAGTTAAGCTTTCTTCAAACGACTTTACAGGCGCAAACTCACTTGCCCTGCCTTTGTCACGCCTCATGTCATACGAACTGACATTCCTTACACATTTCAAGAAACAAGGTGCACTTGGACTTTGTATGAAAATCCCGCCAAGGTGAGGCATTAATGTTGCCCCTGCTTCCTTGAAAAGTTGTTACCATGATCATCTCAAAGTCATTGAGATGCATCACCATTATACTGATTTAGCCACACCACTCACCAACTTCAACACTTGCCACAACCATCCCCTTGATTGGTTTCCCTATATCATTCAACGTCTTCATGAAGTGATCAGCCTGATATACTTCCAAACCCAAGTACTCTTCCATCGACAATCTCATAACAATGTGCGAAGCACTTGTATCGGCCATGCCCCAGAGTTGATGATTGTGAATGCCAACTTTCACATAAACTAGGCCAGCGCCACTCAGCCAATGCCGTGTTGCTGCCTTTTGTGCTACTATGTTGCATAGTTGAATATGATTAACATGCTCTACCACATCAGTTTATTATTTCTATCCACTGCCCTCAGTGACTATTGCGGACAATTTTTCTCTCTTAGCACAATCACTCGCAAGGTGAGGACCCTTGCATGGGAAACAGCCACCAGCTTTGTTCTTCCCGGCCTGACTATCATCCCCTTGATAGTTCTTTTGCTTAGCCTCAGAACTTTTCCTACTTCCATCATCCTTCTTCTTCTGGCCATTTTTATCCTTTCCATTCCTATTAGCTTCAGTTGAGGTATTAACTGACCTAAAATTAGCAAGGCTGTGTACGATTGCAATGGCCTAAGGTAGGTCTTTGGCACCCTGCTTTCTCACTTCGGCCTGAGCCCACGGCTGCAAACCAGATGTAAAATTAATCAACTTATCTTCCTCAGACATGTTGCGAATATCTATCATCAGAGACGAAAACTCTTTAACGTATTCTCGTGGTGTACCGGTATACCGCAGCTTACGCAAGTTCTCTCTGGCTATCCAAGCAGCATTGCTTGGTAAGAATTGACCCTTCAATTCCCCTTTCATGAAATCCCATGTCACGATGCCTGGACGACCAGTAGTAAGGTCATCACCAGTTCTAGTTCTCTACACAATTTCGCATCACCTTCCAGGTACATGCTAACGAGAGTGACCTTTTGATCTTCCGGGGTTCTGGTGGCCTTGAAGTATTGGTCCATGTACCACATGAAATTATCCAATGCCTTCGCATCTCTTGCACCATAAAACGCCTTAGGTTCTGGGACTTTAATCTTTGTAAAGTCACTTCCACTACCACCCGCAGTAGCTTGATACGAGCCAATCGTACTCACCATTCTCCTTAAGATGCTTAACTCATCAGTTAGATCTTTCAAGGAACCTGTGAACATGATCCTAACAGCAGCGATTTGGCCTTCCAAATCAACAACCTTCTTATTTGCATTCTGGCTTGCTACAAGCATATCAGCAGCATATGTGTCTAATGCTTGAATGCGAGCCAGCACCGTAGCATCATAATTAGCATCATTAGGATGGCGCACCTCATCACCAATCATGTCTTCCAAGTCCGCTACCCTATCAGTTAAGGTATCCATCGCACTCTTCTTACCATCCATTACACTCTAACAATTTCAGCAACTAAATTCGAGCAAAACAGAGAAAATCTTTCAAAAATGAAGCCAAAACAGAGCAATCTGTGCTCTGATACCCGAATTGTCACAACTGCAAATTCCCCAAGCAAATTTTTACGCAATTATAACCCGGCAATACAGTGGTTCAGTGATCTCTTATCACCCACTCGTATTTCAGCCTTATAAGTTTTCACCTATGCAAACAGCCAACTTCACTGAGTTATGCAACGGAAGACTTACTTAGATTTTATCTTTGTTAGAGCATTGCTCGGTCGAACTGGCAAGCGGTGTTATCTCAAGCTTGTTTGCCAAGTTTAGTTGTCAAAACTATAAGTCTTGATTTGTAGTCTACTTATAGTTAAGTCTCATATTAGGATAGAATGTGTAGTTGATCCTAGACTTCACGACATTCATCGATTGAAGACGAAGAACTACTAAGGGGAGCTTGTGGAACTTCGTCAACAAAAGGTATGTGGAGACTTAAACTCATATATCACTCAGAAGTCTAAATCCATTCTATCTCCTATTGAGACAAAGTCGTACAGCTATATAGACTTCATTATTATAAACATTTGATATCTATTTCTCGAAATATGTGTTGGAAAGATTTTTGCTTTAACTATGTTCATCATTATTCTTGATGAAAGTCAAAAGATGATCATGTGGAAATTTCCTTGTAACATCTTACATGATTTGTGTGAGATAGTCATTTGATGTAAACTCAAAATGTTTCGTATTGATTGAAAAACCGGGGGTACAACAACCACACCTAATAATTCGTTTAGGCAATCTGTATGGAAAAACTCCAATATAATTCCAAGAGAATCAACTCGACAGTCAGACTCAATCAATGGAAATATATCCAAGAGTTGTATCTTTGTTTCTTAATGTAATCAGCAAAGAAAACAGATAGATATCCACGAACCTGATTAATATAAGAAACAACTTGGACGGTATCAAAAACCAATATCCAAGTGTCAATCAATTCAATCAACAACCAAAGTTTGGATTCTCTAATTGATTGAACTTACGCACAACCTGTGATATTTCAATTATATAAAAAATATAATGTGGAAAAGAAATAACACAAACACCAGAAATTTTGTTAACGAGAAAGTCGCAAAAGCAGAATAACCCCAGGACCTAGTCCAGATTTGAACACCACACTGTATTAAGCCGCTACAGACACTAGCCTACTGCAAGTTTACTTCGGACTGGAATATTGTTGATCCCTAACCAATCTCACACTGATCAAGGTACAGTCGCGCTACCTTACGCCTCTAGAACCACGCCGGATTATGCGCACTTGATACCCTTAGCTGATCTCACCCACAACTAAGAGTTGCTACGACCCAAAGTTGAAGACTTAATAAACAAATCTGTCTCACACAGAAAAGTCTATTGAATAGATAAATCTGTCTCCTACAGAAATACCTACGAGTTTTATTCTCTCTTTTGATAAATCGAGGTGCACAGGAACTAATTGATACACCGGTCTTATATTCCCGAAGAACAGCCAAGTAATATCAATCACCTCACAATAATCTTAACCGTATGGTATCAGAACAAGATATTGTGGAATCAAAAACGATGAGACGAAGATGTTTGTGACTACTTTTTATCTTACCTTATCGGAGATTAAATCTCGAGCAAATCTTAGAAAAAGATAGAATAAAGTAAGATCAGAACACGCAACTACAGAGAAAATAGTTGGGTCTGGCTTCACAATCCCAATGAAGTCTTTAAGTCGTTAACTTATAATGGTTTTAGGAAAAACCTAGGTTAAAGGAGAATCGACTCTAGTACGCAACTAGTATCACACATGAGGTGTGGGTATTAGGTTTCCTAGTTGCTAGAGTTCTCCCTTATATAGTCTCCAAATCAGGGTTTGTTTACTTTGGGATAAAGCAACCAATATTCACCGTTAGATGAAAACCTGATTAGATTCAAGCTAATATCTTTCAACCGTTAGATCGAACTTAACTTGTGACACACAAATGAAATGCACCTTCATTTAGATATGGATAATCGTACCTAAACGTGTACATTTAGTTGGCTCAACAATAGTTAACCGAAGTTAGCCATATGAACACTTTCATATCAACCTTGTTCATCTTTATCACAACTAGTTTAAATGACTCAAATGAAACTAGTTATAGAGTTGTTCATTTTTTTATATTCTCATAGAAGTATACAAGACACAATTGAAGCTAAATCGGTTTTGATTCACTCGAATCAATTCATGAACATTATAGCCACGGCAAAGATTGCATTCCTTATTATATAAATGTATTTGTTCATCGGTATTTAAACATACATTTCCTATTTTAGAACTTAACCCACCCAAGTACGCAAACGTGTACGCATACCTGAGTTCCCGGGCTTGGCCTGTGTTCGCCAGTATGCAAACATGTACGCATACTGTCCTACACCACCAAAACTCAGTTGAAGTAAGTATGCAAACGTGTACGCATATTATAGTTCCCGGACTTCAACTGTTCAATCAAGTACGCATACGGGTATGCACACTAGATTCCCAGACTTGAATATCATGCAATAGTTAGCATACAAGTGCGCATACTATGTCTGTATCCAATCAAAGGTTAATTGTCCTAAACTCTCATTTCAATCATTGAAACATTCTTAGAAGACGACAATAGATGTCTCACACAAACTATTAGCTTCAAAGAAATTTTCAAGCGATCAAATGATAAATACTAAACATTCCGAGTCTACACCAAATGATTGTCTCACACAAATCATGTAAGATGTTACCAGGCGATTTTCAGATGATCATATTTTGAACTTGGTTAAAGCGAAAGTTTACCAACACATATTTCGAGAAATAGGTAAGCGAGTTAAACTCAAGGTAAGCGAGTTAAACTCAGCTCGAAATACCAAATGTGTATAATACTCCCTTTGTTCCACTTTAGATGATGTTTTTGGAGTTTTCACGCAGATTAAGAAATGGAGAGAGATATGAAGATTTTTCATCTATATCCTTGAGAAAAGTCTTCAAACATTAATAGTTATTAGTGCATTTAAAAATAACTTATAGTTCCAAGACAAAATGTTAGGGTATTATTGGTAGTTTTGTGGTAAAATATGAAAACCTTCAAGTATTGTGGAACAAAAAAATAACCCTAAAACATCATCTATATTGGAACGGAGGGAGTATGAAGTCTATATAGCAATACGACTTTTATCTCAATAGGAGATAGAATAGAAATAGACTTTCCAAGTGATATATGAGTTCAAGTCTCCACATACCTTTTGTTGATGAAGATCCACCAGCTCCCATTAGTAGTTCTTTGACTTCCATCGATGAAAGCCGTGAATTCTAAAGCTCAACTACATATTTTATCCTAATCCGAGACTTAGCTATAAGTAGACTAGAAATCAAGACTTATAGTTTTAGCACCTAAACTTGACAAACAAGCTTGAGATAGCAACGCTTGCGAGTTCTACCGACCAATGCTTTAACATTGATCATTCGATCACTTGAAAATTACTTATAAGCTAATAGTTTGTGTGAGACAGCTATTGTCGTCTTCTAAGGATATTTCAATGATTGAGATGGGAGTTTAGAACAAAACCCATGTTTGGATACATTACGGTTTGTGTACTTAGTGTGTGAACTGTTTTGATAGAATTCAAAAACCGGAAAATAAGTTTGCGTACCCGTTTGCAAACTGTTTTAACTTTTAACTGTTGATGTCTAGGAACCAAGTTTGCGTACCCGTTTGCATACGGTTTCAACTGAGTTCAGGTCCGGAGCCAAAGTTTGCGTACCCGTTTGCGAACTCTTGATTCAAGACCAATATCCGGAACTTAAGTTTGTGTACCCATTTGCAAACTTAAGTGGTTCAAGTTGTAAAATTGTGTATGTATGATTTCATACACATGAATAAATACATTTATATATTAAGGAATGCAATCTTTGCAAACCGTGGCTACATGTTCAAGAATTGATTCTCTTGAATCAAAACCGATTTTGCTTCAATTGTGTCTTGTATACTTCTATGAGAATATAAACAATTGATAAACTCTATGAGTAACACAATTAGATTCATTTGATTATCATTCTTGATTGATTGATCATCATATGTGATCTAGAAGTATTACAAAAGTGTTCATATGGCTAACTTCGGTTAACTATTGTTGAGCCAACTCAATATACACGTTTAGGTACGGTTACCCATATCTAAATGAAAGTATATTTCATTTGTGTATAACAAGCTAAGACCATCTAATGGTGGAAAGATATTAGCTTGAATCTAATCAGGTTTTCATCTAACGGTGAATATTGATTGCTTTGTCCCAAAGTTATCAAACCCTGATTTGAAGACTATATAAGGGAGAACCCTAGCAACTGGGAAACCTAATCCCCACACCTCATGTGTGATACTAGTTGCTACTAGAGTCGATTCTCCTTTAACCTAGGTTTTTCCAAAACCATTATAGGTTAACGACTTAAATATTTCATTGGGATTCTGAAGCCGGACCCAACTATTTTCTCTGTAGTTGCGTGTTCTGATCTTACTTTGTTCTATCGTATTGAGTACTATCTTCTTTAAGATTTACTCGAGATTTATCTCCGATAGGTAAGATATAAAAAGTAATCACAAAGCTCTTCGTCTCATTCTTTGTGATTCCACAATAACTTGTTCCACTACCATATGGTTAAGTTATTGTGAGGTGATTGATATTACTAGGATGTTCTTCGGGAATATAAGACCGGTGTATCAATTGGTTCCTGTTCACCTTGATTTATCAAAAGACGGAACAAAACTCGTAGGTATTTTTGTGGGTGACAGATTTATCTACTTAATACACTTTTCTGTGTGAGACAGATTTGTTTATCAAGTCTTCGACTTTGGGTCGTAGCAACTCTTAGTTATGGGTGAGATCAGCTAAGGGAATCAAGTGCGTAGAGTCCTGCTGGAATTCACGAGATGTAAGGAATGCGATTTGTACCTTAATCAGTGTGAGATTGGTTAGGGCTCAACTACATTCCAGTCCGAAGTTAATTGGCGGTATGCTAGTATATGTAGCGGCTTAATACAGTGTGGTGTTCAAATCTGGACTAGGTCCCGGGGTTTTTCTGCATTAGCGAATTCCTCGTTAACAAAATTTCTAGTGTCTGTGTTATTTCTTTTCGCATTATATTTGTTTATATAATTGAAATATCACAGGTTATGCCTAGTTCAATCAATTAGATAATCCAACCTTTAGTTGTTGATATAAATTGATTGACACTTGAACATTGGTCTTTGGTACCGTTCAAGTCGTTTCTCATAATAATCAGGCTCACAGATTCACATCTGTTTGATTTGTTGATTACATTAAGAAACAGAGATATAACTCTTGGATATATTTTCCTTGATTGATTCTGACTGTTTAGTTGATTTTCTTGGAATTATATTGGAGTTAGTCCATAAAGATTGTCGAACGAATTATTGGGTGTGGTTGTTAGACCCCCGCTTTTTCACTCTTTGCCAACAATGTAGCTCATACTACAAAGGGGTTAATGCCATGTTTATGCTTCACAAAATTTGGGGAGTAGTTTCGAATCAACAGAATACTAAAGCAAACATCTAAGCCAACAAACTCTCTTTCATTATCTTAAGGGGAAGATTACAAAATCCGTTCAACTAATGGACTTACAAGCTTATTCTCTAAGCCTAACACAAAAACACTCTCTACTGCAATGTGGTTCCTTTACACATGAAGACTTGCACTTGCAAAGGTTCTCTGGCCTATTTATAATGCCAAGAACCAGGCCAATCCGTATGCAACACAGTTGCACGCCTACTGAACTGCCATCTGTTCATATGTAGTTTCCCTAACCGCCACAGTTCCTTTTTAACTGCTAACTTTAGTGTTGGCTTGCAAAATTGCACCACACTTGTCTCGAACGGTTAGGCTATGCCAAACTCGGTTACAAAGCTCCTTTATAACCGTCTCTAACTTGCTCTCTTGCTATGGCATGCGTGTGATGCACACACATGCGTAACTGACAGCTTGAACTCAAATCCGACAACCATTACGCTGCACTAAACTTTGGCCCGTGCCAATGTTCGACAATGATTGTGCCAAGTATTCGGCAATGGTTGCGCTTTACTCAACTTGCACTTCTGCCAAGTATTCGGCAATGGTTGCGCTACATTCATCCCGTCAGGCACTTAGCTTATTTGGATGCCAACATCCAAATACCATGCCAATTGAGTCTTGACTTGCTTAGTTCAACTTCATACTTCATATGCATCACTTGCATTCTTTTTGCCGAGCAATAATCACCAATGGCGCATTTGGCAACACCATTGTTGCATATGCATTGTCCAAGCCTGGCCAATGCTTGGAACAATGCCAAAGTCATTCCATGAGTTGCATTTCATCATTTATTCCTTCATTTAGCTGGGCTAAGTCTGAATAAAGATATGCAACACTATCGCATAGTATTGCATATGGTAAGCAGCCTTTCTTGTCTCAGCCATGTTTGCGCTACATTTTCGGACTGTGCAGCTCCATCAGCCAGGCAACAACTTCAGTATTGCACAATGATTGTGCGTCACTGTTGGGGCATGTTATACCACCAATAAGAGAAAAACGTAGATCGGAAACAATTTAAGGAGATTTGAGACAATTGTAGGACCTTTTCTTACATTCCCCTAAAATTCATTCCCATATTCGTCTAGGTGCGACGCACCTTGTATTGTCAGGTGGCTCTGCCTCTTCTTTGGTCCAGCACGTGACACCTGTAACTCTGACGCACTCCTATACTATTCATTTCCTAAAGCCCCCATATCACTGGATGACAAACCACAGCTTGTCACTTTGCTTACTTTGATGCAGAAATGAAGTGGATGGAATCTAACGGTACAGTTCCCCGCTAAAAAACAACGGTCTGTTCCGTCATCTAAAAACACCCCATAAGAAAAAACAAGCTTTAGTAGTTGTTAAAAATGAAATACAGTCGGATATAACATTATCATTCTTTTCGAGCGGTTATTGGATTAGCATTCTTTTCGAGCGGTTATTGGATTATCAAACTATCTCTGTATCAGAGATTAGATGCACAGAGGTGTTAGTTTATCTCTAACCAGAGGTCATTTAGTATCCTAATTTACTGTTCAAATGATTTTTCTTCTTGAGATCAATGGGATACTAAGGTGGTGCGTACTAAAAGTTTCCTACACCATATCATCATAACTGTTTTACACAGAGATCAATTTCCAACGCGAATGAAACGGTACGGAGTTGCAGAGTTAATTAAGAATCCTAGATGGAAGCCTAGTTAGCAATTCGGAATTCGGAAAACGTACGGAACGGCAAACGTACGAGTATTATACGGTTTTGTAAAACCCAAATTCGGTCCAAAATTTGGTCAATGGGACGTGATTCGCCAGTAATTCGAAACGGCATACGTACGTGTATAATTCGATTTATAAATGTGAGTTCGGCTCTGAAAATTCAGTATCTATATATAATAAATAATTAGTATTTATAAGGACATAGACTATTTTTTATGCATATCTGTGAGTTATTTAAAGAAAAAATAAACTTAATATGATGATATTAATAATATATACAACATTAGTCATCCAAGAGGACGTGGTATAGTGGTTTAGATGCTTGGTTTGTGAGTTTGAGATCTCTCTCACCTTCAGCTTCAAATCTCTTCAGTCATTTTTGTTTCATAAAAGTTACAACAATGTCTAATATGGTTGTGTATGCTCGGAAGGCAGTAAAGCCTAAAAAGTGGGGCCATTGAAAACGTAAAAGCTAAAGAATTTCTGGCAAATTAAGAGGACGTATTATTCGGGATACGTAAAGTTCGTGAACAATTCGCGAATAATCCGGGAATGCCATATAATACGCGTTTTGGGTTCGGAGTTGTAAACGTATGCGAATAAGACGGGAAAATTCGTGATACGAAAAAATTGGCGAATGATTCGCGAACTTACTGACTAGGGATGGAAGACAAAAAGAGGAGCTTAGACCAAAGTGAGTATGCAGTGTTTGATCACTTGTGGTCACCTACCAACAAATACACTCGAAAGAGAACAAATCTTCCTTTTTCTTCATTCTCTCCCAAACTACTAAATTCCAACGGCAACTTCCACGTCATTATTATATAAACAAAAACTTTTCCCGCCGGATTTAAAATTATTTTAACCCTACTAAGTGACAACCTCAGGCCGCCCTATCCCCTGTCTTTTTCTCCTTGGCTCTTTATCTTTGTTGGCGATTTTATTCATGGCTCGGCTTTCTTTTGGCACTGCCGTGATTCTCAGCCATCTAATACATGCTAGCTTTAAGCATATGATAACTTTAGTTTGGGTTTATCCTGTCAAACATCGAGTTGACCATGCGGAGATGTTTTCTTAGTAGAGATTGCCAAGTCCATAAATTCTTATTTGCGCGCCTTCAGGGTCACCAAATTTACAGATACTTACTGTGGCCTTGTGCATAAATCTGAATTTTGCAGTGCTCCGATATTTCGAATCTTGCGCCATGCGAACAAGGGACAAAGTCTTTTCTTATTGCAATCTTTGTTTTGGGTTTTGCATCCTTAAGTTAAAAGTTAAAACTAAACTCGATCTTGCCAATTATATGCTAGGTAATTCTTTTTTCAAGAACCTCTAATTATATGTACAAGTACAACCCACATGAAGCCATTAATCACAAAATGCAGCTAACTCCACGACGAACTAAAAGGAATTTTTTCAATTATTGTGCAGAAGAACACTAATAATATAAGTTGTACTACATTCTTCTTCACAAGCCAAGCCATGATATGTTTAATAGCAAGTAGCTGTAGCAATCCAATCATAAAGCTTTATTTAGAATGTAGTGATCAGGTCGAGGATTTAAAAACTAAAAACCATTACAAAACATACAAGTAGTGTACACTAACTGATGATTTGTAAAAGAAAAAAAAGATTAAAGAACGAGAAGAAAACAAAACACACCAATAATTAGAAAGGGTATAATGGTATATACCTTCATTTAGTTCTTGGAGCTGAATCACTTAAGACTTATTTATACTCATTAATCACTACTACTGAATGCAAAATCAACACTTAGCCTATTATCTCTCTAGTTTAAGTCATCACCAAATCTAAAATCAACGCTTAAACTTTCACTTTGTCCTTCTCTAGGTTAATGGAGAAGTCTACTACTACCACCACCACCACCACTAGCACCATAACAACCACCAAAACTCCTCCACCGAAAACGTCAGCGAATCGAAGATATATCGGAGTTCGACAGAGGCCTTCAGGAAGATGGGTTGCCGAGATAAAAGATTCTTCACAACACGTAAGATTATGGCTTGGAACATTTGATACACCAGAAGAAGCTGCTCGAGCTTATGATGAAGCAGCAAGAGCCTTACGAGGTGATAACGCTCGAACAAATTTTGCAGCGCCATTACCGGTGTTGGATTCAGATGGCGGGTTATTATCATCAGCGGATAATTGTTATAATAACGGACTCAACTATTCTTCACTGAGAGCAAAGTTAAGTAAGAATATTCAAAGCATTATGGCTAGATCAGCTGATAATAAATCAACTAAAAATTCTAGAGTAGTCGATCAATTTACTTTTGCTAGTATTTTTAATTTTAGAAGTCCTCAATATCGTCAAGCTAATATTGATATGAAGAGTAGTATTGGTAAAGCAGTACAACCAAGTATAATAGTCCCTCAGAGTATTCATAGTATACCGGTCAATGAAGAGCCTCTAACTACCAATTGGGATAGTTCCTCATCAAGAACTGTGTCAGACTCGAGTAATGCTGGATCATCGTCTGAGCAGTGCATCAGATGGCTCTCATCGTCGCCACCAAACGGAACTGGTTGTTATGATTCAGATGGGTATATCAGTGATCAACAGCAAGGGTTATTTTTAGATCCCCCTCAAATGAGTATTAGTTGGATGGATAGTCCTGTGGCAGGTCCGAGTTTACCAGGACCTAGTGAAGAGAGTTTTAACTTGTTATCAAGAAGTAAAAGGTTGAAGGTTTCATCTTCTGTCATGGTTCCTCCTACCTTTAGTGCATCTATATGATTTGAACGGTGAGAAAGTTTAGTTCTGGACCGGTCAACCGCAAACTATATTCTCCAGACAGCTCAGAAACAGCGGTATGGGAAGAAATCCTTAATAAGACGAGGCAAGTAAGTCTCGTGTCCAGGATATCAGCCATCCAACATGAGCTGTGCAAGAACTAGCAGGGATGTTTCTCAGATTTATGACATACTTTATCTAATGAAATGCAGTTTGTTTTGAAGTATGTTTTTCAAATAATTAAAAACTACTAGTAGCTTGCCTCTTCAGGTCATCATGCTTGACTAACTCTAGCTACATGACAAGTTCATGTGACCTCATCTTTCTAAAATGATCTACTAATTTATTATCCTTAAAGTTTAATTGCGTTCAAACTTTAGAATATTCCCAACCTAGCTACAAAGTACAAACTAAGTGGGCATTAGCACATCAGCCCAACACCTCCACTTTCTTCATTGTCCAATTAATTTCAGGGCAGCAAATTTTGCAGCTGACTCTTAAAAGTGGTGAAAGATGCAAGTCTTGCATCTTTCCTTTGTAATGAAGCTTCTCTTATAGTTCCTGCTTGCTTTAAAGTGGCTTTTGAGTTTGCCTTCTAAATAAATTAGTGATCCGATTTTATGGCTTAGAATAACTTAGGTCCCAACCACCAATATTTCCATCTTTTCATCCCCTTTCTTCTCCAAAGACAGATACCAAACATAGATGGGAACCCAAAATGTAGTACAGTTACTACAATACCTCATCAATCACCAACCGTACTCTTCATATATCTTGCTGGACCAACCATTACAAATTTCAATATATTATCTTTAAACAACTTCTCAGTACAAATTTGAAGTTAGTACATTTGTATTTCTTTTTTTGCCAAATTAGGTATTCCTTTCAAGTCATACTTTGATAATCTTACAAGATACAAGACCAATATATGTATAGGTGGACATACTTGATCCCAAAGTACACCAACAACATCTAATTCAAAGGGGTAGATTTTTTCTTCTATTTTTTTTTTTTTTTTTTTTGGTAGATTTTTTCTTCTAGCTTCTTCAAATTTAGAGTAACTTCAAAGCATTACACATGACTCCATTTTAAACCCTTAAATAATGTAGGTTCATGTTTCTGATAACTACTATATATATTGCTATAGTTCCATGCATCCTTCATAACAAACCTTAACTCATAGTACTTCTTTCTAGCTGATCACCAATCTCTAGTGATCTCTTTAGCTCCATTACTCATTGAGCATTAAGAAACTATGGGTTATTCATCTGCAACTGCTTTTTTCCTTTTGCTAGTTGTGATTCCACTATCGGCTGCGATTCTCGATAGTCATTATTACGATAAGTCATGCCCTCAAGCTGAACATATCATCGCAGAGACAATTCGTAATGCATCATTGCATGATCCTAAGGTTCCTGCTCGACTTCTTCGTATGTTCTTCCATGACTGCTTCGTAAGGGTAAGTCGTACATATTTCTCTCTTCTTCTCTTTCATTTGGAATATAATTTTGTGTTCTTATATTGTTTTGAATTTTGCAAAATTGTTTGGTTTATTTATATTGGTATGCTTTAGGGATGTGATGCGTCCATACTAGTTGATTCAACTCCGGGAAACAAAGCTGAGAAAGATGGTCCACCAAACATCTCGATCAGATCATTTTACGTAATTGAGGAGGCCAAAGCTAAGCTAGAAAAAGCTTGTCCGAGAACCGTTTCTTGTGCTGATATCGTTGCGGTTGCCGCAAGAGATGTGGTAACTCAGGTATAACCTCGTACGCCGTTACACCTAAATGTGCATAACTTCTCTATTTTTCTCTAACTAACATAAGGTTTTATATTGAAGTCTGGAGGTCCAAAATGGGAGGTTCTAAAGGGAAGAAAAGATGGTAAAATATCGAAAGCATCAGAGACAAAATCAAACTTACCAGCTCCAACCTTTAACATAACACAACTCATCCAAAGCTTTGCCAAGAGAGGACTAGAAATCAAGGACTTGGTTGCTCTTTCAGGTGGACACACTTTAGGTTTCTCACATTGCTCCTCATTTGAATCTCGACTTCATAAGTTCACTTCAAAGCTCGACGTAGATCCTACCTTGAACAGCGCCTTCGCTGAGAGCCTAAGAAAGAGTTGCCCCAAACACAGGAATTCTAGTGCAGGACAGTTTTTGGATACCACTTCCTCGAAGTTCGATAATGATTATTACAAGCAAATTGTTGCAGGAAAGGGTGTGTTTGGATCGGATCAGTCCTTGCTCAAGGATTATAGGACAAAGTGGATTGTTGAATCTTTTGCTAGAGAAGAGAAGTTATTTTTTAAAGAATTTGCTGCTTCAATGGTTAAACTTGGAAATGTTGGTGTTAAGAGTGATGTTGACGGCGAAGTTAGATTGAAATGCAATGTTGTGAATCATTAAGTGAGTGATGACAGGAAGAAAGCTTGAAATCTGCTCTTGATATTTTTTCTTCTATTTTCCCAAATAAGAGTTTGAGTGGGGTATGAAATTTGTAATATTTTGTTTGCTCAATAAAGAAATGGATTTACGTCTGTTAAATTCACATGTTTTTTTTTTGGCTGGACACGGTTCCAACCATTAGTCCAATCCCAACATTTATGTACACTAAAAGTCATGTCCAAGCCCAATTATCAAGAGCTTGATTTGGCTAAGTGTCATGTCCAAGCCCAATTATCAAGAAAAAAAGTTACACCGTGACCGTGGTCCATAGATAACGTCAAATCGTGAGTCAAATCGTCAACATTGCTAACGTGGGGAGGGTACCAAGAAAATTTTCTAGTTTGTCTTATATAGGTTTCGGTAACCTCCCCAATAATCTGGTACCCCAATTAGCAGCCATGTCAAATCGTGATTTGTTTTAAAAATCGGTTCATATGTGGAGTCGTTAATCGAAAACTCATAGTCAATTTTTGAATTATATGTTTACCTATACACAATATTAAATTATGTAAAACATTTAACAAGATCATATATTTTTGCTATAATGCATTAATAAACATATATATAGCAATAAGTTTTGTTATGCATTAGCAAACCATAACACGTTACAAGATATTTTGAGTTCAAAACATAAGGTTTTCATTCTCGAAACAATAGATTTCAAAGGTTTGATCATTGTGCTAACCTTATTAATAATCGGTAAAACAAGTTTGACAAATACGAGTCTCGATAAAAACGATTCATACAGACAATTTTGATCGATTAAAGTTGGTAACATGAGTCGTATTAGTTGATTCGTGACTCATAGAATTAAAAAAACCATGGTCCAGAATTCTGGTTTAAGCTTAGGTTAGCCCTTCATATTAGCTTAATAAATTTTGAAATTCGCATTTTTTATTCTTCCCACGATGTTTTTAAGAAATGATTTTTTTTATGAACACCACAATTTTTCTTTTTTTCCTTGCATAATAATAATAAACAAAAAAAAAGAATAGAAATACATTGTGTTAGAGCATTCAGTGAAAAAAAGACTTAAGGAGAGCCAAAACTTTTGTCATTCTTGAACTAAATGTGATAGAAAATGCCATGTATGTTCCAATGACAAAGATGGAATGAAATTTATCTGGGAAAGATCGACGATTTGTTAGCTGTTTTTTTTCTTTCAAACTCATATAACTAGTCTGAATCTGATTTATCTAAATCTAACTCAAACATTACTTTTTTTTATATTTTTTCTTAAATATGAAAGAAACATATATTGATCTTCGAAGGAAATCACATCCATTCTTTTAATGAGAGTGGATAACCAGTTACCAATTCGTTAAGACTGAATCTCATATAATTGGGTGATTTATAAATCTAGCATCCTTAACACAAGAACATGAACTATCTCATTGCTTTTCCTATGGACATGAGTACAAATTCAAGAACTACAAAAGAGATCATGTGTTTATAGTCATCAACAAAATTAATATTTGTCGATCTGCATTTACTACACTAAGACAATCTCCTTCAATATGTAAGTTATCAGCTCTCACTTCTTTGTCCCATTTAATTTCCTCCAGTGCAGCATATGGCTTAGCCTTCTCCTCATCTTGGGCTATTGAATGCATGCATTTTTCTCCACAAAATATTCTAGCATCATATTGCATGATCAGTCTAGACCCCGTAGTATTCTTGTCCTCTGGAAATGATGCATCTTAGTTAATCATTATTCGTACAATGTTTGTCAGGAAAAGATTTGCAACTCTCACTTGTATAGCGATATGATTATCATGTCTACCAATTATGTAAAGACATAATAACCTGATTAATCAGATTGTCCACACGAAGTTGAACCCTTTAAATAACATTACACATACTAGTGTTTAACCCGTGCGTTGCACGGGCTTAAGTTTATCATGCACAAAAAAACTGAGTCGAAATTGGCATGGTTCCTTTTTTTTTTTTTTAAGTATCTCTATTTATTTATTTTCTGTGCAACTCAGCACCTCTGCCTATGTTTAAGTTCATCAAGGTAGCTTTGTCATATATTGTCCTATTTTTTTTAAAAAAGTGTGAACTTCATCACCACTACGCATCATTCTTCCCACCAGTTACCTTTGGCTCAAGAGTGGATACATTTTATGGACCGAATAAGAAATTGGAAAATTTAGTAATGAAAATTTAGTAATGGATTTAGTAATGGAAAATTTAGAAATTCCAAGTTAATAATGGCTTTATGGGTTATAAAATATGAGAAATTGATACTTGCAACTTTACACCTTGATCACAATATCACGTGGACTCTTATATCATGGAAATCAACCATTACAGTCCGTTTGTTGGTTTCTTGATGTTTCTTGTGTTTGACCGCTAAGCCTCTGATTTTTGACGCTTTGGATATCCCTTACAATCAAAGTAATGTACTGAATTCTTAGTGGTGAAGATATTAGCAGCCTGGGAATATGAAGGAGTCGAGGATCCATGACGTGATTCCGCTAAAAAATTTGACCGATGCGCCTCTGACTTCTGCCGCACTGGATATCCCTTACAATTATAGAAATTTATTGAGTTCTTAATAGTGACGATATTAGCAACCTGGGCAGATGAAGGGGTCAAGGAACCATGACGTTATTCAGCTATAAAAGTTAGAAAATGATATAGGGTTAGTATTACACCTATAAAAGGCATATCAAAATAGTGCACAAAAACATAATTAGGGAGTTCATTCTGGACACCGTTATCTAAGTTCAGTATAAGTTGCTCCAGTGATCTATATTTCATTAGGAAGCTGTATTAGAATTCAAGGAATTCAACTGTACTAACTTCAGCATTTTGGCAGCGAAGAGACAAATAGTTTGTTCTCGTAGCTTGAATTGGGTTAGTAATTATACATCTTATCAGATATGATTTTAAAAGCAGTAAAAAGTTAATGTACAACCACTAACTCACTTCAGTTAGGAATAGTGTTTATTCCTTCATTGTATGTGGGTTCGGATTCCATCTTCTTAAATGAAGTCCTCCATTTATAAGTCACAACAGATGCACATGAAAACCAAGAACAACAACACAAAATCTAAACTATACAAAAGAAATATGCAGGATAAGGAATTTGGAGCAGGTTAGTGAAATTAAGACATATTTGAAGTAAAGGTTTGGTTCAAAGTTTGTCATTCATCTAGATGTGCCACCAAATTTATAGTTTTATAAGATCGAGTGACTAATAATGGTACAACAAAATTGAGCCTAATAAATAGATTGAGATTGATTTGCATACTATATCCAGTTAATGATCATAAAAAGAAACACCGATAAAAAAGAAAAAGCATAAGAAGAAACCCATGTTAAGATTCTTCTTGTATCGATGAAGATCTTGGATGGAACTTACTAATTTCCAACTGATTATAACTCGAGTATATTTTGGGTCTTGGGTAGAAATGACAAATGCAAAAAGGAAAGTGATGAATTTACCTTCAACAGCTACACGATGGAAAGGTCGTCATCATACTGGTGCTAAACTCGTTTGGGTTTTCTAATAACATAAGTTGAGTTAGTATTTCTATTTCTAATTACAAATTCTTCTAAGAGCATTGAAATCAATTAGAAGTCCAAATACTAACACATTCAACTAATAGTTATATTCTGTCATCTTGAAAGATCATTTCTGCAGATCCTGAAGTGGATGAGAGTGGTGCAATATTTCATGAGCCAACACCCTCAATTTTATCTGTATAAGCCATGAGTGAATCCAACCCCTTCCTAGCTTGCAACAAAGAAAACAGTATACTCAGCAACCTCAATAATCGAAAAAAATATAAACCCAAGTCACGAAAATTAAACATATATTCAAACAAACTAAGAATTGACATTTCCCTGTTTATATATTTGTCTGTGTCCCAATGCAGTGCAAGATGACAAAATTACCTGGAAATATCTTCTCAAGATTAAAAAATAGTAGCAATCTCATCCTCATTTTCAGCCACGCTGTTAACATATAATTCTCTTTCGCTCGCTCATTCTCTCTCACAACAACCAAGTTCATAAAAATGAAAGTCGTCATACATAACCGGTTTTAAAATAATAACTTTGTTTGTTATAACCACATAAGCTGCATTACACCATTGTGTCGTACCACTGGTTCACATTACCTTAATCGACAACTTAAAGAAAATGGTAAAAAAGGAAAAGAGTATATAGGAAAGAGTTACCGATCATCAATAAATTTGCAACACCAATTCTGCAAACATCCGATGAATGCCAATAACCACATTAGGATTAATTAGGTTAAGCCTAAATTACAGTCTGACTTCTTATATAATAGGAATAAAAATAATTTTAATAGGGCCCAGTAAAATTATACATTTCAGTGATAAGTCCCCGATCTAAAAAACTGCGGTTTAATAAGGTATTCGATGTTACACAGATTACGGCTTTATAGAGCACAGAGAAAAGTTATACAGCGATAAGTGATTCCATGCATAAATAAAGGAACCTTCCGACCCACAATTCCCACAAAATTCAAAGTATTGTATCTCTCTGAGTAAAATACCTGTTTATGGAACATATTTCTTCCCAGCAGAGCTCAATAAGTCTGCTGGTCATAGCCAATTTATACAGATAAACGAAGATAGGTTAAAGTTACTTTTCGAAGATCTTCAGTGTTCTTTTTCGCCTACTCTGGAAAAGTAAGTTGAAGCCAAGTAAAGTGGGTAAGGTACAATGGAAAGGGTTTGAGATACGATGTATAATGTAAATAGCTAACAAATAGACAACTCATGTTAAATGTGATTCAGTTTTTCATGAGAACTCTTTTTCATTTAGGTTCAATTTGAACTACCAGCTCAAAAGTAAATACATGAAAGCAAAACAAAATTAGACCTTACTGCATTTAAAAGAATATCCATGAATCAAAAGAAATAAGCTTCTAACCCTCAGCTCCTTACCCAACAAAGCACTCACCTATCCAAGTCTCCAGCCTCTATTTGAGCCTTAAATATCCTCATACATACCAAAAAAAACAGTGTTGTTACTGTTAAGATCTGCATTTTTTTATGTCATCAACTGAATAGAAGAGAAATAAACAAATATATCTAAAGAATTTAAATTAAAGAATACATAAGTTTCATTTTGATTTTTCACCTAAATGACTGGGATTTGGATTTCTTATGTGACCTATACTTTTATTCACTTCATCTCAGAGAAAAGGGATCCAGTAATAGCTCCGCAGTAAGCAATCTATTGGAGCCATTAGCACAACATCTTTGATCTTTAACGATGCAGGATTTTTCCCTCCAAAGACACAATTATAGGTAGTTGATTCAGAACATGATGAAACTAATGTCAGATGCTACGCAATTGAGGAAACATATTAGTCATATGTCAAAGCAATTGTTTTTATTTTTTCGCAAATAAGAGAGCTCCAAATGACAAACTCTAATTGTTTGACAAATGAATTCAAAGTAAACAACAGTAGAAGAAACAACAAAAGCCCAGTAGGCTTCAAATTGTTGTTGAAGTACGAAGACTTTCCTTCAATTGGGTTCCAGAGTTATTCCCAGCAGAAGCAAATAAGGCTGCTCGTCATGGACAATCTAAAGACAGATAGATGCTAGACTTCATGTTGAAACAAAATGAGGTTTGATTCAGAGACATGGCAGAGATGTGCAAAGTTGATATCTCATCATGAATTTGATTCAGAAGCATCTATGGGTAAATAGCACTGAAAATTTGTAGCCATTTCTCAAAACCCTTGCAAAGATGTCAGCACGCCCATGACCTTCAGAACGCTGTGAACTCGTTAACAAACTCAAATATTCCCTGAAATTGGCAAAAGCATCTTGCATCTAAGAATACCATACTAACTTGCTTCTAAGAATATTGGCATATTCTTATTTTTTCTTGTAATATACAACAAAGATTTAAAACACGAATTTGACAACTTATTCTTAGGGAAGTTCAATCAAAAAATAACAAATACTCAAGGATCAGTTAACACTTTAAAGAAAAGTTAGTGTGCTTATTGTTTCGATGGCACAATAGTGGTTTTATCCAATGATCCCAGTAGGACCTCTTTTCAACCCACCAACAACATAAAAGACCATTTCACGAATCGATGTATTGTTTAGAACCCAGCCTCTAAAGTTAGGAATGATACCTGGCAAAATATTTGGTGAGGGTATGAGAAAGGGTAATTATACACAACTTAGCTCTGTTAATGACACAATTTAACAGACTGAATAAATAATGAATAACCACAATGACAGATAGTTTTTGAAATTATGTTATGATCAGCATATCATCCATTTGATTCCGGATCAATTAAGCTCAACTATTAGAGTTCATTATTCTTAAACCCAGATTGCCCAAGTAAAATTTGTAAATTTCAAAACTGATTGAGAAAACCCAGGAGGCCGTGAATTTGATTAAGAAACATACATGGGCAACTTATGAATCAAAATGCCTGAAAAGATAAATGGAGGAAAGAACTGAATAAAATCATCAAAAGACCTCAGATTTGATAAACCGTAACAGTAAGATAAAAAGGATTGATTACCTTGTTCACGATTAGGGTTTAGTTGTTTGGCTAATTTTTTTACCTGAAAACAGAACTGCGTTTAATTAGGTGTTGTGATTGATATTATCTTCGGAAGAATATATGAAAAAGCTGACTCCATTGCACATAAAGTGTTTTTATTAGGTGTTGTGACTGGTACGTTGCTATCTATGAAAAAAAGCTGAATCGAGTATACAAACATAAGTATCAAAACATAGAAGAAATAATGGAGAGGAAACCGATAGATGCCATTCGCATAAGAAGCAGATTCAAAATCCCCATAAGCAGCAGCAACAACTACCACTTTACGTCAATCAATTATGATCATATGGTAATGATAGATGCCATCCGCCTATTATTAAGAGATAGTGGGATGCGAAAGCCAAATAAGTAGCAGATGGAAAGTTAGGATTACGGATTTTTGCTGTATATGGTTTCATGAGCAAAAAAAAGAGAGACAGATAGAATAGAAAGAGGGAGAAACGCGACTGAAAATTAATCACGTTTTTGGAAGGTACACATCACCTACCCAGGCGTGGGTGCTATATAAACATTAAAAATCATTGGAAACCCTCTATTTTTATTGGTCGGGGGCCATGAGCTCTAGAATTCAAGCTTTTGGCCTAACTTTCAATGTGAGCCAGCAATTTGTACTCAAATTATATATACAATATTATCTTCCAGATATGCCATAACATAAAACCTGCAAAAGTGATATACCTATCAGGCTCCATATTCTTTTGGAAAACCTAAAATTATACCAACTACACATCCAATCATAGAGACTTGAAAGCATTCAAATTACTTTCCAAATCAGAGTCTTATATAAGCAAACTTAATACTCTTTGAAATCTGACAATCAAGGAAAATACGTTGAGCTTTTCAATAGCTTGGTTACAAAAAGGAAAAACGTTATCAAAAACATGCACATACCGTGGTATCCTATCTCTCACACGAATGAAATCATGGACACACTTTCACATAAAGTATTTAGGTTAGAGCTTGGATTTCAAGGACGATATCTGAGAAATTTACAGTGGATAGCTTCATTAATGACTCTAGATACCACCTTATAAGAAGACTTAATGGAGAAGATTTCATTAATGGGTGGTAGGTGTCCACCATAAAGTTTCGGTACGCCGTATAGGTATATTCTCATATCACAGATTTGTTAGAGCATTGCTCGGTCGAACTCACAAGTGTCGTTATCTCAAGCTTGTTCTCAAATTAGTTGATCAAAACTATATCTTGATTTTTAGTCTACATTTAGTCAAGTCTCGGATTAGAATGGAAGTGTGTAGTTGAGTACTAGATATCACTGCGTTTTACCGTTTGAAAGCGAAGATCAACCGAAGCTTTTGGAGAACTTCATCAACAAAAGCTTTTGGAGTACTATTCTTTTTCTTGTTGTCAAATTAGTTGATCAAAAAACTTTCTGATATTTTCTACTCACGGTAGGTTGGCGAACTATTTGCAAGCCATAGATATCTAAGTTTCATAAATACAGGAGGGTTGCGAACCAGTCAAACCACAAGTTCAGTTGGGGAGTGTTCACGAACCAGTGTGAACTGAAATTTGAAAGTTGGTGTTAAAGGCTAACAGTTCACGAACCATTGTACCAAATCTCCCAGTTTAAGATTTTAGTATATGCTCAAAGACTTATTTTTTAAATATGTTTTGCATTACTAGAATATCTCAAACACTTTTGAGACTTCATTTATTTTTGTGTATCATGATTAAATTCTTAGGTGTTTAAATGAGCATAAAATTGCTTTAGTTCTTTGGCATACTTGCCAAACCGAACAGTCATTATACACGGTTTCGGAACTGATTCCTAGTGTATATTATTTTATTGCATTTTCAAGACCTAAAAGTGTTTGCTTTATTATCAAGTTATCTTATCTTGAAATCTTAGCAACCCCTGGTCCTTGAAAATCTATAAATACAAATGGGAAAATCAATACCTGATACTTTATGTTCAAGTTGATTCTAGAGTCGTCCTTTATAGACCTAGGTTTCCTCTGAGAAACATAACTAGATCTATGACTAAAAGACTTCGCTTCGGGGATTCTTAAAGCCAGGTCCGACCATCTTTACCTTGATAGTTCGTGAATCCTGATCTTGCTTTTTTGTTATCGGGGTTTTCGTAATCTCTTTCGGGCAAGATAAATAGTAATCACAAAGTTCTCTTCTTCCCAGACTTTGTAATTCCTCGAGATAGATATATGAAAACTGATCTTAATTGATCTTTTGAAGATTGTTCTTGAAAGGTGGTTAATTAAGAATCTATTTTACTCTTCAGGAGTCGTAAATTTCGGATTTTTTGTCTATTGCAAACATATTATCTCACCTTGATATTTGATCTGAAAGAAATTCAAATAGACTTATCAATTAGAGGCAGATTGATATCAAAAGTCTTCACTTAGGTTGAAGCAACTCTTAGGCTGTAAAGGACGTCGGCTAAGGAATCAATTGCATAGAGTGTTAGAGCATAGCTCGGTTGAACCCACCAAGCGTTGGTATGTCAAGTTTGGTTGTCATATTTTAGTGAACCAAAACTCATTTAAAGAGTCGCTTGATTATTTACTAGAGTCAACTTCGTATAGGTTAGCTAGAAAGTTATTAGGATATGAGACATACAAGTATTACTCGAAGACTTGAAGAATGTGAAGAAGTAAAGAGCTACACCGACGACATCATCCTTCCTCTTGAGGTTAGTAATAATTTTACTTGAACTGTTTCATTCCTAACGTATATTTCAAGTCGTGCTATATTGAAAACATAACTACGAACCTGTGAATGATTTTACTCTAATTAGATGTCGTATTAAGGAATTATAATGCGAAAGTATAATGCCTATCTCTTGAACTGCGTATATAAGACATCGACATAATCGTATGAATGCTATTGTGATTATGTATGGGTATGGGTGAAGATTTCGTCCTAGGAAACAATGTTTTACATTCGTTGAACTACATTCATAAACTTGTTTTGTGAATCGAAAGGGAAATCGCTAGGCTTATTGGTATTGTTATTCATTGCAAATCTTTGGATTACCAATATGTGTGTTTAGTATAACCGCTCATAACTTGTTTACGTATCTTGGTAAAACTAATCACAATGCCTGACTTATGTATCGGTATGACTTTTATTAGTGAAACCAATCTTAAGTAATCACC